>CM063511.1:2590202-2612702 GCA_032207245.1 Pardosa pseudoannulata
TTCTGTACAGCAGTTGAGAATAGTGTTGAAATAACATATACTGTTTCAACGTCTACAAATATCGTTAAATTGAAGTGATGGAATGCGGTGAAAATTAAATTTTAAAATATTATTTTATTTAATTTTTAACTCCTGCAAATAATTATGTTGCATTTTATGTTTACTTTTAGTTTTAGAACAAGCTTTTCAGGTTAAGATGAAACCAACACTCTGAAATTAATACTTTTGAATTTCTGTTTAACAGTTATCCCTTAAGTTGAAAAGATGTTTTTTCAAATGTCGATTAAAAATATATTTACATAAATAATAATAATAATTATTATTATTATTTAAATAATAATAACATATAATATATTTAATATTATATATTATCGATAAAAATATATATTTATTACAAAGATTTTATTTATTTCATTGTTCATTGTAGCGAACTTAGCCAAATTAAGGGTTATCAACGACTTTTTATATCAATATTTCTTTTGACCATTCTATCTCAAGTCGTCGAATGCCTGATCTTTGCCTCGTTTGCCCATTTAAGATAATAAGTCTTACTTAACGTTTCCTTCTCTGTCGTAACATAAGTTTGTGCGTGACAGGACTTAAGACACTCTGTCAATCTTTTATTTACATCCGAATGGGATAATGACGTGACTGCACGTGCAGTGCTCAGGAATTAAGTTGTCGCGTGATCTCCCATTTGACGTCATTGCCCCCTTCCCCTTATCTGTAATTCGCACAAGGAGATTTCTATTGTAGTCTTCGAAAAATCTTGTTAAGATCGCGGTCTGTTCTCCTCTGTCGCCAAAGATATTCAATTGTAGCGTGTTCTGGCAGGTTTTAATTAAATATTAAACTTTTTGAAGCATAGTGAATGCTTCAGATACAGGTAATTGGAAGATATGTAATGACGCCTTCCTCTATGCTACATTTTTGAAAGCTGTTCGTTTTGCCGATGTCATCGTTTATGGAAAAGAAATGCGGCATGCGTAAAAAATATACAGTACTAAAACTCGCGCATATCGAAGACGTGGTTGCGTTTGTCGACGCGGTATAGTTCGAATTCCAAGTATTTTCACTATTGAAAAGGAAGGTGTGTTGTGTAGTTGTTGCTGGAAATGGGTCTTTCAATTGATGAAAAAGTATTCTTAGTTCAGCATTATTTCCGTTCAAACGAAATCGGTCGTGAAGGTGGACCGAGTTTGGAAAAGGTGGCAAAAAAAAATGAGAGGAGATTGTTGAAGCATAATGAAGAGCCGCAGATCTCAAAACACCTTTTATTGAAGACACAATAATAATAATAATAATAATAATACGAGGTACATTGGGCTTTTATAGTTTTATCCTGAGATCAGCCAATCGAATTACAAGCACAAGACAAAACTAATCAAACACAACCAATGAAAACACAGAAGGATCCACTCAAGAAAATCTCGTAAGTCTGAGAAAGCTATTACTTAAATAATAATAATAAGCAGCCAAGTCGCCAAGTATGAATGCGATTGGTCATTTCAACGGAGATCAATATGCCGGTTCTAAGCAACACAAATATGCTGTCTATTGCTAAGAAATTCCGTCTTTCTGGTAGTGTACTGTTTCAAAGGAAGGGGAAGTCTGGTTGGCCAATAACTGTTTCGACAAATAAGAATCACGAAAGTGTTGCTCTCACGGTCACCCAAGAACGCTACAGGGGTTTAGTGATCGAACCATTTGTTCAGGATTTGAGGAGGTTCTTTCTTGCAAGAAACATTCAGATGAATAGACGACATTCCCTAGCTGAGTGAATATGTTAGAGAATCTCTAGTCATGCTGCAAGAAAACTTTCCAGGACGAATCGTTTTACGTGGTATTGACTTCCCATAACCACCCCATTACCCCGATTTTACACGACCTTATGCTTACTTGTGGGGAATGCTAAAGGAGAGTGTGTTCAACTGTGAAGATCCACCAAGAACTGTGCCTGTACTATGTGATTTGCAACGGAATTGTACTGGGAGCAGGTGTTTTGCTCATCAGTTTAGTTTTTCAGTTCAATCTCAATAGATCGAAAATTGTTTCATTTTTAAGCCAACTTTTTGTATTTTATATTGAAATATATAAACAAATATATATAAAGAAATATATAAATAACAAACATAAGATTGTTATAAAAAAATAATTTTTTTGTGGATAAATTTATAATAGTATCGTAAATATGAAAAATAAAACAGAAATAGTAGTATATAGTTTTAATTTTTTCGAATTATGTTACATATAAACATTTTTACATTATGAAAAAATGAAAAGAGCAAGCCTAAAACTAATATTGTAAAAACTAGTTTTCATTTGTCTCAATTTTTCCAGAATCTATGTAGTAGACAAGAACATTCGGCTTCGTTTTCCTGTGTATACCGTTATTTCTGTACCCACAAACAAACCATGTTGTTACACTAACCCGTAGTAGTACGCGACCCGCGCTCCAATATCATTCGTCAGAAAACGTACTAATACGTGTCCCACATACAATGTAATAATTACTCATTCAGTTTCAAACGCATCGTTATTTGTTCTTTTATGACTATTGTTATGTATGTACTGAATATTTCTAAAAATAGTAATAGTAATACACTATTCCAGTCGGTTTAAAATTAATTATACTGGTTTTGATTAACAAATATGCTATATTTATAAAGAACATGCTATTTTCAAATGCCTATTGTGTTAAAACATCTCGGACTTTTTCTTTCGAAATGTGTTTCGACCATTCCATCTCAATCCATCATCCACTTTGCTAATTCACGATAAGTCGCCCGCTATTAACGATTCAACCTATGGCCTGACGTATGTTCGTGCGTGATAGGACTTCGGTACACTGTCGATCTTTTATTTACATCCGAAATTCGAATCAGTTAATGACGTGACTGCACGTGCAGTGCTCGGGAATTAAGTCGTCGCGTGATCTCCGACTTGACGTCGATTTCCTTTTCCTTCCATCCGTTTTTGACACTTTGAGATTTCTATTCTAGTTTCATTTCAGATCTTCTTAATAGCGCTCTTTGTTCTCACTTGTTCCCACTTATTAAATTGTCCGAAATGTCAGCGAGATACTATTCGAGATTCATTTTTTTTTCTTTCCCATATTTTAGAGTGTGTTAGACTTACATGGTGTTTCAAAAAGGACCGGTATATTTGAAAAATCAATAAAACCTAAACGGACAGTCATAGAAATACACAGTTTGTTGAAATATGCTTGAGACAATAATCAATTTTCAGGCAGACAGACCTTCAAAATGTGTTACAATGTTCCAGAACAGATGGCGCTGCATTCTGGAAAAATCTAAGGTACGATATTTTCCAGATATCCACCATGTGCAGCAATAATATGCCGTATTCTCAGAACGAAATGATCAGAAACCCGTATAAACGTCTCAGGCGGGAAGGCTTCACGTGCAGAACAGATGTACTGTCCCAGTTATTTAATTGTTTCTGGATAGTAGCGGTATATCTGGTTTTACACACAGAATAATATCAAAGTTTAGATTTTTCCAAACTGCAGCGCCATCTCTTGGGAAATATTGTAGTTAATTTTAAAAGTCTGTCTGCTTGAAAATTTACTAATGTCCCAAGCATAGTGCAATAAACTGTATTTCTATCACTGTACGTTTAGGTTTTATTGATTTTTCAAATATAAGGGTCATTTTTGAGGTACCCTATACATGTACATGGTAGAATTCCAACGCCTTCCTAAATCATGTAGTTTCATATTTCCTTTTTATTGCCTCAGTCACCTTTAAAGAACAAGGTGGATTTTAGGCCAGCTAGATTCTGGCAACCTTCAACCTTTCAGTTACGAAACCGCCGCCTTTGCAGACTGAGTTACCGCGACTCATAATATAATTATGTAATGAAATATCTCCTTTATGAATACGTATTATAGATATAGGATTTTCGAGTAAGTTATCTGATAAATATCGTGGATTGCTACATCAATTCATGAAAAGACAACAGAATTAAGATTGGCTTTGAGGCTTAATAAAACAGTTCTCTTACACCATAAAAGAAATAGGCTATTACGCTATAAATATAGCACCTATACTGGAATTATATTGTCCTAAATATATCAGTTTTTAATTAGAGTAAGTTCTATAATAATAAGTAAATACTTACTAATCCTTATAGTATTATACTGCATATAATATATTATACCGTATTATATTATATACATGCTAAATAATATCTCTTTATATGTTACGAGACAGGAATTATTGTGGAATACGAGTTCCTATTTCTTTTACAGCTTAAGTGTTCGGTTTATGATTTGTTACATTTAGTATACTATATATTTCTCCATACACGAGGAAACTATTAATGGATACAAAACAACTAATTCCTGATATATGAAAATTAATCTGTTTAAACAATCTAATTATTAAGTTCTAAGTAAGTTATCTGATAAATATCGTGGACTGCTACAGCAATGCATTAAAAAACAACAAAATTAAGATTGCCTTTAGGCTTAACAAAAAGTTCTCTTACATCATAAAAGAAATACTTATTACGCCATAAATATAGCGCCTAAACTGGAATTATAGTGCCCCACCTATGAGTTTTTAATTAGATAAAGTTCTATAATAATAAGTAAATAGTTACTAATCCTTATATCATACTGCATATAATATATTATACCGTATTATATTATACACACGCTAAATAATATATCTTTATATGTTACGAGACTGGAATTATTGGGGAAAACGAGTATCTATTTCTTTTATAGCTTAAGTGTTCGGTTTATGATTTGTTACATTTAGTATTTCTCTATACACAAGTAATCTATTAATGGATACAAAACAACTAATTCCTGATATACGAAAATTAATCTGTATAAATAATCTAATTATTAAGTTCTGAGTAAGGTATCTGATAAACATCGTGGACTTCTAAAACAATTCAATAAAAACAACAAAATTATGGTTGGCATTGAGGCTTAATAAAACAGTTCTCTTACACCATAAAAGAAATAGACTATTGCTTCATAAATATAGCACCTATACTGGGATTATATTGTCCTACTTATATCAGTTCTTAATATATATATAATCTTAATATTATAAAGTGCTATAATAATAAATAAATACTTACTAATCCACATACTACACTGCATATAATATATTATACCGTATTATATTATATACATTCTAAATATCTCTTTATATGTTACGAAACAGAAATTATTGTGGAATACGAGTTCCTATTTCTTTTATAGCTTAAGTGTTAGGTTTATGATTTGTTACATTTAGTATACTATATATTTCTCTATACATGAGGAAACTATTAATGGATACAAAACAACCAATTCCTGATATACGAAAATTAATCTGTTTGAACAATCTAATTATTATCTAATTATGAAACATCGCCATTATATCTCCGATATTAGAAATCCCATGCACGATATTTGAGAAATAGTGCAGCAATGCCCTGAAACGCAGCAAATGCGAAATTGGCTTAGAGGTTTAATAAAGAGGAAAGGCTCTAACGGGATTATATCTGGCAGGCTCTTATCGTTGGCTAGAAATGCATTTTTCCTTCGATAGCGGTATCAGGTTGAGCGATAGATAGGATGATGGAACATTTCCTTTCTATATATCAGTGCCCACGGGCACATACGCATATCCTCTTTATCAAAACGAGATATTGAGAAATTTATGAGAATAGAATCGTGGAAATACTTTTATCTCCTTCCGGTATTGTTCAATTTGTTCCGAGATATGTATTCATTGCTTAACGTTTTACCCGTAGAACAACTCTGACAAAATTTCAAAGATAGATAATTTTATTTTTTAACTGATATTTCTGGATTATCACACAATATTTAATAGTTTTAATTAAACTTTCGCCCTTCTAATAATTTTAATATAATATTCTTTATAAATATAGCTGATGCTTCAATAAACATCGCTTTTGGAAGAAGGTTAAATTATAGACATTTCCGTCAAATATTGCCGAGTAATTTAATTATCAGTTATTTTGGACTACAAAGTAAAAGAAGTGTGAAATTTTAACAACTATTAAAATTACATCTTTTCTCATTTATGATCGGATATTAATTTAAAAAACATAAGGTGGAATAAATTTTTTTCATTTTTCTTTCCAATATTTCAAGTCAGGAATTTGAACAACGAGTAGAACGGTTCACAGATAAAATGTCTTATTTTACCATAAACATTTCTAGTATTGTATCAGCAAAACTAGAACAAAATACGAGGCACATCCAGAAAGTAAGTTTCCCTATTTAAAAGAAAAAAAGAACTCACAGTTTCACGGACATATTTATTGGCAACAAGTACAGCCATGTTTCATCTATTTTTCAACATAGCCACCACCAGAATGGAGACACTTGTATTATGGGATCCACTTTTGTATACCTCTGTCGTAGAACTCTGCTGCATGTGAACGGGACCAGCCTTCCTGTCTCAGAACACCGTGCCCCTTCCTTTCTGTACCAACAGCATCTCTTTGAATTGGATCCTGACCGAAGATCCACTATGATGCCAATGCATTGACTGCTGCTTGGTTTCTGGGGTAAAAGGCGAAATCCAAATCTCATTGTCCGTGACGATCCTGTCGAGGAACTCGTCGCCGTCATCGTGATACTGTAGCAGAAATGTCAGTGCTGCTCCTAAGAGTTGAATTTTGTGTTTCGGTGTCAGTTTCGGCTCATAGACCTGACAGAGCTGACGACGAATTTCAATGGGCGCCATGCTTTGTGCATTCAAGATCACCGACCGAACCTTGCAGGCGGCGGGAGAAGGAATGAGAGTTTCCATTTAGGACCCCTGCTACCCCACTATTGGCACGAATCGGGACTTATCCAGCTAGAATATGATTAAAACGTCATAGATCTGTTACGCACGCGCAATTGACAAGGCTAATTACGTTTACTTTAAAAGGGAAAACATCGGGAAACTTACTTTCTCAATGCGCCTCGTAGTTTGGTTAAAAACGTGAAACTTTGTCTTAGAAGTTTCCTAATTCTACTTTGTCTTCGCTAATAATTACCACGGAAAATTAAATTTTTCTTATTGAAATAATGATAACGTAATGAACCTCTTTGTCCAGAATGATTTCACATCTGTGAACGAATAATCGAAAGAAGATACACGCCCTCTATACTTTGTTTAGACTAGAGAGATGGTACCGTCAAGCGAGACGGGAATAAACTAGGATTCGACTCCTGAAGCAATTTTTCCAGATCCTTTAGTATTTCTTACTGTTTATGTAACCTTGTCTATTTTTATTTTTTGTGCCCTTCTTTTTTTTGAGTGTTGGAAAAATATTTGCTTGTGAAAGATTGAAAGTAATATCGATACAAACTTACACTGGAAAACCCAAAACCTTCCACCATCTAAAATGACACTCCTGCACAGATTTTCCGCTCTTTTCCCACACTTGCCCTTTTAAGTTATCGGCATTTCTTATTCTGTCTACAAAAATAATTGTTTTTACCTATTACTTAAATTGTACGATTTTTACTATAAAATTCGAATAGTTTTGAAAAAGTTATCTATATTAGTTTTGTATTAATCACAACAATAAAATATACTTAGTCCAAACTTCTAGATATTTAACACTTTCTTTCCCATAATGGCCTTCGATGACACAGAATAGCCAAAGCAATCAGAGAAAATTTCCTCCCCCTCCC
This sequence comes from Pardosa pseudoannulata, assembly GCA_032207245.1. NCBI lineage: Eukaryota > Metazoa > Arthropoda > Arachnida > Araneae > Lycosidae > Pardosa > Pardosa pseudoannulata. The sequence goes on from CM063511.1 coordinate 2,597,884, forward strand.
CTTAGAGGCATGACTGCTGATAGCCTCGTGAACAGAAGACACGTTGTAAACATTCGATGTTAGCAGGTGTTTTTCCCTGAGGTTTTTAGAACACTTTGAGAAACACTACTTGTTGCTAGATAACATGAAACATTCCATTGCTATTCTATTCGATTTTGAACTTGTTTACTTAGATTAACAGGTTAAAAAAATGAGGAAAGGAAAAATTGCAAAGTTTGGGCTATTGGGTTGGGAATCGGAGGACAATTGATATTCCAGTGAGTCTTAAAGAGTAAGTTTGTTCAGACGAGGCGCATCCAGACAGAAATTTTCCCGGCAGTTTTCCCCTTTAAAGTAAACGTAATTACCCATGTCAATTGCGGGTACGTAAGAGATCTATGACGTATTAATCATATGCCCTCAGGACAAGTTCTGATTCATGACAGTAGCTGGGTAGCAGTGGTCCGAAATGGAAACTTTAATTCCTTCTCCCGCCGCCTGCAAGGTTAGGTCAGTGATCTTGAATGCACAAAGTATTGCGCCAATTGAAATTCATCGTCAGCTCTGTCAGGTCTATGAGCCGAAACGGACACCCGAACACAAAATTCAACGCTTAGGAGCAGCACTGACATTTCTGCTTCGATATCACGATGACGGCGACGAGTTCCTCGACAGGATCGTCACGGGCAACGAGACTTGGATATCTCACTTTACCCCGGAAACCAAGTAGCAGTCAAGTCATTGGCATCATAGTGTATCTGCTGTCAGGACCAAATACAAACAGACACTCTGGATGCGGAAAGGGATGGGCAAGGGGTTCTGGGACAGGAAGGCTGGTTCCTTTCACAGGCGGCAGAGTTCTACGACAGAGGAATACAAAAGTGTATCCCACAATACGACAAAAAGTGGTGAGTTAATTCTGGTGGTGGCTGTGTTGAAAAATAGATGAAACATTGCTGCACTTCTTGCCAATAAATATGTACCTGATATTGTGAGTTTTTTTTTCTTTTAAGTAGGGGAACTTACTTTCTGGATGCGCTTCATATATTTGAACTGTAGAAAAAAAAATGCTAATGACAAAATATTCCTTATCTACAATAAAACCCTTTTAAACTCTCCACATGTATTGATTATTGAATGCATTTTCATTTTCTGGCTCTGTATCTTATATACTAAAAACATAACTATGCTTCCCATTTTATGCATTTATTTTGAAGAGCTATAATATAACATGTTATGTAAGTTGTCTGTCATTACCTGCATTTGGCGACATAATAGTACTCTTAGCGATATTTTGGAAATGTTTAAGTTTTACGATCAAACCCATTTGTTGTTTCGTGACAAACAATCCAAAGAACACTGGATGCAGTACGCCTCATAGATGAAATTATATACATTAGATGTTTTGAAATAATGGGAACAAAGAAACTATTAAACCGTGGAATTTTCTACAATATTACTAGTTTTTAATGCCTATACTTCTGCATATTTCGATATGTGGTACAAATGTTAAAGGTTATAGTTAAGTTAATCGGTTTAATTTCCTTAGTGTAATAAGCATAAGAGTTTTGCTTGAATATCAGGAGTAGTTTTTAGTATTCAAAATCTTATGAAATGGTTTAAAGCACACATTTATGTTATGAAATATAGTATTTTATAATTAAAACGTATGATTTAAAGCTGTGAAAGAATGTTTCTTAAGAATCACCTTAATGAAATAGGTTTGAAACTAGGAAAAGCGTGACTTTAAGTGACTTTTCTGATTGCAATTCTATCATGTAAAAATAGGTAGAGTTCAATTAAATTTGTTGCATCATCAAAAATAAGACAATATAATATTAATCTCTCCAAATTCAGACAGTAACATAAGTATATTAATATTTTTAGTTTACTTTAAATTACATAATAAATCCGCCTTTTTACATTGCGTAATCTAGAAAATTACAGCAATTATTTCAAATACAATGATTATGAAATAATTGCCTCTGAGAAATATATTTTGTAGTGAAATAACACTAATAAAAAACTTATAGGTTTTGAGTATTAATACAAGAATACGAGCAAAAATTGTATGAAAAAAGAGTTACATAAGGCAATCCGTAGTTTTGTGAGATTTGAAGTTGCTTGAAATAATCTTTCCTTTCCATTAGAAAAAAAGGAAATCGCATTTTTTCCCCCAAGACTGATAGAGGGTATAATCCCACCATTGTCTGAACCTAGTTTTTTTATTATTTGTTTTTTCAAGAAAAGCTTTGCATCATTAGGCAGAAATTCTGTTTATCTTATCCTTCTATGTTGTCTTTATTTTCCAGGATAAAAATGTATTAATTTTTATAGACAGTAAGAAATTTGAAGCATTTTTTTTATCCTTAATGAATTACATTTCTCTTATTAATGATAGTATGATTTAAAATGTAAAATTTTTAATTAAAGCACTAAGTTAACATTTATCGTGTTACAAGCTTTTGTATAATATGAGTTAAAAAAAGCCAATGTTTCTTACACAAGTTATAGCATGTTAAACATTTTATACAATTGCTAAAACGAGCCAATATTTTAAACACGAATCTTAACAGGCCAACATTTTGTGCATAAAATATAATGAGCCAACATTTTGTACACTAAGTATAACGAGCCATTATTTTATTCGACATATAAAACAAGACAGCATGTTATATATGAATTATAACAAGCTAACATTTTATGCACGATTTATAATAATCCACTATTTTATATATGAATTATAACGAGACAATATTTTATACACAAATTATAATGATCCAAAATTTTATGACTGAATTATAACGAGCCAAAATTTTATGCACGATTTATAGTGATCCAACATTTTATACATGAATTATAATGAGCCAATATTTTATATACAAATTATAATCAGCCAAAATTTTATACATGAATTATATTGAGCCAAAATTTTATGCACAAATTATAACAAGCTAATATTTTATGAACGATTTATCCAGCATTTTATATATGAACTATAATAACGAGCCAATATTCTATACACAAGTTATAATGAGCCAATATTTTATATACAAATTATAATGATCCAAAATTTTATACATGAATTATGACGAGACAAAATTTTATACACGAATTATATCAAGCTAACACTTTTATGCACGATTTATAGTGATCGAACATTTTATATATGAATTATAACGAGCCAATATTCTATACATGAATTATGACGAGACAAAATTTTATACACGAATTATATCAAGCTAACACTTTTATGCACGATTTATAGTGATCGAACATTTTATATATGAATTATAACGAGCCAATATTCTATACACAAATTATAATGATTCAACATCTTATACATGAATTATAACGAACCAATATTTTATACACGAATTACAATGAAACTATATTTTATGCACGCGGTTTAACAATTTTTTGTAGAAGAGTTATATCGCATCATATGCTAATATATGCTATGTGCATTCAGAGATACGTTCTAATTTATTATCACACGACAAATTTATTTTCCAGTGTTTTAAATATGAAAATCATTATGGTAGAAACGAACTGAAATCCATTAAATAAGAGAAATTTCAAATTATTTTTTAACTAGAATAACTAATTGTCATACATGAATTTACTGCCATCTATACTTCCCGAAATGCATTTTTCTAGATTTATGTATATATAATTTATACAAATCATTCAAGACGGTGTGTAAAAAATAGATTTTTGGAAACAGATTTATTTTTTAAAAATACCTAAACTTAAAATTTATTTAATGTATTTACATAATACTTATTTCTGCTTGGTTAACTGGTTGTTTAAAATAAAAGTCATCTCAAAGTTTCAAATAAAGTTTTTAAAATATATTTTTGTTCTCGTCAGAGCACGTATTAATGGGGAGTCATTTATATTGCATTGCCAGCAGCCCGCGTTCAACAGTTTTTAAGAATATTGCATGAAAGATAATTTATCTTCCACGTGATAAGCCAACGTATCTGATAAAAAGACGCCCAGAGGGCTTTTAAATCATCACCGCATTGGAGTACAATGCAAATTTGCTTACTTAGACCTACAATTTGTTCCTTCCTGTGTCGGCCACCTCCCCAGGGAACAAAACTCTGTTTCCAATTCCCCGCAATTCCCCGGAGCGGCTGCCAACTTTGAATTCGGAATCTCAATGAAGGCCGCCACTGAGCATAATTTTGCATGAATTTAGCCGTTCTCTAGGGTGGGGCCATTTTTCGACACTTCAGCTCATTAAATTTCATGCTAAATAAGTTATTAACGTGCATTTACAAAATATAGCGTCGTTTTCATTTTTTTGTCTACGCGATTGTGTTTATTACGCATAAAAGAGCGAGTGAACTTTTTTAAGGGGATTTTGTGATCATAGAAATATTGAATATTGATAAAGGTAATATATGCTTACTTACGTGATGTCTAAATGGAACATAATTCATAAATAATTCGTTATGCGGTTATATTTATACGAAATCTACAGATATATTCGATAAAATTATGTTCGTCAACGCACTTGAAATTTATTTTATTTCACAATATGATTCGATTCGTTTTGTTTTAAGTTCTGTTCTAAAATTGCCTTTGTTTTATAAATTGTTGGTGGGTTTTACGGGATGTGTTGCTTAAAACAGATTTTTAGCACCAATAAGAATGTTTGTATGAAAATGCAACAGCAAAAATAACAATACAGCAAAATATTTCATGAATTATGAAATATTAAATCATCCAACTAGACCGAAAATACTATTGTCCATATCGAAAATGATCTTTGGTTAAGATTAACGATGCTGGTCAAACCGATGGAGTTATCTGAAATTATTTCTATTTTATTTTATGTCTTAACCCTTTCGTGGGCCGTGTGAAGATTATTTCCCCCCTACACGATCTTACAAAATACACCTGTGGGAAGCGCAAAACCCATTCTAATATATTGGTCTTGTTATTGAAACGACGGGAAGATGTTGGCATTTAAAGAATTTTAAGCTTTAAATAGCCCGGTTAACTGCCAACTTATTTTTCTTAAAATCACTTATTTTCAGTTGGTTTATTTTTAATTTCCCACCGATCCCGGGAAACGCCCTTTTCTACTATTGACTTTAATAGCCACATCCAATTGGGGAATTTAGTGGCTGTGGCATATTTTGTTCCGGAGTTAGCTTTATGCAAATTAGCAAGTGTATATATATATATATATATATATATATATATATATATATATATATATATATATATATATATATATATAGCCTCGGGAGAGACTGGTGTTAGCGTATGTGTTAGGTGATGTGCTTTTCCCAAATAGGAGTTCAGTTGGGTGGTGTGGCTAACAGGTTGTTTCTCCCTTCCCTTCAGTAAGAGTTCATTTCTGTTAAGTTTAGTTCAGTTTAGAGATGTGTTAGGAAATATGTTTAGAGATGTAATTTAAGTGTTTTGTCTTTCTTTTGTTATGACAATAAAATTCTTATTAACTGATTTCTCATGTTTTACAGCAAGCTAATACAAAAGAATAGGCCAGTAAACGTATCAGAAGACAGATTCCCGCTTCGGTTTTGCACTGTCATCCATTGTTCGATCGATTGACTAAAATTAACAGCTCTGTTTTGAAAGTTTGGAAACGTGAAGTGAGAAATAAATGATCCACGAAAGGGTTAAATAGGATGTGAGTAACTATGAATTCCATTTAGAAATAACACTTCCAAATAAGGTGCGATACCTTAAACATATTGTTACGAACTTCGAAGCTGAGTTCGGGGATTGAATGGACTTCGTAGAAATATAACCTCACGTAACCCCCACGTAAATATAACCTCACGTAGAAACATATCCTCTTTCGTAGAAATATAACCTCACAATGAATTATTTATGATTTATGTTCCATTTACACATCACGTAAGCAGGCATATATTACCTTTATCAATATTTAATATTTCTATGATCACAAAACGACCTTAAAAGTTCACAAAGTAAGACAGCACGAAAATAATCTATTGGCAGTCAGTTGGAAAATACATCAAAAGTTTAAGGTACTGCACACTCGTACCAAGCTTACAACATCATCGCAAAATAACTGGGGCAGAATTCCGTGGGCTCACTTACCTCTTTCCACATCAAACAAAACAGAAACACCAGTAAAACACGACACACCGTGAGTATTCTGTACACCGAGAAATCTACTTAGCGACTCTCATTTGGGACTCAGCCTGCCTTATATAGGCCCGAAGAAACTGCTCGAACATTTCAGAAACCGGAAACAGAAGTTGTAAAGTTTCGCCAAACTTGGCAACATTTGGCGACACTTGGCGATATTTGGCGACGAACTTGGCGACAAAAATAAGTTGCCAAAACTGTCGCCAAAGAGTTATCCATAGAGTCTCAAGTTAAATTTAAGGTTTGCTAACAAATTTGTAACAATATACTTTGTCTACAAAGAATTGCCTACTTTACGGTTTGTGCACAGAAAAGACCTAGATTTCTCCCTTTAATTCTATTTTTATAACAATTACTGTTTTATATAATATGCACTATATATAAGCCTTAATAGCTTTCCAATGGCTCTATTATGTGTATTCACTACCGACTGCCAACCTTTGCACGTCCCACCATATCTATTAAATAAGTTTATGTTGTTTTCAAAATACACATAGTACACCATCTATCAAGAGATGCTAAAGGTTACTGAGGTAGTACAGCTGACTAACCTTTTCATCTTTTATCTTATTTTCTATTCTAACAGTTCTCTAGAAAATATTTATGGTCGGTTTGGAGCACTACGGTCTACTACTTTGCTACACGGAGGCTAATTTGATCAGGACCTACTGCTTAGAGCCGATTACGAACAGCTACGAAAAATTCATGCTATCAACGGGATTCAAACCCGTGAACGCCGGTACTAAAAGAGCAGCATCCTACTCACCCGGTCATAGTTCAGCGAAAATATTTATGGAACAAAATCTGAAGAACATTCCACTTTCTTAATTAATGCAGAAATAATGCAATTAAAATTTTAAATAAAACCAATTCTCTTTGCGTGAAACATATTTTTTGTTCAAAACAGCACGATATGTGTAAATAAACTGCTGCTTACTGATTGCATTAGGGGTTAAAAAAATAAGCAAACTTTCCGTTGTTACTTGTCTTTAACTTCTTTTCAATAAGACACGCCTTTCCTTTAAAATTAACAAAATTTCAATTATTTCTTACAGATACACAGCATTGTTGACTAAGGATTCCCTACTTACAAAGTAACAATGCATATTCTTCACTAAATATAAGAGAGATGGAGAAACAGCAGGATTGAAAAAATGGTTAGTTCTGTTATAATGTGTAATATAACTGCTCGAGATTTCTACCTCCCCCTTTATTTAACGAATTAGGATTACATACTAAACTCTTCGGCGCAACAGCCTCTAGAGGGGCAGGGCCTACGGTTCTAAACTATTTCCAAGACCAAGGGCACTGGAGTGCGAAGCATATGTTCCTGTTAAGGGGTCAACCTTACGCAGAACCCCCAGTGCTTAGTTCCCAAGCATGCTTGGTCCTCAGTTCGTCTACCCACTGAAGGGATGAAAGGCTGAGTCAACCTTGCCCAGTCCGGGGATCGAACCTCGGACCTGTGTTGTGGGAGTTCGAAGCGTTACCCCAACGCCACTGGCCTTCATTAGGATTACATGATCATTTCTAATATTTGCGGTATAATACTGGAATACATTCACACTAGTTATTGGTCCATAGAACAGTTGACCAATAATTCTATATCTCAATCTCAGCCAGAAGAATTGGTGACAATGAAGAAACAAAATATCTGAAGAGTAATTTTTATTCACAATTCTACCTCGAAAATATGATTTAGGAATATTATTTACAAAAATTAATTATGAATATTACTTACACTGCAATACCGACTGTACGTTCTGTGACAATAACAAGAATTATGTCTTATAGAATTAATGACGTAATTTCGGAACAGATAATTAATATACATCTATATATTTGTATTTAAGATGCAAGAAAATTCTTTCATATAAAGAAGGGCATTGACAAGAGTACATATACCCTACAATGTTAAAAACAACACCTTTATAAACAACGCTATTTTTATACATAATAGATAAATTGTTAATTAAAATATTTGTATAACAGCTCTTAATAAGTTTATACTAGTTTTTACAAAAAAAAAGGTTAAAAAGATAATAATAACAATGAATGAATATCATGTTCAATTTCTACTTAAGAGTATGCATAAACAAATTCTAATTTTCACTAAAGGATATATTAAATTATTATTTAAAGGAAAACTTAGAACAAAAGAGCCCATATTTAAAGCCTATTTAACACAAATACAGCTATAGCTTCCTTTTAATGCATCTTTTATTCATAAGATATTCCATGAAACTTAAAACTATTAAACAAATTTTGCGAGACTTTACAGTTATGAACACGCTTTAAGCTTCTTTCACTTTACTAAAACTAACGAACCCCGTCGAATTTTAAGATAATGAACAAACAGTAGACAAAACACAAAGAAAATTTCTCCACCTGAATAAGTCTAGGCCGGAAGTGAAAATAAAGAACACTACTTAGAGGGTTGGATGTTTGTTTAATAAAGTCTGTTATTTCAACATCGCACGAAGCTATCTTTTACAAAACAAAAGCAATTTTATAGCATACAGATTTCACTTTCATTAATGGCGAATGAAATCCTTGACTTAATTAAATGTAATCAGATATACAAATGCTTGGAAAAGCTTGGCTTTCATAAAATCAAATTTAATTGCGCTACAAGCTCTCATTTCGCAAACGCAGTTTCGCTTTTTTACTCAGCAAAAAGAAATCACTTAATAAGATTAAATCATAACATTTAATGAATTATTCTCTTTTCGCTGTTAATAATTTTATAAACTGTATCTGACAAACCGTAATGTAAATATTACGAGTACATAAACGGCTTTTTAACGAGCATTGAGTAATATCCGCTGAATAAACACAGCATTTGATGTCAACACAAAAATATTTTCATGTTGTGAAATGTATAAACAAATACTTGGATAAAAACAAAGTTGGTTTTCCGAGACGCTTAATGAAAAATAAATATAAATATCTCGTTACATTCCAAATGAGTTTTGTAATTTATTATAATTAAAAAAGACATTTTAAAATTTTTTTAAAAATGAAATTATTTTTATGCATTATTTAGTTTAATATATAATTTTTTATATTCACATCCCACATTTATATTATTTTTATTCTTAGCTTCATAAACGTTGAAAAATTAAAATGAAGATATGAATTTCAAAGACAAAACACGTATATAGTTTTTAAAAGATAGTTATTCTCTTGCGAAATAAATTATTCTTGTGTTTAAGGATTTAAACATTTATTTTAATTATGATGAAATAGTTAAAATATTAATTCAATTTCGAACAAAGATTTAATAATGTGGAGATTCATTTATCATACATAATTATTTTAGCCATTTCTGTTTTAATATTTTGTTTCATACTACATATAGTAATTCTAGTTATTTTTCTATTTAATTTACCTTGATTTTTCTTTTAAACTAGCATATAGCTCGTCATATGACAGGATCAGTAAAATTTTTAATTTTCCCAGAATTGTAGAGGTACCCTATGAGGCAGGTAAAAATATGGTTTGTTTTTTGGTTGAGAATTATCGTTGTACAAAAATAATCGATTAAAATTATCACTCATGTACCTAATCTATTATTTAAGTCAAATATAAAAGAAAATTATTTAGGTAATATCTAAGTTTAGGGGTAAAACGTATGGAAATCATGCAGAAGATATTTAAAAAATCTAAAATAAATGATTAAAGGTGGTAGAGTTAAATGAATGACGTCATAATGCTAGAAAAAATTGTTAGTTTTACCTGTTTGTTATTTGATAAATTTAATAGCCTGCTCATAAAATAGGGCTTGATATGCCATTAAATGCTCGATAAGGGGGACGAGGGGAATTTCGTACGTTTTAAAATATGACGGTATTTTTTGCTGTGACACGACGCTTATTCATACCAATTTATTTTAGAATCGGATCTATAGTTTAGGAAAAAATAAACTTTACTCGCTTTGAATTTTGCTACTCCTAACTCATCAAAAATCCAATATGGATGCTCTATCCATATCACGTCCAACCGTTTCATAAATTCGAATACAGACAGATAACTTGGGCTATTATTTCATTATGAGAAGAAAGTTTAAGTCATAAAAAGTTGAAAAAATAATAAACATTTATTTTAAAAATAATAAAACAATTTTGAAAATAATAAAACAATTTTAGGAATAAGAATTTAAAATAAAAAGCAGAAAATATTAAATTAATTAGACATTTAGAAAAATTTGGCTGAGTCGGGGGCAGAACCGTCAACCCGAGAAGTACGCTGATCAAATTGGCAGACCCTTTACCGAACGTGCTAGGCCTACACCCGATGCAGGAACTAATGAGATTATACGAGGGTCGAGTAAACACAGTCCAGTTTAAAAATTACGCTCCGCCCTCGCTGCTCCATCTTATTCTATACTAAATTCATATCAAGAATGAATTTAGTATAGAATAAGAGTTGAAATAATAACATTAAACTCTCGTAAAGGGGGGATGGATGGATTTCGAACTCGCTTTGAGTTTTGCTAACCTAACTCGTAAAAAATCCAATATGGATGCCTGTATCCATTCCAGGTACAACCGCTTCATCAATTCGCGGACAGACAACTTAGGCTATTATTATATAGGGGATGTCAAGTTAAAAACACTAAAAATTTAGATTCAATGTATAATCTCTGTTAACAAATTCTTACATAAAAGCGCAACGTTGCATTTCGTTTATAATGCTGACTAGAAATTGGTTCTATAAATCTGTTATAGGATTTAAATAGCTTCTTTTCCTCATAAAATTTGTTTAAGTTATAATTCATCTAAAATACCACTACTTTGAAAAACTAATTATTTTAATCACCTTTACATGCATACGTAAACACTTATACATGCATCTCTCCGAGATATATACTATGTCCTTATATTAAGAAATAAATTGTATAAGATATTCTGATTTTTACTTTAGTCTCTTTTTCCTAAAACTTTTCTTAAGCCTGGCTTAGTATAAATATCTGAAAATGTATTTCAAAAGTTTCAAAGTTAGCATCCAGGAAATAGAGTGTAAGACTCAAGAATTTGTTTCTCATACTAAATAAATTTTCCACAGTCATTAAAGGAGTAGCAAGAAATATTTAAAAATATTTTCTTCCGTAATAGTGAGATATATAACAAAAAACAGTATGATTTTTTATTGAAGTAAACTTATGTTTCAATAAATATTTCTTTAAAGATATGTTATACAATGTCATAGTCTCTTTGTTCTAAAAATGTACTAGAAAAATGTTGTGCAAAATATAATTTTATATTTGGAAGAAGTGTCATTATGTATAGGAATGTATGCATGTATACGTATGTTTGTATAACATATCTGAGAAATATGACACGTATTTTAGTGGGAGAAATTAACCCTTACAGGATCTAGGATAAATCGCGAATATTTTTAACACTAGGTTGACGGATGTTGATCCTATACCTATTTTTACTGAAGTGATCCAATTTAACTCATACAAGAAAATGGAAGTTTTTTGAAAAGAAAATAGTTCCAAATTAATTTAAATAAAATGGTTATCAAAAAATTCATGGAAAACATTTTTTACATATAAAAGCTGTTTTTGAAACCCATTCTCCGCAAACATTTCTATTCCATTGAGCACAATGGTTTCTACATCTGTTTCTTATTCTGATTGTTGACAATTCTTCCGTGCGTCAGTAGCATGGATTTCTGTCATTGGAATGGAAGTGTTCTTAGCTCTTCAGCCAATTGGAAAATAAAAACATTTCTTGAAATTTTTACTTAAGTCTTCTCTTTATGCAGAATCCAAGCATTGATAGCTCCAAAATCTAAAATGTTGTAGAAAACTTGTAGAGGTGATCTGCGTGAATGAGAAGAGAAACAAATCACGCTCCACTTGACTGGTGCCTAGGCCTGATAGGTTTGGTTTGATTTGGTTTGGAGTGCTACTGTCTACTTTTTGCAACAGGGCTAATGAGACCGGGAACTACAGCTTAAAGACGATTCCGAACGGCTACGAACATCCATGCCACTGTGGGATTCGAACCCACGAACTCCGGTACCGAAGACCAGAACCCTAACCAATCGGCCATCGTTCGGCCCAAGTCCCGATAGGACCCATAAATTGCATGTTATGCGATTAACTGTAAAATCATTCTATGAGTCCAATTGGCTCACAACCGTGAAAATAGGTATACCCCATTGGATAATGCGAAATGAAGGGGTCTGTGGGGAAGAGGAATGAAAGTTTACATATATTTTATTACTAAAAGCCAACGTGTGCTTTAGAAAATTGATATAAATATATATATATATATAGTGATCAAATTTTTAATGAGTCATATTCGCTCGGCCAGTAAATCTAGTGTTAATAAGACATAAGAATTAATAAAACTTCAAGATAGTTATAATCTAAATTTGTTTTGAATAGAATTCAGTTATTACCTGTATATTCATATTCAGATCTGAATGGCAAAAAATTTTCTTCGTGAATGGAATTAGGTAGAAACTGAAATTACTTTCTGTCACTCTAAAGCATTACCTCTGAGTCGCGCGAGAAATTTATTAGATTAGCGTTTTGGAAATTAGCAATATTATGCAAGAAAAAAAAATATTTAAAACCCTCGAAAATCAAGATTGTTTCCATGAGCCGGTTTCTAGAAATATAGAAAAAATATAATAGTAAATAGTGTTTTTTTAAAGAAAATAAATTTGCTCCTGAGAAAATTAAGTTACTACGGACTTTCAATCGAGGTCCGATTTACATTAAGGATTGAAATTGAAATTGGACTTTGGTTTAGAGTGGTACCATCTATTATTTTGGTACACAAAGAACTTAGTAAGGTAATACTAAATAGATATTGGTAAGGGAATAATAATAATAATTGAATTAGGAATGTAACTTAGTTTCTTATTTGGATATATTTTTTAAACATATTGCATATTTTGGAATATGAAAACTCCTATTTTTAAAAATGCACCCCGATGAAGGAATCATCACAAATAAATATAATTTAACACACAGTTCACTTGTATTGGTAAAACTAGATAGTTGCAATTTGAAAACATCAAATTAGAAACAATATAAAAATCCGAAATGATATTTTGTGGCCTGAAATGTTGCTAGTTTGCTTAACTCACTTAAGATTTTGAAAATTTCTGCTTAATTGCGTCATTTATTTTTGGATTTGCATTTCTTGCAAACATCACTTTACTTACATATCTGAATTTACAATAAGGAAGAATAATTTAAATAAAATTTAAATTTTGAACATTGTTCAAAATTTAAATTTTATATAAAATATAAATATTATTATATAAAATATAAATTTGAAACACATTTTGAGGCTATCTTTAGCAGAAAGACGGCTGAATTGGTAGTGCTCTATTTTTTGGTACCTAAATTCCCTGACCACTGTTCCAAATACCACTGTTCTCATGGATGTATGTAGCCGATCGGGATCCTATTTAAGCCATAGGTCCCGGCCTCATTAGCCTTTGTGTAATGTAGCAAAGCAGTAGACCTTAGATGTTCAAACAAACAAAGAAAAAACTAATTTAATACTATATTTAAATAAAGATGTACCATAAATTGATTCTCTGTGAATTTTATTATATATATATATATATATATATATATATATATATATATATATATATATATATATATATATATATATAATATATATATATATAAATATAAATATAAATATATATATATATATATATATATATATATATATATTGTCCAGTGTTAAGGTGAATGGACGAAACAGTCTCTCTTGGTAAATCATCTCTTTATTTAATATAGAGTTTCGTTTAAAAGCATCACTTGCACCATTTTCATTTGTTCGTGGTGGACTACGCCTACGAGCCAACTGAAAACTATCGGTTTATATACTCATCAAATGTTTCAAATATCTTTGAGCATGACTGGAGGACTGGACTGGATTTTTTTTATTTGTGTGTGTGTGCGTGTGCGTGTTTTTTTTTTTTTTTCAAGAAATAGTTAAGAATGACAAACTTTAGCTATTCAAGGTCTGAATAATTTGAATTTTCCGAAAATGTTTAAAGAAGTGGTTCATGCCATTATGAATTTAGAAAATTTCTCCCTCGTTTATTAGCATTAAATTTTGAAATGATGGTTATAACTTATTACTCTAACTATTCGAATTAATCCTAAATTCCACATCCTACTTGAGTGTTCATTCTCTGAAACATAGAATACGAATAATTCTTCAGTTAGGAATTATCATGCACAGATGGAGATAGTGTGTAAGTACAGATATTTATTTCTCTGTAATCTTATTAAATTCATTATATCGTTACGCGACACTGTCTTAGTGTCTTTATTTTTTCATTCATTCTTTTGTTTAAAAATCAACCCGCATATATATATTCAACGTAATTTAGTTAATAAAAATCTAATCTTAGGTTAGTGATAAATAAAAATGAGGAAGTTTATAGCAGTACAATTACGTTATAACTTCAAAAATCATATCTAATAGATCAAATATACCAGAAACTGGAGGTAATTGAAAATATTTAAAAATTAGGATTAATTAATGTATGAAATCAATTCCAAAGTTTTAGTGGTTCGTTCCCGGGTTTCGGCACGTTGTCTAACACCCGAACGCTGGCCAATTGGTTAAGGCGCTGATAGTCGGTACCGGAGTTCGTGGGTTCGAATCACACAATGGCATGGATGT
>CM063511.1:2620202-2634202 GCA_032207245.1 Pardosa pseudoannulata
TTGTTTAACACAACTCAACATTGCGTTCTATTGAAGAAAATCTATAAATTATGATTTGAATATGTACAATACATTAATTTATAATCCCGATTTTCTGCATATATAAATGATATTTTGAAATATGTACATAGCTAGATTAGAGTATCTAAACAAAAATTGTGAAGAAAAAGAAAAAGAGAAATGTGTGTGTGTTACTTTAATGTATTTAAATGTACATTTCAGTACAAATGTACATTTCAGGAACTTCTTTACGACTTTTTAAAATAACTCAATTCTGGAAACCATATCCCTAATTACGTTTTAATAAGAAAAATAAGATTAAAGCATCCCATTTTTGGTCTTTTATTAAAATATTTTGTTATTATATCAGATTTTCTCTTTTCAACAACAGACTTTTGCTGTGATACACCATGAAAAAAGTGACTGTTTACTTAAAAAAGCGACTAAAACTGATCAATTGGAAAAAAAATGACTAAAGGGGAGAAAAGTGACGGAATTGCAAGCCTGTAATAGTTGTTCTAAAACTATACTTGGAACCTTATTTACCCAGACCGAAGGTTGTGCGAAGCAGCTAGTTCTATCATAAAAAAATGTAATTCTATCAAAGTTTAGAAGATTTTAGTTTGGAACACTGTGTAAATTGATACAATTAACTAGCATGTACGATACGAACCGTGAGTAGAGTACGGCGAGCGTTCTATTATCAACACCGCATTTGACAACTGAACATTCAACTGAATAAAATCTGTTTTCTACAAGTAGTTTCATTCGAAACTGAAACAGAAAAGTACTACTGAATATCAAAACAGGAAATCGAGAAGGAATATAATGTAATGACGATAATTATACGATTCACATTAAATGAGAAAATATAAGTTGCTTACAGTAACAAAATGACTGATAATATATCGAACAGAAATAAACCGATATATTTTCGGTGCAGTTCAGGTTTTCGTTCCGACTAATATATTTTCGGTTCAGTTTTGGTTAGGAGCCCTGTTTGTAACAAAGAACTTTAACACATTCATTAACAGAAGAAAACGCACATTCGCAACTTCAAAATTTTATGGTAGTTTTATATCCAGAGTAATGATTGATAAATCAAAACGGAAAACTTTCTAAAAAATGAAATCTTTTAAGCTGATTTGATTCATCTAAGACCGCATTGTTTTCCTCTGTAAAATAATACTTATATAAATTTAAAAAAAAAAATATGAGTGGCGTGAACTTTTAGTAAAAAAATCAGAAAACCGTTTCTTGTTATAAAGGGAAAATGAATATAATTTAATTGACTAATTGAGAATCTTAACTGTTGTAACTGTAGCCAATTTCAATTACCATGGTTATAATAATAATTTTAAGACATTGTATGTGGGACACGTACTAGTACGTTTTCTGACAATTGATACTTGAGCGCGGGTCACATACTAGTACGGGTTAGTGTAACAACATGGTTTCTTTGTGCGTACAAAAATATACAGGAAATACTGGTATATACAGGAAAACGAAGCCGAATGTTCTTGTCTACTGCATAGATTCAGGAAAAATGGAGACAATAAAAAAAATAGTTTTTACAACAGTCGATGCGGTACCACAGAACGGGAAAAATATTAAAACTACATACTACTATTTCTATTTGATTTTTCATATTTACGATACTATTATAAATTTTTCCACTAAAAAATATATTTTTTGTTTACAAATATCTTATGGTTGTTATTTATATATATTTATTTATATATTTGTTTATATATTTCAATATAAAATACGAACAGTTGGTTAAAAAATGAAATAATTTTGGATCTATTGAGATTTAACTGAATAACTAAATTGACGCTCAGAACGCCAAATGTACCAGCACACAATGTGGTAACAAAACTCAAACAACATCCTTTCCACTCAGTCAACAGATTGTCACGCGATTCTGAGAAAATACAAAAACACCATGCCTATTCTGTAAATTCAATTTTTCAAAAAAAAAAAAAAAAAAAAAAAAAAAAAAAAAAAAAAAAAACCCGAAAAAACTCTTTGAAACTCAATACCAGAATAGTAGTAAACTGAAAATATCACGTTTGGAAGTTTTCTGAAATTAAAGTTTTGTATGTTGTAAGAGTTTTTAGAAAACCTGTTTTTTCTCTTTTTTCCGATATACATGTAACTAAATGCCACATTTAAAAAAGAAATACTTGGCAAAATTTATGCTTGCAAAATTAATAAGAGTACTACTTATTAGTTAAGTAACATGTGTCGGAAATTTTACTTTTAACACATCAAATTAATTATAAAAACTTTCCGTTTGAGTTATGTTGTTCAATCCCCAGGTCCTTTCATTTTACATTTTTATATATCTGACGGAATAATGTAACAAAATATAAAATCAACAAATAAAGACAGAATTTATATGAGTTATCACTAAGAGAAGAGTGTTCAAAAAGTGGTCAAAAATAAATCGTCATTTTTAGGGTATATATCTGACGGAATAGTGTAACAAAATATAAAATCAACAAATAAAGGCAGAATTTATATGACGTATCACTAAGATGAATATTCAAATATTGGTCAAAAGTAAATCGTCATGTTTAGGGTTCAAAAACCCAAAGTTTTGATTGGTCCTTTCTTCTGTTGGTAAGAAGTTGAATGGTTTAAAGCCGTACAACCTACTGTGAGAGTGTAAAGACACAGTCTTTCTGCTTAACCCTCTCGCTGCGATTTCCACTGGCAACATAGATGTAGCAAAATTTGCGTAACCCGCGATTTCCGCGGGCATGCATTTAGCCGTCTATTTAACTGTGCAACCCGCTCTTTCCCCGTTTATTCTTTCATTTTGGCTTTACTGTGATTTTTAATTGTTTATTTAGCTTTAAAATAGCAGATGGCTTTAATTGTCCACATTTCTGCGAAATATAGAAGAATTTTTTGTAGCATTTTGAGCGCACTGTTCGTAGCTGAAAGATGTCTGTCAGGAAGCTTTTCGCGAGTAGATATAACCTATATTCCTGACGATATTTCCGCCACCGATAGCACTTCTGACTGTTATTCCCAGTATAATGAAGATCGTTATAGCGAAACGGATGAGAATTTCTCGGATTCCTCTGCGGATAGTGATAAATCTGAAAATTTATTTTCTATTTAAAATGTTTGACAGTGGTGCAAAATTGATAAGCAAAACATCCCACCAGCTCCTGCTTCATTTTCTTTCCTTGGAAATCCCGGACTAAAATTCCCCTAGCGCAAATAATGCAACTGTTTTGGACTATTTTGAACTTTATTTTGACGAGGTTATGTTGCAAATAATAGTAAAAGAGACCGACAGTACATGAGTAATAAACCCATGAGACTAACTGCTCGACACTTTGCTAGCCATATGCACCCAAATCCCATCAAGAAAGAGCCTCGTAGATAGTGTGCTGTCTGTTTTTTAAAAAACTGAAGGTGGAACAAAAATAATTCGAATAGAAACGCAAATTTGGTGCAAGGATTGCGAGGTAGGACTTTGCCTCGAGCCTTGTTTCGAAATTTATCATACAAGACTTCATTTCTAATAAATGTTTTGTAAGTCTTTTGCATTTTTTAATTAGTATATACGTTTTGCTTTTTTATTTTATAAAATAAATGATAATTTAATAAGATTAATATTCAAAATTAAGATTTTATATCATTATTCTACAATTTCATGTTTTTGAACACCTTTTTTAGGACCTAATTCTATATTAAAAAAAACTCTTATACAAAAAATCTTTGTATATTTTAACTCTAAAATGTATATAGATTTGAAATATGTAATAAAAATATACGCATTTTTTAACCTATTTTGATAAAATAAATACGCAGCGAGAGTTTTAATTAAGATACAGACACTAAAGTTTCCAATGTCCTGGGATAACTAGCCTGATAGCTAAAATTTTGCGTGTCTCAAAAAATTTTTACTCACCTATCAATCTAAGAAAATAAATTACACTGTGTTACTTGATAGGGACCTACCCACTGAATTATTCTTTTTTTTTTGGTTGGTCACATTCTTTTGTCCTTCAGTGCTCTGAGGCATTAAAATTAGAAATGAAACAAACAGCCGCTTATCTTGAATACTGATAAGGAATTACCATTTTATCGGAAGACCGAAAAACGTGCGTTTTACGAAGATATCCCGATAGACAGCAAAGAACATTTTCTAGCCGTGTTGAAAACAACGAACCGAAAAAAGGTGGGGTGGGAGTTCAGGAGAGTGTGGTCAGTTAGTACCACAGTACAGTCTTCTGTACGCTGTGACGCCTTCAATATTCTCAAATGAGAGGTAACGTGAATAATTGATCACAGTCAAAGAATACAATTGGAAATTCACTTTAATTCTGGATTAAATACGTCTATTTACAAAGGAACGTTAATTTCTAAATGGTTGCCGATAAAACTTCATGAAAACTTCCCAGTCGAAAGAAAAAGAAGAGATTTAATAATCTGTTACAAGTGGGGAGGCTTTTCAGGGTGCAATCAAACCCAATTGATCCCCCGTTCGGTATCAGAGACTCTGCCGCTCCCTATAGGAGCGGACTTCACGAATCTCCCAAACTAGCAAGCTCTCTGGTAAAAAAGGCGAAAGCCTCAAGACGAGGTCAACACACCTCCGAAAGAAATGGCGAAAAGCCCTGAGCCGCAAAATTGTAGACTTTTTATACCTGGGGGGTCAGTTACGGTTCCGCAAATTATTTTTTTGGATCTGTTAAGTTCCCAGTTACTTGAGAACTCCAGGTAAAGTTACAGTTATATTTTTTAGCTGATTTCTCATTCGCTGGCTGTCCCCTCAAGGAATTTCCGAGCATTCATTAACGAGATCCATCAGAGGTGTATTCGTCTATTCAGTCCGATCCCAGACTCTGCGACGCCACGCTATTGTCCAGATAAACAGGTGTACTCCGGTCAGCTGTTTTCGAGCGTACTCGGACAAAGGGGAGTCTTCACAACGACGTTATCAGCGTAACTCCCTGAAATTAGCAGTCACGCTTCTAATCATAGATTACATTTTGTTGCAATGAAAATTTTTTTCACCGGTGTTAACGATAAATTATTTTCATAAAAGTCTAGGAGTCTATTTTACTGACTAAAAATATCTAGCGTTAAAGTTGTATATTTTTCAAAATTAAGAAGTTTGTTTCGCGTACAACCCATACGGTTTATAATCGATTCTCTACATTTTAGACATTATTCATACATACCGCCAAACAATCATTGTCAATATTAAAACCGCTGCTGTCCATTCTATCACGTAATATCGTAAGATAATCTAAAGTTGGCAACTAACATGCGGTCAGTAAAAATAAACAAATTTTTCAGTGTGTAGGGGATAATTCTGATTCAAAACACAAACCCTTTTTTTATCTGCCTCATAGGGTACTTCACAATTCTGGTAAAGTAAAGATTGTACTGATCCCGTCATATGACGGGGTATAGGCTAGTAAAGAATAATCGCGAGAAACTTCGGTATCAGATTTCTACAAAAATTACTCACTTTGAACAATGGCTATATTTTGTCATACTTAACTGGTGCATCGTAACTTTGGGAAATTAATTCTGAAGCTATAAATACTACTTTCGACCAACCCTGGTTGCATTTTGACTACTTTCACCGTGTTGTCTGTGCGTACGTAATTATCTCAAATATTTGAGCTTTTTTTTTATTTAATACACAGTTTTGCACATTCCACTTTGACTGCAATCCACACTCTAATAAAAATTACAATATAACGCATTTAAACGCTATCGGATACTACTGAAGAATAGGGTGCCCCTTGGCAAATTTGATGTAGTTATTGGCGATGTTTACTAAAACTATATTTTAACCGAACATAAAATCCTTTGCTATTTGACGACTTAATTGATGTAGATTGCGCCATTGTAATACAATTATACACATTTCTTTAACTCTAGAATTACGGTGGTCTTTGTATACCTAGAATTACGACGGGTGTCATTTTGACCCCTTGATAAGATATCTGCCTATTTCTCTATATGATATAATATATTTGTGAAAAATAAATTAAAATAACGCAAATTATGACAACTACAGTTTGTTTTTAAAATATACAGACTTTGCAGGTATGTAGAATCTATTAAACGATTTACTACGTTCTCTCCTAAACAAATTTGATCGCTTGGTCTCATTTCATCTTTTCCTAAATATGGAAATCCGTTTAATAAGCATTTTGTCCTAACATCTACTTCTAACCAAAATTTTATTCCGAATTTATCGAGCTTGTTGTTAGGCATATACTGCAAAAAACGGCATCTAGTTTTTGCAGGGGATAACTGTTCATCCAACGTAATATTTTTATTTCGTTTGTAGCGAAGCTTACAGTTTTCTATAAAAGTATTCCATACCTCGAATATTAGTGTAAATTTATCCCACTACAAACGTGAAGACTTTGTTAGTTTATTTTCAAAACGAAGAAATTTCATAACTTTCGGAGACCTATCTCTACTCATAGTTTCATGAAAAAACTTTGGTCCCCAAGTCTTGGACCACAAACTAAGAATTGGTAAGCCCCCCTTACGTACAACAACGCTATGAATGCTTCCAGTTCTGCTAATAAAATAGTGAAAGAGTCATTATGAAGTTAACACTTGTCTTCAACATCAGTATATAGCCTCCCGTATTTCTAGGTATAATCATTTGTTAGGGCTAAAATAAAAATACGATTTTCTTGAAATCTTTACTATTTCATAAATCACAATGATTTAGGAAAAGTCAAGAAAGGATTAAGATATTTGAAAAAAAAATAGAAGAGATGTCAGTGATAAAAGTTCGCTAGGAGTCAAAATGACCGTTTCCGTAATTCTAGTGTTAAATTTAAATTTTAGTTACCAAATAAACTTCATGCACTACACGAGAACAGATATGATACATAGATTAAATTATAAGCTAAGAAATTACATCTACAAAAAAAAAAAAAAAAATACACAATTCGCATCCTTTTTTTCTTTTTATTTACCTTTCCTTAATTGGCCCCAAGGATATAAAATATCTTAACCTTTATTCATAAAATATGATAATTTAAGGACCATATTGAAGGCAGTGTTTTTTAACACTGCCTTAGTGTAAAATCATAGAACAATTTATCACTGACAAATCTCTCAAACTTCTGAATTTTGCATGCAAACAATTATGCTGAGGCAAAATGATTTCAAAATGTTTGTTTACAGTTTTATTTACATACTTATTACATATTTTATTTACATATTTTTATTTACATATTTAGTCAAGAAAGGATTAAGATATTTGCAAAAAAAATAGAAGAGCTGTCAGTGATAAAAGTTAGCTAGGTGTCAAAATGACCCCTTCCGTAATTCTAGTGTTAATTAACCAAAACCACTAAGAAAGTGGACATTTATATTTATGGGCAATTAATCCCCCAACAGATCCTAATTATTAAAATTTAGCCATGCGGAACACGATTGTAATTTTGACAGTGAATAAAAGTGGTTTTAACCCTCCAAAACGGGTCAAAAATGGTCAGAAGTGGTCAGAATGTTAAAAATAGTTTTAAATGGTCTTCATTTTAATATATAACATCTTTTGTACTTAGGACTTTTAATAAGCAATAAAATAGTGAAGTTAAACAAAATATTATACTAACAAGTTCATGAGATTGAACATGCTTATACGGTATAATAAGAATGTTTTAATATTAAAAATAAACCATGCACGTGCATTTGTAAAAATGGAATCCAGTTGCAGTAAAAAAACATAAAATAGGAGTTACAGTTAAAAACATAAAACATGAGTTGAAGTTAACAACATAAGTTGTACTTAAAAAGCATAAATTTTAAAATTAAAATAAATAACATGACATTTTACAATTAAAATCGTTTAAATTTAGAGACGACTGCAAAACTTGTTACTTGTAACAATTTTTTGAATTCAACATTGAAACAAGTTCACGAGATTTAACATGCTGATACAGTATAAGAATATTTGATTTTTAAAAATGAATCATGCACATGCAGTAGTAAAACTGCAATCCAGTAGCAGTAAAAAACATGAGTTGAAGTCAAAACCATAAATTTTAAAATTAAAACAAATAACTGAAAAGCAGAATCTTCACCATATCCGGAATCCTTTTCTGAAAATGTAACAGATACACTTAGACCTGATGTCAGGTGGGCAGCCATGAAGATGGTTAAAGGCATTAACAAAAAATTGGTTGATTTTACAATACATCTAATGAACTGTTGTGCCATCATTTATAGAAAGATTATTTTTAAAGTT
This sequence comes from Pardosa pseudoannulata, assembly GCA_032207245.1. Lineage (NCBI taxonomy): Eukaryota > Metazoa > Arthropoda > Arachnida > Araneae > Lycosidae > Pardosa > Pardosa pseudoannulata. Next base: position 2,628,460 of record CM063511.1, read on the forward strand.
TGGAGTTATCCATAATCGTTTAAATTTAGAGACAAACTTGTAACCGATTTTTTTTTATTCAACATAAATTTTATATAAAAAAGCTTGTATAAAAAATAACTTTTCTGTATCTTGGTGTTATGTTATATTCGTTTTTCGCTAGTGTTATTTATATTATGACATTTTTAACAAATGTAACTTGCCTTTATCCTATGCTAGTAAACTATGTTCGATTAGTATTAAATACTAGCCGATAGCCCGTCATATGACGGGCTCAGTAAAATTTTTAATTTTCCAGAATTGTAAAGGACCGTATGAGGCAGGTAAAAAAAGGGTTTTATGCTGAGAATTATAAACAAAAATAATCGATTAAAATTATCCCATATGTACCTAATCCAATTAATCTAATTTAAGCCAAATATAAAAGAAAATTATTTACTTAATATCTAAGTTCAGTGATAAAACGTATGGAAATCATGCAGACGATATTTAAATAATCTAAAATAAATGATTAAATGAGATGGTTAAAGGAATGAAGTCATAATGATAAAAAAATTGTTATTTTTACCTATTTATTATGTGATGAATTGATAAATTTAATAGCCTGCTCCTAAAATAGGGCTTGATATAATGGCATTAAACGCTCGAAAAGGGGGACGAGGGGAATTTCGAACGTTTTAAATATGAGAGTATTTTTCGCCGTGATACGACGCTTATTCATATCCATTTATTTTAGAATCTGATCTATAGTTTAGGAAAAAATAAACTTGACTCGCTTTGAATTTTGCTAACCCTAAGTCATCAAAAATCCAATATGGATGCTCTATCCATACCACGTCCAACCGCTTCATAAATTCGAGGACAGATAGATAACTTAGGCTATTATTACATTACGAAAAGAAAGTTTAAGTCATAAAAAGTTGAAAAAATAATAAACATTTATTTTAAAAATAATAAAACAGTTTTGAAAATAATAAAACAACTTTAGGAATAAAAATTTAAAAGAAAAATCAGAAAATATTAAATTAATTAGACATTTAGAAAAATTTGGCTGAGTCGGGGACAGAACCGTCAACCCGAGAAGTACGCTGATCAAATAGGCAGACCCGCTACCGAACGTGCTAGTCCAACATTCGATGATGGACTAATTAAAGTATATAAGGGTCCAGTAAACACAGTCCAGTTTAACCCTCTAAGCGGTTCGCACGTACAATTCCACTAAACCGATGATGTCTCTAAAGCGGTTGTCACGTACAATTTTCGACCTCCAAAAACGTTCCGAAAATGGATGTAATGTACATTTCTGCCATTGTTTTCCCCTATGGAGTTTTGAGTAAGGAGGGTCAGGTCGATTGTTTAGAAACTTCACACCTACTCCCTGAAGCACAAAGACGCTGATAGCTTTTCATGGCTTTGTAAATCTCTATTTCGAAGTATTTCGTTTGCGCTAACAGATGTATCTCAAATTGCACCACTTAAATAGCTTGGATGACTTTCGTAAAAAAGATATAAATCATTCTCTTAAAGAATATTTTTATTTGTACTTTTAGAACCCATTATTTCTTATGGGATGATCTTCGAGACTTGACGAGCTTTATGTGTATTAACAATCTATAATGTCTATTTATATATCTATTAATAACCGGAAGTAAAGGGATAGTAACGAGGGTGGGTTTCCAGTATTCCAATCTAGTCGACCAAGGGTGAAGTAACAATCATAGAACCCTTTGGTAACTTAGCGTATTTTTGGAGACTTTTTTTTCCTCAGTGTATACCACTCGGAGGATTAAATATTACGCTCCGCCCTCGCTGCTCCCTCTTATTCTATACTAAATTCATATCAAGAATGAATTTAGTATAGAATAAGAGGGAGAATAAGACTTGAAATAATAGCATTAAACGCTCGAAAAGGTTGAATGGGGTGGATTTCGAACTCTCTTTGAATTTTGCTAACCCTAACTCATAAAAAATCCAGTATGGATGCCTGTATCCATTCCAGGTACAACCGCTTCAGAAATTCATGGACAGACAACTTAGGCTATTATTATATAGTGGATATTGAAAAGTGAATTTCAGTGGTCAGAACGGGTCAAAATTGTATTGGCCAGGACGGTTAAAACTGGTACAACGCTGATGGTGAACCTTTAATGGTTCATTATATCTAATATTTTAAACATTACGAGCATTTAATATATAAAAAATGGGTTCCACAAGCAGTGCTAGATACATATATAATATAAATTCAAATATAGATACATACACTCAAACCTGTTTGTGTGCAATTTTTTATGCGATTTTTTTGTGTGTGTGTGTGTGCGGTAAATAAAAATTTCAATCAAATTGAACATAATTGACGAAGTCATCAATAAAAAAAATCAGTAGGATTGATCGGTCATTTAGTTTTTTTCAATTTTTTATATGAGTAGTCCATTTTCTTGCAAACGATGCCAATTCTGAAAGAAATTCAAAATTCCAAAAGGAGCTTGAGTCGTGCCTATCTGGCTACCGGGACATATACAAGCGTCTAGTGAAACAACAGTCGTCGCAAAAACTAATCACTGACTAGATGGTACCTGAAAAAAAGTCAACTCTAAACGAGTGCGAGATCGTATCTTCAAGTGACGAAAGCGATTTTGAACCAGTTTATCACAGGAAAGTTCGCGTATTGTCAGACTGCGAAGAATAATGTTTATACGTTTTGAAAAGTTTTGTAAATAATCACATAATATGTAAAAAAAAATATTTAAAAATGTTCGTAAGTGTATTTTTTAAATCAGATTCCAAAACGTTTGGCGAAATTCCAGGTATGTACTAGTTATTTCGTAAGGTTTTGAGTTATTTTAAAACGTGACTTTTTTATGCTTTCCGTATTCACCGCATAATTTTTTTTTAATTGTGTTGCGAAAACTATATTTTATAGCTATTCTTGAAGTTTTGTGCAATTTTTTTATGCGGTCCCTATTCACCGCACAAAAACAGGTTTGAATGTATTGTTTGAATATGGCAAGATCAGGACACAATGTTAGGCTATTATGCTCAAAGAATTATCGTGAAGTTGGCGGGGGCACCCTGTTCTTCAGTCAAGTTCGATATCGGTCTACGGCAACAGCAGAAATATATTGACATACAGTTAAAATAATAATACTACCAACAAGTTCATTTTACATACGTATACATATGTATGCATACATATACGTATACCTATGTATGCATACACATATATACACACACACATGTACACACACATGTACACACACATGTACACACACACACACACATGTACACACACACACACACATGTACACACACACACACATGTACACACACACACACGTATACATGTACACACACACACACACACATGTACACACACACACACACGTATACATGTACACACACACACACGTATACATGTACACACACACACACACGTACACACACACACACGTACACACACACACACGTACACACACACACACACGTACACACACACACACACGTACACACACACACACACGTACACACACACACACACACACGTACACACACACGACACACGTACAGTACACGTACACGTACACAACACACACACACACACACACACACACACACACACACACACATATATATATATTGGAGAATTGAAATACTAATTCTTTTCAAGAAAATATTTTTTATATTGACTTTTATCATGAGAAAATAAGCTTTCAGAAAAAACTAATTTCAGATGTTATCACATAAAACATTATTTTATATAATAAATTTCAACTTTAACATAGTTTCTATTTATAACATACTATCTATCCTTCTGTTATCTAATATAACTATAATAGTTCTAGTCATATAATTCTATTTACATAATTAAACGTCTAATACTGCATATAATTTATTTTACTGATTAAACAGTGTAAAGACTGAATGTGCTTCTTAATAAAGGAAGATAAACACATGCCCGCGAAAATCAAGGGATGAACAAATTTTGCTACATTTGAATTGCCCGTGGAAATCGCGATATGAGCAGTCAGACGGTTAAACCCCCATGGTTAAAACTGGTACAACGCTGATGGTGAACCTTTAATGGTTCATTATATCTAATATTTTAAACATTACGAGCATTTAATATATAAAAAATGGGTTCCACAAGCAGTGCTAGATACATATATAATATAAATTCAAATATAGATACATACACTCAAACCTGTTTGTGTGCAATTTTTTATGCGATTTTTTTGTGTGTGTGTGCGGTAAATAAAAATTTCAATCAAATTGAACATAATTGACGAAGTCATCAATAAAAAAAATCAGTAGGATTGATCGGTCATTTAGTTTTTTTCGATTTTTTATATGAGTAGTCCATTTTCTTGCAAACGATGCCAATTCTGAAAGAACTTCAAAATTCCAAAAGGAGCTTGAGTCGTGCCTATCTGGCTACCGGGACATATACAAGCGTCTAGTGAAACAACAGTCGTCGCAAAAACTAATCACTGACTAGATGGTACCTGAAAAAAAGTCAACTCTAAACGAGTGCGAGATCGTATCTTCAAGTGACGAAAGCGATTTTGAACCAGTTTATCACAGGAAAGTTCGCGTATTGTCAGACTGCGAAGAATAATGTTTATACGTTTTGAAAAGTTTTGTAAATAATCACATATGTAAAAAAATATTTAAAAATGTTCGTAAGTGTATTTTTTAAATCAGATTCCAAAACGTTTGGCGAAATTCCAGGTATGTACTAGTTATTTCGTAAGGTTTTGAGTTATTTTAAACGTGACTTTTTTATGCTTTCCGTATTCACCGCATAAATTTTTTTTTAATTGTGTTGCGAAAACTATATTTTATAGCTATTCTTGAAGTTTTGTGCAATTTTTTTATGCGGTCCCTATTTACCGCACAAAAACAGGTTTGAATGTATTGTTTGAATATGGCAAGATCAGGACACAATGTTAGGCTATTATGCTCAAAGAATCATCGTGAAGTTGGCGGGGGCACCCTGTTCTTCAGTCAAGTTCGATATCGGTCTACGGCAACAGCAGAAATATATTGACATACAGTTAAAATAATAATACTTCCAACAAGTTCATTTTTAAACAAGCCGATTAAATTAAAACTATTTACGGACTAGCATATAGCCCGTCATATGACGGGATTAGTAAAATTTTTAATTTTCCAGAATTGTAAAGTACCCTATGAGGCAGGTAAAAAAAAATGGTTTTTTCTTTTGGCTGAGAATTCCCTTTCAACAAAAAATAATCGATTAAAATTATCACATATGTACTTAATCTATTATTTAAATCAGATAAAAAGGAAAATTATTTATGTAATATCCAAGTTTAGTGATAAAACGTATGAAAATAATGCAGAACACATTTAAATAATTTAAAATAAGAAATGATTAAATGAGATGGTGAAAGGAATGAAGTCATAATGCTTGAAAAATTTGTTATTTTTACATATTTATTATGTGATAAATTGATAAATTTAATCGCTTGCTCTTAAAATGGGGCTTGATAGAATGGCATTAAACGATGGAAAAAGGGACGGGGTGGATTTAGAACGTTTTAAAGAGGACAGTATTTTTAGCTTTGATACGAGACTTATTCATACCAATTTACTTCAGAATCGGATCTATAGTGTAGGAAAAGATAAACTTTACTCGCTTTGAATTTTGCAAACCTTAACTCGTCAAATATCCAATATGGATGCTCTATCCATTTCAGATCCAACAGCTTTATAACTTCGAGGACAGACCGACAGATAACTTAGG
>CM063511.1:2634302-2651802 GCA_032207245.1 Pardosa pseudoannulata
TCCCAGGGAGGCGAAACCCTGACCAAGAGGGGGAATCCACCCCGGCTCTCGCCAACAGCAGAGGAGGAGATGCTCGTTTCGAACGAGATAGAACGGAGGAGAGAGGGGCTTGGAAATACGAAAATGCCGCTCGCCATTTTCGTTTCCTCGGGACGTTCCAACTACAGATGCGTTATTAATATAATAGTGCGTAATTTTCATATGCTTGATAATTGTAAATAATAAATACATACGCTAGTATAGGATCGCTGCAGTATTTAATTGCCGGCAAGACAGACTTTCACCGAATCCACGATACCTGCTCTAGTAAAAATACACTGTCTATCAATAAGTATTTGGACACCTGTGATAGAAAAGGAAAAACTTTATTCTAAATCAATAGTTGGTAGAGCCTCCACAATGACAGCGTGATCCCTCCGGGGCAGACTTCCCACAACTCTTTGTATTATGACTAGTGGTATTGTCTTCCACTCGGCTTGGAGTAGACATACAAGTTCCTTCGCCGATTTTGGACGAGTAGTGCACCCCTTCATTCCGCGATCCAACTCGTCCCAGAGGTTCCTGATAGGGTTCAGGTCTGGCCAGTCCATGAACTCCATTGACACCATACCAAGCCTTGGATAAACTCGAAACATGACAACTGGCATTGTCGTCCTGACAGTAACAGGGGTCCAACCCGTAAAACCGCCACAACGTAGGAAGCACATTGTCATCCAAAATAGTGATACCCAATAATTATACGTTTCCCGAAATCGGAGAGCTCCGAACTGCGCGTCATCTTGCATGCGACTGATGCCGATGCTGTTTCCTACACGATGTATACCGGCGGAAGCCGTGACGTACTTCAGGACCGCAGATATCGTCCTTTGCATGGATGTCCAAATATTTATTGGTTGACAGTGTAGGCGAGCAGGTACGGAAACGAGGCTTGAAGTCATCGGGAAAGCACACGATGTTTTACACGTACATAAGATAAAATGATTCATTCGGAAGTGATATTAGGCCAAGGAATTGTTGGCAGCCCTTACCAGCGACATGACGATCTTCTCCCGGAAAGGATCGATGGGGGGATTGGTGACTTGAGCGAACAGTTGCTTGAAGTAGTCGTAGATGAGGGGTTGGTAGAGGGAGAGGCAGGCCAGAGGGGCGTCGTTGCCCATAGACCCCAGGGCTTCTTTCCTGAAACACAAACACATCACAAAAGAATCATTCGCAGGGCCTCACAAAAATAAGACACAGAAACGAGGGCTCGCAGAAAAGGTGCATGAAAAATTGCAAATGAGACAAAAAAATTTTCTAAGATTATGTTTGGGGATTCAGCGTTTTCTGACGATTGATATTACAGCGCGGGTCACGTACTAGTGCGGGTTAGCGTAAGAATATGGTTTGTTTGTGGGTACAAAAATTACGGTACAGATAGGAAAACGAAGCCAAATGTTCTCGTCTACTACACAGATTCTGGAAAAAATTGAGACAAAAAAAAATTAGTTTTGACATTAGTCTATGCGGAACCACAGAACGGGAAAAAATTAAAACTACATACTACTATTTGATTTCTCCTATGTACGATACTATTATAAATTTATCCACTAAAAAATATATTTTGTGTTTACAAAAATCTTATGGTTGTTATTTCTATATTTTTATTTATATATTTGTCTATCTATTTCACTATAAAATAAGAAAAGTGGGTTAAAAAAATGAAATCCTTTTCGATCTATTTAGATTGAACTGAATAACTCACTGGACCCGCCACACGCCCGCTCCCGGTACTATTCCGCTGCGAAATGGACCAGCACACAATGGGTTAAGACTCAACATGAAATGTCCAAATTTTGAAATTCAGAAAATGATACTTTTTAAGGTGTCATTGGTTTTGTTCCAAAGATGAGATGAAAATGTGTCAACTCACTTGGTGTCTACCATGGGCACTAGCAGCATGTTGATGGTCTCTATGGTGTAGGCGAAAAGGGCCAAGCGGCGGTCTTCCACGGCCAGGCTGGTCGTCCGCTTCGTCTGGTCAAGTTTGGGGGGATGACCGCTCTGGTGACCGGAGGCGAAACCCGCGGCGAACAGGTCCTCGAGGGTGAACTAGAACACCATACCACATCATACATATATTAATATATACATAAAATAAATTGGAATATTTATACATTTTAGTATATGAAAAAATACATTTATTTATTTATAAATATGAAAACACATACACACATATATATGCAATCCATCAACATAATACCTGCTGATCCCAATAATCATGTAGCTCTTATTGTATTTACTTGCCGAGGCAAGGAGAAAGCTAAACAACCAGCAGTCATAAAAATACAGTTGGCCGACACTGAAGAGAACGGCACAAGTCGAATTAAAACTTTATTTCAGTGCTGCTAAAGTGGACATCTTTAGGAGTCAACGGCAGACAGGAGAAAGACACAAAAATCACTGTGCTCGAACAGAGGTACACCCAAGATCGAAGACAGAAAGAATTTTCCCACTTTCTCAGCAAATTTAAGGGTAAGATCAGGAAAAAAAGAGCAGCCATTGGCCGGTGACAGCTAGGAAACGTGTGAAATGGACAGAAAATGGACATCTTTCGGATAGAAAGCTTTGGGAAATGGATCGAAAAAATTTAAGTCGACAACGCTCCTTTGATTAAGACATTTACAGGCTGGGAAGAATATTTTAGGGGATTTAAGGGATTAAGAATGGGAGGGAGGAGGTTTTTAAGAAAATATTAAAGTGAAATAATTTATATATATATATATATATATATATATATATATATATATATATGTATATATATATATATATATATTGTGTGTATATATATATATATATGTATATATATATATGTATATATATATATATATGTATATATATATACATATATATATATAAATTCTTCTGTCCGTGTGTTTCTAATAGAATTCTTCCTAGACGGCTGGACAGATTTTGACGAAATTTGGAGCATGTCATTAAGTTGATTCATGAACGGTTTAGATTTACAATTGGATCCGATGAAAAATATTTTTTTATTAAAAATCCAGAATGGCGCGCTTATCGAGATTATTAAAATAGCGCTAGAAGCTCTTCGCTGCCGAAGTATCTGTGGCACAGTGGTCGGCGCGACGGGCTTCGGTACGAGAAGTCCCGGGATCGAGTCCCCGTACAGATGTCTGAAATGTTTAATTGAATCTAAATTTGTAAAGATTGTGAGGGTGGTGGCGTCGAGTATTTAAAAAAAAAAATCCTTACTTTTCCATCCAAACGGTCCCATTTATAATTTACTTAACATTTTTGAATTTTTGGATTTACAGCGTTAAAACAGGACAACTTCTGTAATATATAATGGTATATACTCAAGAGCCAAAACATGATGACCACCCCTCTATTTTGCAATGAACTAGCCTGGACGACGTGGAAGGCACGTGATTCAGGTGGAAGTGGTCTTTAACTGCTGCTGGAGAGTCTGAAGAATCATCCTTCCACTTACTTCTGTGTGTGATGGGAAAGGCTGCGGATCTAAGCGATTTTGATGGAGGGCAGATTGTAATGGCTCGGAAGGAGTATTTCCGAAACGGCACGACTCGTGGGTGGTTCGCGATCTACAGTTCTTAGTACTCCTGCAAAGTGAATGAATGACGGTGAAACCAGCAGTAGAGGACAGGGTGTTAGACGTCCACGCGCTATCCAAGAAAAAGGTCTCTCATGGGGAAGTAAAACCGGAGCCAGACAGTGGCTCAGCTGACAACCCGATACAATACAGGGCGAAGGAGAATAGTATCGAAGCACACTGTTCAGCGGACACCGCCTAAACACCGCATCTCCATCCGATTGAACCCATTTGGGATGTGATGGGACGGCAGCTCAGAGTTCAAAGACCACCCATTCGAAATATCTCGGATTTGCGTCACCGTTGCTTCAACATCTGGTACAATCTGTCTCCGGCCCTCTACCGAGGACTTGTGGCATCCATGCCAAGGCGGGTTGAAACTGTGTAGCGCGCCAGAGGTAGGCCAACTCGTTACTGACAGGTGGTCATAATGTTTTGACTCTTGAGTGTATATTATATATGTATGTATGTATATATAATGTGTCTGGAATGCGTACCATCTCTTTGAGCCATTCGGCGAGCGGTCTCTTGTTGGCGATCTGCAGCTTGAGTTCTTCGTCCTTGATGAAGACGTGCTTCTCCGTGTCCACCAGCAACATGCGCCCCGGACGAAGGCGACCCTGGAAAAAACAAGTCACACATTACAATACACCTCAAACAGAGAGACGAAAAAACACTCAATTTATGCCTTTTTAACCGAGAGTTGAAAACGTACTCGAAAAATCAATTACAATTAACGCAATTGAATCGGCGAACCAGAAATCTATTTGGTTGCCTCATCATTGTAAGTTTCAGTTTATACACATACTTTACTTCACAATTTAGTCTTCTTTCGATGTTTCACACTTGGCGTTCTTTTTATTAAAAGGATAAAACGAAATTTATATCAATGTATTAAATAAACTCTGTTGGCCAATACAAGTATTCCCTCGCCACTTCGCGCTTCCTGTTTTGCGGCTTGAGTGCTTCGCGGGTTTTTCCAAAATATTCATAAGAAAAATACAACTATGTAGGCATCCACATTGCGGAAAGGAGCGTTGTTTCGTGTTGATCTGCGAGAGAGAAGGATCCCTGCAAGTCGAACAAAGAGACGAGTTGACTCAGAGTACATACCACGGGCTCTCGAGACGACACAGTCTGCAAGTGAGGAAGACGAAGAACAAACTGAAAAGCGTGGCCTCACCCTGGAGAATCTGAAACATTGTGCAACATAGCAAGAATTTGCACAAGGCGTTGACGACATAATGTTCGAGCTAACGAGTTCAGCTATCGCGGTGACGGGTTTGTCCTTGTACAGGGGATTTGGAAGGAAAAGGAAAACAAAGACAACGACTACCATCACCATGTTTACTCTCCAAGGTCAAGCCCACCGGCTCTACCGTCAGAGCCTAAAAATACGAGTCTAGCGAGAGCCTCTCCTCCGCCACCTTCTCTCAGAGAGCAATGTTGATGAATGTTTATGACTCTATAAGGTTTAGTAATTGCATTTATTAATGAGCACTGACACGTCTCAGTAAATACATACTGTTGTCATTTTTATCTTAAATGTGTAAAGTATCAATACTGTTGACATATTTCAAAACATTCGTGTACCCGCATATACGAATAATTCATAGGGGCCAATCCTACCTCGCGGTTTTTCAGCTTTCGCGGAAAGTTCTTGTCCCCATAAATCGTGAAAAACGAGGGATCACTGTACTGTTAGGTATTAAGAGACAGACGTGACATACAGTTTGGCGACTCACCCGAGTGAGTAGCCACAAACCACAATGATTGTTTGTCGCCAATATTATTACCTGTTCGGGCCCCTCCACACTATGGTCCACTGCAAGCCATTACCACCGTCTGGAGGGGGTATGGCTTATCGTGGTCGTTGGTGGCCAGACGATAAAATAGCCATGGGGGACTATGGCTTCGGAGGCAAATTTTCTCAAAGGATCAAAGGTAGCCAGATGCGCAAATAAAGTGCGAAGTAGACCCTGTGGACGAATCCACGCGCTGGGCTCTTTTAGTGGCCCAGCGAATGGATGCAACCCCGAACAATCGTTCAAGGTTACCATCAAGAAGTAGCGAACGATTAGCCATAGTGTGGAGACTACATTAGGTCAAAGACCCGACTGTGAGAAATGGCAGATATAGAAGGGGTGGCCCTGTTCCGTTTTGCACCCCTTTGAAGAGAGAGAGACTCACCTTGTGAATGATGTTGGCGTGTTCGATGTCGAGGACGCCGACCTCACTGGCCATGACCATGTGGTTGTCTTTAGTCAAGTAGTATCTGGAGGGCCTGAGGCCATTTCTGTCCAGGATGGCGCCGATCATTTTGCCGTCCGTGAACGTCAGCAGCGCTGCAAAACAAAAGGAACATTATCGAAACAGCTTGGTAAACGGGCTGCCTTCTAACCCAACTGGATAGATATCGATCGTCCCACGCATTTCTTTTCTCTCTACCCCGACCCGGTCGACTCTTTTGCAACGCGATTAAAGCCGATCCTGCCAGCAGAGGGATTCCAACTCCAGCACCATTCAACCGTCGGGGATTTGACATTCGTTCAGTCACTTTAAAAGCAAAAAATATATAAAAATGTAAAAAAAAGCAAAAATTCTGAAACTTGTGAGGAAATGACCTTTTTACTTCTGATTAACCATTTGAGTGATGAAGAGTTTTCTTATATGCTAATAGTGCGGAATGAAATGAAGCGTAGTAACTTTTTGGGGAACAAGAGAAATGTTATATAATACTCATTATGACAAGTAATTTACAAAAAAATATTTTATTCCCACTTATGACAAAATGTTTTTCACAAACTCTACGAATATCTTTTTTACATAGAGCACCTATGAGTTGGATCATCTCATTCCATTACCATTTTTTGACTCATACATTCCATTGTCACCCACCATTTTTCTAAAAAAAAAAAAACGTTGTCCTTATCGGGTAGTCTTCCTGTGACAATTTTTTGCTTGCTGACCATTCCTCCTCTATAGCATCCATAATGACACTTGCGAGAAAGGGAAAACAATATCTCATTTCTATACAACGATGAAAAGTCTTTTTTACTGCAAATAAATAAATAAATGATGGTCATTTTGTCTACCGTACCCCCATCACGCTCTGACTGCATTACTCCTTCACTGTATTTATTTTAATATATATTATTCGAAATCCCAATGGAGTCAAATGAATCCAACTTCAATGGCTACGAATTCATGCTCTCGATAGATGCGAAAATTTTTATACTAAACAACAGCTGAGGTATCCGCATTTTCGGTACAAAACATAAAGCGCTATTGCGCTTCGCCGCACTTAAACGGTTAACGGCGCAAGCACCACTCATTCCCTTACGAGTTTTTCTCTCTGCCTTCGAGTCTTTTTTGCCCCGTTTAGTTGTTTTATTTCATGACTTAAGCCGCAAAAGATCCATTGTCATAAACAAATGAAAACACGTTAGCATATATTAGAGAAAATAAATTATAATTTACTATTAACATCGAGTGAGGGCATTTTTTTTTTAACGTTTTTTTATCTGTTACTGGAGCGCGTCCGTAAAAATACGTATTGAGTAGATTGGTGGTGATAGCTCACACCGCAAATTTACTCAATACGATTATATGTCAAATATAGGCTTGGTTTGCGTTGCTATGCGACTTTTGCATTTTTTCTTCCACAAGAAGGCGACGACTCGGTCTTTACGTTATTTCGTCTTCCATCGAATTCCTAGATCCAGAACGTGTTTTGTCCATTAAGCTAGCTTTTTAGGCGAATACAAAATGGATAAATGCCGTCGTGACAAAGAAGGACAAACAGGCGCCGACAGAAGATCGGACTTTCATTTTAAAAACCATTTATTTTTGGGATTTTGTAAAAATTTATGTTTTTTGTTTAAATAATCATACATTATATATTAAAGTGTAAAAAAAAAAAAAGTTTCGTTCCTAAAAACAAAGTGGTTTCGATGGACTATGATTTTTCTGAATTCCTCAACTTTTCGCGCGATTTACGTAAAAACGGCCTGCACGCGTAAGGGCGTGAAGTACCCGCATGACAACTGTTAAATGCACTGATACAATATTACTTTAAAAACATGCGATAATAATTAGAGGAAAGAAAATGTTGCCCATCCCGTTCTAGTAAAAATAGATAGAATTCAACTTATTTAGCATAGATGGCGCCCTTTTCCTTGCGTGTGGATGATGAGGTTAAGGAATTCTTTGTTTGGTATCCATTTTTGATTGCGTCGACTCATTTTTCCTAAGTGGTTGGGGTCTACTCAGCAACTGGATTTTGAAATTCAAAACGAACTGAACATTAGAAATTGAAATTGGACTTACCGGGTCCGTCCCAGGGTTCCATGACGCACCCGCTCCACCTGTAGAACGATTTCTTGTCCGCATTCATCAGTTCGTCGTTCTGCCATGCCTCCGGAACCATCGTCATCACGGCCTGAAACACAAAGACATTAAACAACCGATAAAAGCGTTTGGGGACACAGAGTCTCAAACTGAGCGATTTGGTTTCGCTCACCTCTCGGATAACCCTGCAACGAGGCACGTAAAGAGGTACTGGTCACAAGTACTGTGACGTACTGATTAAGGGTTGGCGAGACCGTCAAAAATAAAGGTTGAAACTCGACTTACTCTTGAGTAAAGGCTTTTTTCTGGGGAATAACTGTATACATTTATGTACAGGATTCATTAATTCAGTTACTTCTGGGATCCCGTGCTTAGATAAACGTTATAAGGAATACTTTACGTGGGTAGAGTGAAGCTAGTAACACAGGACACAGTTCGATAGAGTGCCGGTACGGGACTCGGACACTATCCTGCATGGGAATAGCCGATGCAAGGACCCGTCTTTGTTGCGTTAAACAAACGTCGGTAGCGTGTCATGGTACCGGCACCACCTAACCAGGGTTGTAATTTTGACCAGGACACTGGATAAAAGTGGTTCTAACCGTCCAAAACTGGTCAGAATTGTTAAAAGTAGTTTTAAATGGTCTTAATTTTAATATATATAATATCTTTTGTAATTAAAAGTGACTTTTAATAAGCAATAAAAATAGTAGTGCCGTTCAACAAAATAGGACACTCACAAGTTCACGAGATTGTACATGCTTATACAGTATAATAGTAAGAATGTTTGAATTTTAAAAATGAACCATGCACGTGCAGTTGTAAAAATGGAATCCTGTTGCAGTAAAAAAAATATAAACTATGAGTTACAGTTAAAACATAAATTGTAGTTAAAAGCATAAATTTTAAAATTAAAACAAATAACATGACATTTTACAATTAAAATTGTTATTCATTTATAATCATTTTAACTGCGATCACCATAATTTTGTTATAACTGTAACCATAAGAAATAAATCCAAAATAAATTACGAAATCGTTTCAATTGAGAGACAACTACAAAACTTATAACCGTTTTTTGAATGCAACATAAACTGCATATAAAACAGCTTGTATAAAAATAAGTAAAATTTTTTTGTATCTTGATGTTATGTTATACTTGTGTTTTGTTATTCCAATAATAAGGTAGGAAATTTTATGTACGACGGTTGGAACTTTAATAGTGGCAACGCTGATGTAAAAACGCTACTCAACCAAACCAAAGAATGTCGAGCCTACCACGCGTGAGCTACATACCTACCTTATCTCTCAGCAAAAAGACTCGCCCTGCTTGCGGTCTAAAATACGTGTTGTCACGATGTTTTTAAAACGAGAACGATGAAGTTGTATAAAAATGGAATGTCGTACATCCCGACAATGTCATCTAGGGTTTCAAGAGGTTTAGAATCTACATTACCTTACAGAACAGTAGCAAGATGTGTAAAACCTTTGATGAAGGACTCCAAATTATGGCAGACATGCATCGACCAGGGCGTCCTAGTGTCAGCGAAGCAGAAATGCATGCAGTTGCCGTACTCATGGATAGGGATCGACGCCATCTGACGTGCCACTACAAGCACGTCAGATCTAGGACTTCAAGAGGCTTTCGGGGAATCTGCATTGCCTTACAGAACTATAGCAAGTTGGATAAAAGCCTTCGATGAAGGACGCCCAATTGTGGCTGGCACGAGCCAGGTCGTCCTAGTGTCAGCGGAGCAGTAGTGCATGCTGTTGCCGCACTGATGGACAGGGATCGATGACAAACGATTCTTCAGCTGGTCCGAAAGATAGGATTTGTGCATAAGACTGTGCTGCACATTCTCAAAGATGCCTGAGCACGAGAAAAATTCTGCATTTTCTGCAGAACGCCCCTACTATTGTGCATGACAATGGTCAGCCACATACAGCGCTAGCTGTGACCGATTTGTTCGATCGAAGGTATGGGTAGTGCTTTATCATCCACCATAATCCCTAGATCTAAGCCCTTGTGACTTTGGATTAATTCCTAAGATGAAGAAACCACTTCGTGGCATTTGCTTCAGAACTAACTGATCCAGAAATTCTTGCGTCAATAGACCGGTCTATTCGAACTATCAACCGAACAGGCGCTGCTGCAGGTGTTATGGGACTTCTACATCGTTGGAAAAAGGTTATATTGATAAAGAAGCTGAGAGACTAATATTCACACGCGAAACAGAGCGACACTTGCCACTGTTTATCCATAGTATAAATAAAAAAAATGTTATTTAGCCTTATTATGTTCTTGAACTCTAGATCTTCAATGTAACTCATCGTTCGTACTGATACCCACGTTAGGCACTGATCCTGTAAGGTTGCGGGCTACGCTCAATAAATCGAGTTCGGGGTTCACATCTTCGTGACAATATACAATACTGGAGACTATACTCAAGGACTATAAAACAGAGTGACATGAACCACTTTTGTATTCCATGTAAATAAATAGATGCCACTATTAACGTTGCAACCCTCGTAGAGCCCAATGATCATCGTGTTGAATGTTGCACTGACCTCGGGTAGCGCCCTCTGTCCGGCCATGACGAGGAATTCGAGGACGTTGTCGGCGCATCCGGAGTCGGAGAGGTTGGGTTCGACGACGGGGTAGAGCTTGTAGAGGTCGTCTCCGAACAGACGACTGGACATGACGCCTTCCCGCGCACGCATCAGGTTCACGTTCCCCCGAAGGGTGTTGATCTCGCCGTTGTGCGCCAATATCCTGAAAACAAAAGCGAAATGAACGGGGCCAGAAAAAGAACAAATGTTATAGATGTTAAGATTTTCTAAACATTTAAACAAAACTTTGCTACATAAAAGTGGACTAAAATGTGGACTTCTAACACATTGTATGCAGGACGCGTACTAGTACGTTTCCTGATGATTGATACTTGAGCAAGGGACACGTATTACTACATTTTCTGACGATGGATACTTGAGCGCGGGTCATGTACTAGTACGAGTTACTGTAACAACATGGTTTGTTGGTGGGTACAAAAATAACGGTATAGACAGAAAACCGAAGCCGAATGTTCTCGTCGGGTACTACATAGTACTACATTGGGTACTACATAGATTCTGGAAACATTGAGACACAAAAAAACTCGTTTTTACATCAGTCGATGCGGAACCATAGAACGGGAAGGTGGATTAAATAGAACTCGATACTATATGCTTTAAAACCGAACTACCAAACGCAAAGTATGTGTCACGACTGAAAAAAGGCCCAGAATGACAATGTTGCCTAGGGCCCGATTTAGCCTTAGTCCGCCACTGATGGTGATGAAAAATGTTTTCTCCAATTAAAAAAAAATGCTTATTTCAATTCTCGAACATTTCAATCCACCCTTTTTGAAACGATTGAGCAGAGAAAGGGCAACGATTCGTTTCAAGTCTCAAACAAAGATCCCTTCATCTTCACAGAATCTCCCAATCAGCCATACTAGCCTTTGGTACCATTTTTTAGAACCAATCACCGGGATAGGGAGCGACAGGACTCCTTAGCTAATCCTACTATAGAAATGATCGCGGGACAAAGATGAAACAGTTACAGGAGAAATAAAAGGAAGAAGTGAAGGAACCAAAAAGGATAGTCAATTTCAATTAGAACCGAAAAAAAGCAGTCGACCAATGGCAAGCGATGCTATGGGACGAACCAATCAGATAGCAGGAACAGATTTTTAAGGGTCTTACTTGAGTTTCCATGATTCCGTCAAGGGAACCCTGTTAAATTAGACAAGCGAAGCCCTCGAATTCCAGTTTCAAGGATCTTAGTTTCCATATTTCCTTCAAGGAAACCCTCCTAAAATAGACAAGCGAAGCCCTCGAATTCCTGTTTCAAGGATTCGTTTGAGAAGATGAGCTCGAGTCGAAAGATTCGGCTTCCATCCTCTGTCACCCATCTTATATCAGATGAAGTAATGCGTACATTTGGGTCCCCCCCTACACAATGAGAATAACACAGTGTAACGGAGCATCTCGGTCGTTGTTGGTGGAATGAACCCAAGCCGGGCTTGCTAGAGCAGTGAAGGAGCAGGTGTTTACCTCATGGGATGCGCCCTCTCCCAGCTGGGAAAGGTGTTGGTGGAGAAGCGGGCATGCACCAGAGCCAGGTGCGTCTCGAACGACGGATTCTGGAGGTCGCCGAAGTAGCTCCACAGTTGGGTGGACGTCAGCTGACCCTGCGAACAACGACAACATACAATTACATATATGTATATATATACACATATCTATCTATATACATACACATGTCTATATATATATGTAGAGAGAGAAATATGCCTATATCTATATATAGATAGATAACTGTGTATACATAAAGAAAAAGAGAATTGTATGTATATGATGTATATAGTTTGGTGACTCACTTTGTATACGACGGTGTCTGGCGATAAGCTGCAAATGTAGAAGCGGAGCTCCGGGCTCGGAATTTTATGCGTGGCATACTTACGGAGAACGAAAACCTGAAATAAACAAAATACGCTCACTTTACTAAATAATAACACATTCGGGAAAAAAAGTGCACATAACGATGAACCGCTTTTCACTTACTCCACTTGCGAATAGATGGCGCTACTAGTTTAAAGTAATGACGCAGGGATATCCACTGACAAGTTAAATTAAAACAGTTAAACAATAAACGCAAAATCTCAGCGAGATCTTTTATGTCTGTATTACAATATTCTCTGACATGTAATACTCAATTATATATTTAAAGTATTTAAGAGGTTTATACTAAATTCATTAACTTAAAATGGGTATAGTCTAACAGTTTAAGTTGATTCTTATAAAAAGAAACAGCTCAAAAATAAATAAATCCAGTCAATTGGAGCACAAAAGACTATCATGGAATTAAAAATTTGGATACAGATGCGATATTTACACTCCGGCTTTTGTCGCCAAATTTGGCGGTTTTTTCGAGCGTTTTGCAAGGCAATGACTGTTTAGCTTTTACTACCCTGTCATTGGTATTTTTGTGGTGGCAACCCTGGTTCGTTCTTTAGGCCCCATTGGTGCACGTGAAAACACGTTGTCCTTTTGATTAATTTCTCTTGATTTTTCCAGTTACACTGGATTTGTGTACCTCGGACGTGCTCGCGTGGTGAGGTCGCTGGTTAAGTTGCACTTTTTTTTAGTTAGTACTAGTTAGCATTTACTGCACACTGTTGAGCACACTTTTTTTTAATGTTTATGAAAATGTGTGTATGTATGCATTTATAGTTCTTGGAACTATATCGGGGGTTGAGGTTGGAACCCCAACCTCAAATTTTAAATTTGTATGTCCTTATTTTATTAATGTTTATTAAAATGTGTGTATCTTTTATGTATTTAAAGTTGTTGTAACAATATAAGGGGTTTAAGGGGGGGTCCCCCCTCACAAATTTTAAATTTGTTCTCAATTTGTTTTTCCATGTGCTCAACCGTCTGTAGTAAATTTATTTTAACCATCCGTTTTTTTTTTGTTTTTGTTTTTTTTTTCTAGGTGATTTTTCAGAAAACGCCATTTTCAGCCGCCATTTTTGTTTGGCGACTTTCAAAAATGGGTTTTTTTTTTTTTCGAGATCGCCAAGAAAAAAACATGTCGGTCGGAAGAGCGTAGACATCGTATTTGTTCCAAAATTTGAAACTGTAATATTATTTCAGTGTAAAAAAGAGACAAGTTAATGCATTTTATGTTTTTCTTGCAAAAATTATGACTGCGCCAAATTGGCGCACTTCATAAATCAGCTTTGGACTTATTCTTAATAGTGTTTTTCCCTTTCAGCCAAAAGTGTATCATTCCTAACTGAGATATTAGTAACCCTTGGTGTCTGCTATTCTGTTTTCGAAAGGGTGAGAACACTTTTGGCTTTATGGCCAAATATCAAATGTAGATGCTTAAAAAAAACCGGAACTATACAGAGCAAAGAAGCTGACACGAGAGTAAACAAGAGGAATTTGCAGTTTGTGCTCAATGATTTTTTCCAACATATATATATATATGTGTGTGTGTGTGTGTATATATATGTATATATATGTATATATTTTTATATGTATATATGCATATATATATATATATTTATATATGTATATATGTATATATAATATATATATATATATTCATGTATTTATACACATATGCATACATTCATATCTATGCACATATATGCATTCATTCTTTTAGACATACATGTATATGCATGTGTACACATACGCATTTACGTATAGCCATCCATCCGTACGTATCCGGTGTGTCTCATTTGAAAATAACGAGCGTCCTTTCATTCCGAATGTCTTTTGTAGAAATGGTTTTCTTTGTGCCTCATATGTGCCACGTCACTCCCATTCATAATTAGCTTCCTTTCATTTTTAAGCGTCATCGCCATTTGAGTTGCCGAGTGCCACAGATTGCGCCATTTTTTTTTTTTTCTGTCCATCTGCAAACTAAAATAACTCAGAAATCGCTGGTTTTATACGAAGAAGTTAAAACCGAATTAGAAAATAATAAATCTTGTCCTTACGTTTCCGAGCTTTCAATTTTATTTTTAAATCAAATGACTCCATCGTCCATCTCCCTTCCTTCCACCATCCCGCCATGGCCATTTATACTTACAGGAGCGTATACAATTTTACAAATAGCAGAATATACTAACAAATACACATACACCTACGTTATATAATACATATATATACATATATATATATATATATATATATATACATATACATACATATATATATACATATATACACATATATATATACACACACACATATATATACACATATATACATACACACATACATACATACATACATATACATACATATACATACATACATATACATACATACATATACATACATACATATACATACATATACATACATACATATACATACATACATATATATACATACATATACATACATACATATATACATACATACATATACATACATATATATACATATACATACATACATATATATACATACATATATATATATATGCATATACATATATATATATATATATATACAATATATATATATAATATATATACATACATATATATATGCATACACATATATATACATACATACATATACATACATACATATACATACATATATATACATATACATACATACACATACATACACATACATACATACATTCATACATATACATACATAGATTTTATATATATGTATATCCTCTTTTATTCTACAACCACGCTCAAAATGGACACTTAAGGGGAATTGGTTTGGTTTGGAACGCTATGAGACCGGGGCCTATTCCAAACATCCATGGCACCTACGATCAGCGACCTAACCATTCGGCCATCGTTCGGAGAAGATCGAACACGTGTAGATACAGAGTCCTCTGGCATAGACATGCTTTGAGGGGTTCGGTTTGGAGTGCTACGGTCTGATTTTTGCAATACGAGGGCTAATGAGATCGGGACCTACAGCTTAAAGCCGAATCCGAACGGCTACGAACATCCATGCCACTGTGGGATTCGAACCCACGAACTCCGGTTCCGAAGGTTAGCACCCTAGCCAATCGGCCATCGTTCGGCTGCTTTGAAGGGTGTACCAGTAGCATGGACTGCCGAATCGCAGAAGTATTCCAGTTACGTAAATATTTTATCTGAATATTTAGTCCCCTTCCCCATTCTAGGATCATCCCAATCAGAAAAAGAATATCTCCTTCGCCAAATAAAAGACCATTCACTCCTCTATTTCTTTAAATTCTTTTACAAAATGTTCCTCAGACAGATACAGTGGACTCCGCTTAATAATATCGCCGTTCATGTTATCAATCGCTTATTGTTATCGAAATCCCTGGGTCCCGATTTTCTCTCTTCATTTGTGTGTTAAAATGATCGCTGAATTTTTTTCTTCAAATTGACATCTTATTCAGTCTGCACTATCCAATTACCAAATAATGGAACGTATTTAGATTAAAATTTATAGATTTAATTTTAGGTCATCAGTGTGTAGAATACACTATATAGATAAAATGTTACTTCTTATAACAAGCTATTCTATGTATATTGCAAAAAACAAAAACAACAATTAAAATTAGCATTAAAAAATCAAAGAAATTCGATTTAAATCAAATAAATCTGATTTTTTGATTTTAAAAAAAATCATGATTTTTTTTTCCAACTCTGCAAAGAAAGAATATTTACAACAAAAGGAGACAAATCAAAATTTGATGGGAGAATCGGCTCCGTGGCGCCATCTATTGGACGGATTATGAAATCGTAGCAGACTCTTGACGTTGCTAGGATAGGATTAGGTAACATGTAGCCGCTTAACGCAAATTATTTCAAAATTCCTTCGGAAAATTTTATTGGCCTGAGCTATTCTGCGGAGAGTTCTTTATCAATATTGGATTGGGATGCTTTGTAGAGGACCATTACTCACCTCTCTCCGGAATGTGTGTGGGTCCATGTTGGGTCCGACGACGAATACTTGCCTCATAAGGGGTTCGTTGGCTTTGGCGACGTAACCCAAGATGGAACTGTCCACAGGAACATTGCGCCAACAAAGAACCTGAAAAGACACAGAAGCCTTTTGTCATCTTCAAACATTTCGCCATTCTACAAACGCCAGAATCATCACCAGAATTTCGGTCCCAAGAACTTTGGAAAGTGTCAATCAAAGCGATTGAGGACTGAAAATCTAATGTCTCAATTCTTTCTCCGAGCCCAAAGCTACCCTCAAGGACGAAGGGGTAGGACAAATACAACCCTTGTTACCGATGTGAAGACTCGTATGCTGAACAAAGGGAAGACCGAAATCAGCTGATTTGAAGCCCTCCTGTTTCGACCAGGCTACAATATCACGGCGACGCTCTGTCTGGATGTCGACAGTTCGGTTGAATAGGCGTCACGCCCCTAATCGGTTGCGGTAATGACCCCGGATGATTGCCTGGAGAGCCTGAATCAAGACAGCTAGCGAATGAGAATTCAACTAAAAAAACTAGCTGTAACCTTAGCTGGAGTTCTCAGGTAACTGGAATCGTAACTGACCCCAAAACGGTTGACGGGACCGTCACTGACCTCCCCCCGTATAAAAAACCTACAATTTTGAGACTCGGGGCTATTTGAGATTTTTTTACTTAGGTGCTTTGACCTCGTGAAGGCTACCGCGACTTTTGACCGGAGCCAGCTTTTGAGCGATTACTTTCGGGAGACTCGTCAAGTCCGCTCCCATAAGGAACGGCAGGGTCTCGGACACCGAACGGGGTATAGATCGGGTTTGCGTTGAACCCTGGAAGGGCCTCCCCATTTTGTGAGATTTAATCTTTCTGTCGACTTTGATCGTCGTGGTAATTCTATGCAAGCAACCATCCTCTCCATTTCTACTTGTTTTGGGAGAATTAGAATCCCGTTGAATATATAACAGTATTTACTCCCGAAAAAATAAAAGTAATTTCTCCACTTCTATTGTGACTGTGATCCTTCTTCACGATACTTCTTCACTCGA
>CM063511.1:2656802-2694302 GCA_032207245.1 Pardosa pseudoannulata
ACATATACATATACAAATACATATATATGTATATATATATAATATATATATATACATATACATATACAATATACACTATATATATACATATACATATACAATATACAATACATATACATATACATATACAATATACAATATATATACATATACATATACAATATACAATATACAATACATATACATATACATATACAATATACAATATACAATACATATACATATACATATACAATATACAATATACAAATATACATATACATATACAATATACAATATACATATACATACAATATACATATATACATATATACATATACATATATACATATACATATACAATATACATATATACATATACATATACAATATACATATATATATACATATACATATACATATACATATATATACATATACATATACAATATACACTATATATATACATATACATATACAATATACATATATAATATATATATAAATTATATTATAATATAATATATTGTATTATATATGTATATAAACATATACAATATAAATATATATAATATATATATATAATTATAATATATAAAATATATAAAACACTCAGATATAGAATACCACGTCACACACTTAGCGTTCTAAATGAAATGCAAAACCCACCTCACACATAAGAATATCCTGATGCTTTTTAACAATTTCAAAAATAGTAAGAACCTAAATAACTACGCCCGCCATAATTAAATTACTAAATCCCAGAAAATAAGAACAAAACAAAAATGTTCCAAACTAAAGCATCTTGTTTGATTTAGAATATCCTGATACTTTTTAACAATTTCGAATATAGTAAGAACCGAAATAACAACACACCATAACTAAATTACTAAATCCCAGAAAATGATTAAAAAAATACTAAATCTTAGAAAATAACAAAAAAAATACAACCTGACCTCGGAGACTGTAACCCAAAAGAACAACTAAGATGCAAATTTCTCTAATATTGCCGGGTCAATAAGAACGTCAGAAATCACGTGCACCAATGGTTTAAAAGAATACATCGCAGCTGCTATACCCAAACGACAAAAGTCAGGGCAAAAACACTAACTCACTTATCGACCCATAAAACCGCCAAAAAATTGCCGAATTTGGCGACAAAAAAACACGGCGTCTATAATGCATCTGTACCCAATAATATTCCGATATTTCATCCGTAACAAATGTTCGATTTCACGAAAACGCACACCAGGAAAGAAGGTCGGTCTAAAATAAAACAAGATTACCTGAACAAACAAGTTCCTTATTCTGAAAACGAAGTAGAGAAGAAATCGGAATTCAATTACCAAAGAACGATGTCGAATACTATTCGAAAAACCACATGAATACGTGAAACCTCCGATATCGGTTTAGACATAAACATCCACATTGTTGCCATCTGGCCGCAAAGAAAATCTATTAAACAAAAAAAAGAAAAAAAAAACGTCGTCTCCTAATTTCAAAATAACTGCTCATTTCACGTTGCCATGGCAATCGGACGCGAGATACGGGTATTTATGCCTTTCCACGTGCAAAGCTAAACGGCGATTAATCCCCCAAACACGTAGAAATGTTTATAATTCATCTTTCAGTTCCATTCTCAAAGCTTTTCTTTAAGGGAATTAAATATAAACATCTTATTTTAAAGACTCTTAAACATACGGATCCCGTTGTTGACTTAATATTCTTCCATTCTTTCTTTATTTCACACAAAAATAACACTTTTTTTCTTTTTTAGAAATCTGTTATGTACATCTTTAATATGCTAACTTTATATTTACAAAAATAATAAAGAGTATTTTTAAAATATATGACTTGATTTTTTCTTTGTTCTTTAAAATTGTTCTCACTCCCGCGCACGTTTACGAGAAATATTTGGCCCGCAAATGTTTAATTTTATGTTTTTAAAGAAGAACATACTTCCATATGTCGGTAACTTTCGTTCCCGAACTGTGGCATCCATACCTGTTACATTGAGGTTGGGTAGTTATAATCATAGCCGTAGAAGTATAAGTGAATGTTAGAACCATTCTAAATAGAGAATTTCAACTACGCGATGCGAATCGTTTTAGAATGAAGTAAGATACGTGCGTGCGTCTGTACTACATAGAAAAGTCCCGAAGAGTCATTCATCAGAATGGTTAACGAAAAATAAAACAATCACATTGCCTTGTTCGCATCTAAAGAAGTGAAAAAAAAGAAAACCCAGTCACTAATTAGAAACTTTAAAAATAAAAGATATCGAAAGAGCTGTCACATCGTCTGTTAAAATTGATGTTCTACCCGCATATTATCTTTTTTTATTTTTTCTTTGTAAGTTGCGAGTGGCAACGAACGATATTTTTTAGAAATAATACATGGTTGTTCTTTCATATGCGAGAAGAAAATGGCTCTTGAGTTGCTTTTGTGTTTTGAGATATTAATATTATTTAAACCATAAATTTGTCTGTGTGACATTTTCTGTTTTTTAAAGAGCTAGTATATGGAAATATAATAAAACGTGTTTTATTTTAAAAAGGCGTTGTTCTGAGCTTTTAACTATGTCATTGAGAACAAACATCTGAACTACTTCAGTATCATACTCCTGATTTCGAAACCCAAACGGGATAATAGCAACATATCAAGGAAAATTGAATCCAATTCGAAAACGAATATTTATTTTCTTTGAGAACACGTATCGAGACCTAGAAGGTATTTTTCTCAACACTTCGGATACTCCTGAAAATTACAGGTCTACTCTCTTACTAATCTGTGTTTAAGTGACATCAGTAGCTGAAGTCACAATTTTATTTATCTGTTTGATTCCAGAAATATATTTGTCTCCTGCTTCACTAATGTGTGATTAATTGACGTCATTCATTAAGGACACGTTTTTGTATTTATTCTGTGTTGTGTGTATTTTGTTCTGTATGCTGCACTGGCAATTAAAAAAAACCTTTTGGTGGAAAATATTTCGAACTAATCTGCGGTAAAGTATTGCCATTCGTTAACAATACTTTTTCCTGTAGTAGTAATTGAAAAACAAATAAAAATAGAAAATAAAAAGGAGTTCTGAAAAAAAAAAGTTTGCCATTTTGTTTCCCCATACTAATTTGTGACGTCATACACAAAAATACGTTTTAATTTCATTTGTTTTTAATACTGACAACTATAAAAAAATATCGTTTGGTTAAAAAGGTCAATTTCTTTCAAACCAATCTGTGATTAAGTGACGTCATTCATGAAAATAATTTTTCTGACATAAAATGGAATAAAAATATCGTCTGAAGGAAAATAAGTAGCAGCTTCTTAGTTTATTGTCAGCAAACAAGCTGTAACTTATTTAGTAGTTAGATTAACAATTTTTTTATGTCCTTTTTTAATAAAACTTGTGCTTTTATAAATTCCTTATGCATAATTTTAAAATTTGAATACTGAACATTTTTAAAAGCTTCTCATTGGTGAGAGATGACGTCATTAGTAGCATCATCTCTCACCAATGGAAGTTTTCTTTACATTTGCGTCACTCTGACGTGTAAGCCAATCACTGTCAAGATTAAATTTTCTATTAGCTTTCCTGACAACCGTATTTTAAAAACAGACAATCTCTGATATATAATTAACTATTGGTTATATACTTTAAGCTATGTGTTTCTTAAGGTGTACTCGAAATTAGTCTATAGGTTTAAATGAAGCCATTTTTATTGGCTTTTGTAAATGCGAATTCATTTAATAGATTATGTTATTTAAAAATTCGTTGAATTTCCTAAGAAGTTTGACCTTTTCTCAAGCAAAAAGTCATCTCCTTCAGCACAGATCGAACGTTCTCGATCTCAAAGGAGGAGGAGAACATCTCAGTGCAACGTATTGTATTGTGACCACGCAGTCGCAGTGACGTCAAACACTCTGGGCAGTTGCCAGTTTCATTCTCAGGTAATAAGAAGGCTTTTCTCGTTTCAACACGTTAGAAGTGTAGTAAAAACAGAAATCATTCCGGGTTTGACTCCGATTACGCAACAACTTGAGAGCCGAAAGTGTCGGATCGATAGTAGGACCGTCTGAGCATGCGCGGATCAATAGTACAGGAGGTGGAGCCGAAATAACAACCTCAAAAAAATTATAGCTCATTTTGGGCTTCCATAAAAATGGAAATGGCGGCCATAAATCAAGATTTGCAGCTGACCTTCGTCTCTCCTTACGATATCATTATCTCCTTTTAAGGTCATTATCGTTAAACAAGCGATGTCCGGAAAGAAAAGAACGAAACGATAATAGACGCATTCCACTGGATACAAAAAGGGGAAATTCGTTCCTTCCCAACTCGACACTTCGAATCTCATTTCCGGCACGTTCGGAATCCGTTCTAAGCGTTGCGTCATCCAGCAAAACAGTAGACGGCCAAGTCAACGGTTGACCAAAGTTACAAAGCCAAGGTCAACGGTTTCGATGTGAGCGCGATCCATTTTGACTCACTACGGCTTCACGTTTGGACGAACGTTCAAGCTTGAAATTATAACATCCATTTAAACCAATCTTTAAATTGTTTTTACATTCACTGGTTTGGACTGCAACATAAGGGTTTATGATACTGCTTCATCCGCAAGGCTACGAACATTCATGCCGGAGTGGGATTCGAACCCGTCACCAAACCCATGCGGCCTTACATTCCTCAACTATCAGCCATGAAACAAACTAGGCTGCATCTCCGTTTTCTGGCAACCCCCCTGTATGATTAGAATGTTTGACTGTTATTGATCTTTGTAAGTAACAATACTCCAGTTTTAAAATAATTCAGTGGCAACAGTGTTTTAACCTTCACTGCACACTGTTTAGTTCACGAAAGGGCGTTTAAGAACTAACTTGACCAACATGGGGACATGGCAACACATTTGACGACAATTGGCGACTCCACCATCAAAGGATAATACTATCTGGCTATGAATGGGTATGAATATATATATTGGTGCTTCCCTCGAAAGTTCGAGAATTGAACGACACGAGAAAACACAAACACGAAATTATCAGAACAATAAAAAGTTCACGATTCAAGAACAGTTAGAACATTTCAGAATCATTCAGTGCACACTACTATACAGCTAGCACTGAAAATACAGCGAGGACAAATGCAACTCCACCATCCATTGACCACAAGATCAAGGAGCGTCTATTAGAAACTTAGTAGAAAGTTCCGAAGGTGGAAGGTTCCAGAAACTTCCAGTCACGCCCAATGGGTCGCCAATTATATCGCCAAAAACCTCGCCGGCTAGCCAAAATACGCCTATTTAAAGTTTGGTACAGTTTGGTGCTCTTTTCCTCACGAAGGCGAACGAGACCGAGGCATACTGCCTAAAGCCGATTCCGAACGGCTAGGAACAGCCCTGCCAGCAGGGAGATTCGAACCCACGAAGTCCGGTTCAAGAGCAGCACTGTACCATTCGGCCTTTGTTTGGCCTATTTAAAGTTTGTAACATTTTATATATATATATATATATATATATATATATATATTATATATATATATATATATATATATATATGAATATATATATATCAATATGTATGTAAGTATATACACATATATCTGTATCTGTGTGTATTTAATGCGTATGTGTCTGTATAGGTATGTACGTGTCCCCAAGTAAATTGCACGGTTTTTCCCTATTAATCTGAAGGTTCTTAGACATGGTGTGCGTCTTCCCCGTCTCTGTACCTGCTCGCCTATAGAGAATGTGCGCATGACGTTAGATGCCAGCAAAAAATTGCTGCTCCACTTCCTCGCTGGCAAAACATTTGAATTTCCCATGGATAGTGCTTGTTGGGGTTTTAATTTTGTAAATTATAAGAAAATGGTAACAAGCTGTTGTACGTATGGCTGTACTAATCGTTTCGAAAAAGGCGAAAATATTGGACTTTATTGCTTGCCTAAAGATTCTACATCGCGAATGCTTTGGATAAAAGTTTTGAAAAGGCAAGAGTGCACTCCAAGTTCTTCG
The DNA here is from genome assembly GCA_032207245.1 of Pardosa pseudoannulata. Classification (NCBI taxonomy): domain Eukaryota; kingdom Metazoa; phylum Arthropoda; class Arachnida; order Araneae; family Lycosidae; genus Pardosa; species Pardosa pseudoannulata. The sequence continues at coordinate 2,662,793 of CM063511.1, forward strand.
AGAATTTAGACCAAACATTTTCAGAATGGTTATAAAATGTTAATCTTACTGAAATGTAACAGATTACATAAAATTATGTTCTAAGAATTTTTTTTTTCATATTTCTAGGGTATAATCTATGATTTTGTGAGAAGTAATTAAAATTTAGAATTAATGAAAAGGGATAATTTTGGATACACTTTAGGGCTTAGATATTGATATTACATATATTGATATTACATATATATATATATATATAAAGTATATATTATATTTGATTATGATACTTTATATTAATGTGTAAAATGTTCAATTGAATATATATATATATATATATACTTTTGTAAGTGCTAAAAATATCTATCTTGAATGACTTGGCTAGTTTCTGACGTTTCCTTCCCCTTCCCTTCAATAAAATTTAGTTTTATTGTATACGTGATCCATATCAAAGCTCATAAGATACAATGAAAACGAGCCATGTTTTGCCAACGAAAAGTGGAGTTGTAGTCAGCACTCGTATTTGTTTACAAACAGGCACGTTCTCTAATGTTACCGGAGCAGGTATTGTGGGTCATTATGACGTCATTCCTTTAACCATCTCATTTCATCATTTCTTATTTTAAATTATTTAAATATCGTCCTCATTTTTTTTTCATCCGTTTCATCGCTGAACTTAGATAGGACGTCAATAATTTTCTTTTATATTTGGATTAAATAATAAATTAGGTACATATGGGCTAATTTTAAATTATTTTTGGTTGCAATGAAAATTTTACTGTCGGTATTAACGACTAATTCTTTTCATAAAACTCTAGGAGTCTATTTCGCAGACTCATAACTATCTATCGTTTAAGTTATATATATTTGAAAATGAAGAAGTTTGTTCGTTTGTGTGTTTGTTTTTTAGACATAACCACACGGTTTGCGATCGATTCGCTCCCTTTTGAACATCATTCGTATATACCTCCCAATAATCCCCGTCAATATTAAAACCTTTGCTGGCCATCCTATCACGTAATACGACAAGAAAATTAAAGTTGATAACCAACATGCGGTCAGTGAAGATAAAGAAATTATGGAGAGTGTACCAGATAATTCTCAGCCAAAACACAAACCATTTTTTAAACCATTTTTCTTATAAAGTACTTTACAAATCTGGAAAACTAAAAATCTTACTGATTCCGTCCTATAGAGCAATTTGTCGCAACGTCACGAACAACTATAATGCCCTTCATTCATTTTCATGTTTACAACAGCCAATAGACAAACAATAAACTGCCCTTCCGTTTGAAACTGAAGCCAGAATTGTCATAATTTGAGAATTTGCCCTACTGCGTGAAATCGCTTTATATGCAAGTCTCTAAGAATAACGATAATTGTTGCCAAATACGAAAAGTTTTACAAAAATTTACAAAATAACATCTACAACTACTGAAACATTTTACAATTATTTACATTTAAAATAATTATGTTTAAATTATAATTTAAATTGATTACTTCTCAATTAAATATATACAGTTACATTGACTCCCGTTACTCCAAGAACGAAAGGTAAGATTTGGAATGTCTACGAGTTGTGGATTGTCTTAAAGCTGATTCGATTTTCTGTTGCGTCACGGTTGCAGTGGGTTTGTTTTCAGCTGGCGTTGTTTACACAGTTTGGAGATGTGGTGTTGGCATCAATCTGTCTACCATTAGATTTACGTCTTTATATTTTAGGTGAACAATGAAGAAGAACGTGAGAAGTTCGTCTTAAATCTTTATGTTCAAATATTTTGAGATTGTTTTTCGATGAGTTTTTCTAGGTCTGATTAATTGCATACACATTTGTAAATCAATCTATATATATATATATATATATATATATATATATATATATATATTATATATATATATATATATATATATATATAAATGAATTTGTGTCTGTACTCGATAGACTCAAAAACCATGCATCCAATCACCGTGAAAATTTGGGAAATTATTAAATGTATCCCTAGGAACGTTTTTAAAAATTTTTAACGTTCGAAATACATTCCTTCCCTCTTTTTCGAGCGTTTCATGTCATTATTCCAAGCATTATTTTCCCGGTTAAACGCAAACGATTCACTTTTCAATTTATCGCATCATAACTAGGGGTCATATTCACCAAAATCAGCGATCACAGGCCGTTAACTGTGACTTAAACTGGTGTCCTATGCATCATGAGTGGATTCCCTGATCTATAGATTAATTATTGCAAATATGTAAACGATGTTTTAATGGGTCAGTAAACGAGATTCTCCGGAGATAGTTCTCATGCTAAGTTAATGTACAAATTTACTCAACCAGACTTAAATATCGTTTGAGAAAATTATAAATTGAGTCAAGGATCTGCAGTTTTAGTGATATTTGCTAACGAAATAAGAATAAAAGAATATAAAAGGAAGAATTTTGATGAAACCGAGGCATAATCTTTTTTGAAATGTCTGGTAAGATCCAGTAACAAAATACCTTGATGCTAACAAAAAGTTTTCAGCAGAAGATAGAGCATTACTCTTTTCCGAAGGAGCTGAAATCGTGTCATTCTAGCATTCGAATGAATGATTCAGCTGTATATTTGTTAAAATGATAACGCGACCGGAAGTCCACATCATCCAAACAATCCAAATCATTTGTTCTATCTGGATGCACACATCTTTTCCTACAGCTCTCTGTTATTTCCAACATCTGTAAAACTTCGAGATCTTCTCAGTCTGAAAATATATCCGCCATGTTTGTTTTCAACTCAGAGCGCATGATTAAAATGTAGCATCCGTGGATGAGGCAATGAATCCTCCCAATTCTGGGGATCAGAAACAGGGGATTAAAATGAGCTGAAAGCCGCGGATTCTCGTTGAAGAATACGAAAATGCTGATTCGCGGTTTGATCCGAGGATTAAAATCGTGGTGAATAGGGCCCTAAGTGAGAGAAGCCATAATTTCTAGCAATGTGACGTCATCCCACGTAATTGTTTTAAGCACTGTTTTCTTAGGTTAAAAGCAAGAGATTAAAATTTTCAATTCATCACATAATTTATCATTATGACGTCATTCCTTTAAATATCTGATTTATTTCACTTCTTATGTTATTTAAAACATCGTCTACGTAGTATCCATTCGATTTGACCTAGGAATTTAGATATAAAGGGATTCACTTTCATTTCTATGGGACGCAAATTAGAGCATTTTTATATAAGAACTCATTTTAAATTTGATTCTTGATTCATTTTTAAGTTACAACGAAATGTTTATCAACAATATAAGGCAATTTGTCGCAACGTCACGACCTACTATAAAGCCCTTCCCATTCATTTTCATGTTTACAACAGCCAATAGACAAACAAAAAACTGCACTTCCGTTTGAAACTAAAGCCAGAATTGTCATAAATTGAGAATTTGCCCTACTGCGTGAAATCGCCTTATTTTAACAACAAAAAGTACAAATTTCAGTGATTCTCGTGGGCAAATAAAAACCTATCATTTTATATAGTTATCTTCACAATCATAGGGTTGTCGATATGAAAGTCGATATGTTTCTTCATACAAAAATATGTGGTTTGTCCTAAATGTCCTTCATTTTGGACAACATTTATTACTACCACCAAAATTAGCATTGTTGCTGTCAAAACCTCTGCTTTCTATTCTACCACGTAATATACGGCAAGGTATATTAACGTTGCATATAAAAGTTTTAGGTGGAGTAGGATTTATTTTTGATTAAAAAATTTTCCGGGGAGTTTGATGTACCATTTCTGCTACAGTATGGTTGTGTCATCGAGGGTTGCAGTTCGTAGGCCTAAAAGAGCAGTTAACGAGTCACTCCAATTTAAATCGTTTTGGGCTTAATAGATATGTGGAGTAGTTTTACCATGCCATTGCATTGTGGGTGGCAGGCCGTGGTATGTGAAACCTAAATGCCACAGATTCTTGGCAGGGTTTTAAATATGAGCCACTCAGTGCACACATTGACTAACTCCATTTTTTAAAAACTAGAAATATTAGTATTATTATGGACTGAGAAATCACATTCAATCAAAACATTTGGGCATCAAACCCAAAATGAATCTTTATAAAACTTTAGTAAAGCCAATAATTACGTATGGAAGCGAGTGTCGGACTAGGAACAAATCTAAGGAAAATAAGCTACTAATATTTATTGGAACGAAATATACTAAGAAAAATATTTGAAACTGTTAAGGTACGTTAAAAACGTCTTTTTTTGCCGAAAATCATAATTTCTTTATTTCTCTATTGTAAAATTTCAACTTTTAGGCTTCTAAAACTGTTTTTGTTTTGTCTCTACGGCATTTTAAAGAAATGTGACAATGTTTAAAAATCCGTGACAGCCGTCGACTCTTAATGAAAGTATCGACTTCCGAACCAGAAGTTTCAAATTTAAAGAGCATTTTTTTGGACAAAACTTTTTAAATTTTCATGAAGATGAGTTTAAACATTTTCCTAGTATTTTTAATCATTAGCAACTTGCATGTAGAAAGTTTGGAAGCAAGAAAGTGTGGAGAATTTTAAACATGTATTTTAATTTTTTAATAGTTAAAGTTGCTTTCATAGTAAACTTCAAATGTGTTTTTTTTTTTTTTTTTTTCGGAACGGTATTTTTAATAAAATGTCGAAACTTGAGATGCGATTTCTCAAACAGTTCATAAAATATTTTGTCGAAAATTATTACGAATGCTTTTGATAGTATTGACTAGTAAACGACCTAAAAGCTTTCAATTTGGATCATTTTTAAGGATGTTACACTCATAGGTAAATATACAGGTAACGAAAATTCGTTACAAATTCAACGTGTACGATTTTTAAGGACCCAAATTTTTTACCCAGTGTAAATGAAGCAAAGATTTTAGGCGATTCCCTAGTCCAGTGTATAAGAAATGGGTTGCATCAAAAAATATTCATATAATTTAATTTATTAACAAATGAGACCTGTTGAAAAAACCCGTTTTTTTTTTTTTTTTACTAAATTTTCATTTATTAGAAATTTTATAAAAACTTCTCCAGGAATCAATTTTTAAGTGCAATTCTCTATGATTATATAAAAAATAAATCTAAAAATGTAAAAACATGAACTCGTTTCTACGTTTAAAGAGAAAAGTTCTCCGAACGTAGACGGATACCTTAAAGAAAATAATATATGGAGAATTCGTTGTAATCATGAACTATACTCTAAATTCGGACAACCGAATATTGGGAAAACTATGAAGATCTATGATTTAAGGTGGTTTGGATACATCTATAGATGCAATGACTTAAACCCAACAAAAAATGTTACATTTCAAAGAGTGGATGGAAAAGAGGTAGACCCAACACCAGGTAATTGAGAAAACGCTGCATGAAATGGGAGTCAACCAGTAGAGATCAGTGGCGGAGGATGGTTCCAGATGGAAGAAACTTTTAGAGACAGCCTTAGCCTGTAGAAGGCTGTAGTGCTACAGAAGAATTCGTTTAAAGCAGTCAATCGATGGATATCGAAAGAATTACAAGCAGCGATGAAAATTCTCGTGTCATCGTGTCAGTGACGAATCGTGCAAGAAGTTCATTCATGTAGGACAGTAGTGAAGAAGAAATGATGTGCAAGTTTTTTGCGATTGGAAGGAAACAGATAAAAAATTTGGAAGTATTCCAAGTCTCTTGTTAAGGGCAAATCACGAATTATTAGATTTGTTTTTTTTGCTGTTTTTTTGCTGTATTCGACGAAAATGTGTGGTACTTTATTTACTTTAAGTAAATATTTAAAATATATATAATATTTAACGAATTTTCATTACCTTTATATCGAACGATGAGTGCAACATCATTAAAAGTTATTCAAATTGAAAGCTTTTAGGTCATTTATTAGTAAATGCTATCAAAAGCATTCATAATATTTTTCAACAAAATATTTTAAGAACATTTTGAGAAATCACATTTCGAGTTTCAACATTTTATTAAAAATACTGTTCCGAGAAAAACGCATTTGAAGTTCATGAAAATAACTTTAACTATTAAAAAATTAAAATACATGTTTAAAATTCCTCACACTTTCTTGCTTCAAAACTTTCTAAATGCAAAATTGCTAATGATTAAAAATACTCGAAAAATGTTTAAACTCATCTTCATGAAAGTCAAATGAAAATATAATCGTCCAAAAGATGCTCTTGAAAAATGCACCACTTTTGGTTTCGAAGTCGCTACTTCCGTTTTGTTTCGACAGCTGTCACTTTTCTTTAAAATGCCGTAGAGACAAAACAAAAACAGATTTAGAAGCCTAAAAGTTGAAATTTTACAACAGAGAAATTAAAAAAAATTATAATTTTTGGCAAAAATGCCGTTTTTAACGTAGACGGATATCTTAAACTAATTACTTCTCAAATTTCCCGTTACAAGAGCGAGAGCTTGTTTGAAACAAAGATATCTGGTCATTTTTATTTCTTTGTTTCCGTTAAAAGTATCGATTAGTTACATCAGCTCGGAGTATCTTCGATGAAATCGTGACTCGATATTTTTTATTTGTACATGTACCCTCGCCCATCTTTTACAACCACCAAAACACATATCAATCACGTGACTCAAGCACTTCCATTCAACAATAAAATTATCGTTACGACATCATTTACGACTAAAATACTTCCACTTTACGATACAATATTCATTTCAGAACAAAATGTAATTCTGAGAGAGTTATTGTTATCTGTGACTTTTGTTTGCAAATTCCTTTTTCGCATCGTTGTGACCAAAGTGTTATCTGTTTTGAAACGGGAATCGAATATGCTAAAAAAAGAACGATGAGGAAATCGTATTTTTAAAAATAGCTATTGGTTGTCTTATCTTTTGCGTCCAATGTTCGCTTATCTCCGAACTACCTTTGAAACCGAAAGTGTCCGGCCTGCAAATTTTGCTCACATATTAATGCTGCTTTCACAAAACAATATTAGATTCAAATTTTGTCGTCGATTGGCTGTTATTACTATTTGTTATATTTTATTGATTCATAAATATTTAACATGCGTATTTATACATTTACTCCATGAACTTTAATTCATTTTTCAAATATCGTCTGTTTTGTATTTTGTTTTAGTTTTGTGGCAACGTAGTACTATAAGTATATAAAATAACGTTTCATCTGATGATATTTTGTGTTCTTTTTGCTTTTTTAAAAATAGTAATTTATTTTAAACCGCTACCAATAATTTTTTGGTGACACGGATTCTTCAAATTTCGTAAAAATGGCTGAAAAATTCAAAGTGGTGCAGATGCATTATAGAGGCCGTTCTTATATGTCGCCAAATTTGGCGATTTTATGGGGCGAAGAGTGGGTTTGTGTGTTTGCCCTGACTTTGAGGTGGGTATGGCAGCTCTAATCTGTTCTTGCACCCCATTGGTGCACGTCATTTCTGACGTCAATACTATTAGAGAAATAGAGAAATTTGCATTTAGCTGTTCTCTTGGTTTACAGTCGCCTAGGTCAGATTGTTGTTTTTGTTCTTATCATTTTCTGGGATTTAGTTAATTTAGTTATGACGGATGAAGTTATTTCGGTTCTTACTATTTTTGAAATTGTTAAAAAGTATCAGGATATTCTAAATCAAACAAGATGCTTTGGTTTGGAACATTTTTGCTTTGTTCTTATTTTCTGAAATTCAGTAATTTAATTATGGCGGGTGAAGTTATTTTGGTTCTTACTATTTTTGAAAATGTTAAAAAATATCAGAATATTCTTAGGTGTGAAGTGTTTTGCATTTCATTCTAAACTTCTAGTGTATATTCCGAATCTGAGGTTTTTTTTTTATTATTTGGTAAAAAAGAATTATTTCAAAGTTTTTTTAAGGGAGGTAGGAGTGTTGAAGAATGTTTGTGGCGCTACCCTTTCCAATTTTCATCTGTTATTAAATGTATTTTACATTTCTGTTATTACAAAGGAGGATTGAGGGGAGAACCCCCTCAAATGTTTTTTTATAATATTAGTGCTTATTAAAATGCTATATTTTGTGTTTATACTGTTGATATGTATCAAATATTACTTATGTTTTTTATTTTTTAAATAACTTTAAAAAAAATGATAATTGTGCTCATTTTATTTTAATAATGTTTTAAATTGTTAATCTGTTTCTTTTTTCCTTTCAAAGTTTAATTTTGTTAATGTTGTGTTTCGAATATGCCACGTGACCGCCGCCATGTTTTTCTACTTGGCGATTTATCAAAACACGCGTTCTTCTGTTGGTCGCCAAAAAAACATAGCTGACGGGACCGGCGTCTATAATGCATCTGTTCCTGACTTCTAAAGTTTTGAGAACACTTTAGCTTGATAAATTACTAGAATCAATCAAAAATATATAGTCAGCAATGAAAATTTAGATAACTTATCGGTAATGTGGGATAAAATTTTTGAAATGAACCATTCAACGTTGTCAGCTACCGAAATAATAAGTTCATTAATGCTCTTGAAAGCAAATGACTGAGTGTACTACATTTTGATTTGAGATTGTGAAGTAATCAATGATCTGAGAAATAGGATCAACAGAATGGACGAAAAGGACAAAAATAATTCTATTAAATTAGAAAAGAACAATTAAAATTGAAAGCATTCTTTTTAATATTTGTTATACTTTGTAAACTTATTTGTTTAAAACTTTTTAAATTAACAAAAGAGGTGTCATTATTTTAGCAGATTTAAGAGAATGAAAAAGCAAAATGAACCCTTAACGCTAGGTCCAATGTTTTTAGCATGATTAGGCTTAAGATGTTAAGGAATTCTTGGCGTTGGCAATTGCTATCTGTGGTTAACCCATTGTGTGCGGGTCCATTTCTCAGCGGAATTGTACCGGGAGCTGGCGTTTGGTGCGTGAAGTGAGTAGTTATTCGGTTAAATCTCAATAAATCAAAAATTATTTCATTTTTAACCCACTTTTCGTATTTTATATTCAAATATATAAACAAATAAATAAATAGAAATATATAAATAACAAACATAAATATTCATAAACAAAAAATATTATTTTTAGTGTATAAATTTATAATAGTATCGTAAATATGAAAAATTAAATAGAAATAGTAGCTTTAATTTTTTCGAATTATGTTATATATACATTCTTACATTATAATAAAATGAAAAGAGCAATCAAAAAACTAATAAAGTAAAAACTAGTTTTTATTGGTCTCCATTTTTCCAGAATCTATGTAGTTTGGTTTGGAGTGCTACGGTCTACTTTTTGCAACACGAGGGCTAACGAAACCGGGACCTACTGCTTAAAGCCGATTCCCAATGGCTACGAGCATCCATGCCACAGTGGAATTCGAACCCACGAACTCCGGTACCGAAGGCCAGCAAACTAACCAATCGGCCATCGTTCGGCAGAATCTCTGTAGTAGACAAGAACATTCGGCTTCGTTTTCCTGTACATACCGTTATTTTTGTATCCACCAACAAACCATGTAGTTTCACTAACCGGTACTAGTACATGACTCGCGCTCCAGTGTCCATCGTCAGAAAACGTACTAGTACGTGTCTCGCATACAATGAGTTAAAACGTGCTCAGTCTCGCTACTGTTACGATGGAAACATTATTGGACCCATTTTATTACGGATAGCAACATTGGAGAAAAATAATTGAGTTGAGTTGAGTGATAGTGAAGATGCGTTAGAAGATAGTGTGGAAGACAATGTCGATTATAAATCTGACGCTTCAAGGAGTGGTACACTACCAAAAAGACGACGAATGGCAGTTATTGAAAGGGAAAGCGAAGAGATGAATGGCGCGATGTCACGGAAGAATACACTTTAGTGTATCGCCAAAGGTCGTTGGACCACACAAATAGTGTACAGCCGACACAATAATTCAAATTATTTTACACAAACGAACTGGTCAATGAAATTATAAACGAAACCAACCATGATGCAGAAAATGTTCTCTAGAATAAAGAAATATCTAGTCATTCTATCTGACGTGCGATGGAAGAGGACGAGTTTTGGGCTTTTATTATCATGTGACACTTGGCCAAGTTACGAACCTAGAATGCACGTGGGAGATGGTTTCCAAAGATACCACACCGGGATGAATTACAAAATTTAAAATTTACAAGAAGGTGGTAAAAATAATGAGATATAATGAACTACTGGAGAACGGTACCCTGAACCAGCAAGAAACAATATCCTAACGGACATGATAGAACACGAGTTTTACCGGTCTGAATTTTCGGCAAAATCACCACCGACCACCCAACCAATAAATTTATGTTTCACAATTTTATAACCCAACAAGAATGAGGCGCATTTCATACGTTATTAACCTTTAAAGGTTACATGAATTCTTTGGAATTTAATGAAATTAGTTTATAAATATTATCTATGAACCTTATAAATGCAAAATGTATTAAAGTTTTCTTTGCAATCCTTAGAGGGGTTTTCCTTAGAGGATACCGTAGGAGGAATTGAGGGGGGTTAACTGACAAATCTATCCCCTTGTACAGCGCAAACATAATACTTTTTAAAAATTTTATTATATTGGAAGAACAATAAATAAGTGTTCTTAAAAAAGTATAATAAATAAATAGTTTAACAATTTATAAGTGTTGTTTCAATAGATATGAGGAGGAGGAAATAAATGAAGAGAACATCAATTATATCGTTGCAACCCTAAATATTTAATATAGATTTCATCGGAATTCTCAACATCTGGAGAGAAAAATGAAGTGAACAGCTTACAATACCAAATGGCAGAAGAAAATGTCTCGAGATGCCATCAGTAAAAAAAGGAAAAGTCAGAATTGAAATAGTTGCATTTATTTATTGCACGAGGTAATATTTTGAGTTACGTCGCTGCAGATACTTTTGTTTGGAGTCGTAAGTGAAAAACAATTGCATTACTAACTTTCCAGGTACAGCAAGTATAAATAGATATATTTAACAAAAATTAAATGTAGTACTGACATTTATTGTAAGTTTTAAATGTCAAAAACATAAAAAAATGGAAGAAAAATTCATATTTCTCCAAAACTTAGAGAAAAAACTGTTTAACAGGAGGTTTTGCTGCCAAACCACTGTCCGCTAAAGGGTTAAACGGTTGCACATAAAGAGAGAATGCTCTGGAATATACAAAAATTATAAACCGACACAGCGAAGAGAGGAGTCAATAGTACGGGTTGCCATGCTTGGCGCGTTATCGCCCACTTGGCAGGGGGCAACCACATGTTCGGTCGAGTAGCTCTAATACAGCGGTCGGGGAACCGGGGTAAATTACCCCAAATGGGGTAAAAATGAAATTTTTGGGGGTAAAAATGAAACTTTTTTGAGTAAAAAGTATATATTTTTAATTTGCTATTTTATAAACTTGTTAGTATTTTTTTCAACTTAAACAATTTAGCGACATATGCAGGCCACGCCATCTTACTACCCACCACTAAAGTTGTTCTCTTTGCGCAATAAAGCACATCTTATTTTACTTTAAATTGAGTACAAATAAAGTGACAAGTCAGAGAGCGAGTTTTTATTAGTTAGTTGCTGATTTTATCATTAATCATCGATATATCGATGAAGGTAAGCCGCAATTTAGAAATTTAATTTAAATATTTTACAAATATTATTTTCTGTCTCCTTTCAGATGGCAGCAAATAGGAAAAGAACATACCAAGAAGAATTCCTTAATTACGGTTTTACACAAATAGAAGACAATGGTACAATGAAACAATGGTACAATGGTACAATGCAGAAGCAATTCTTGAACTTCGATCTAATACTGAAGCACGTATTCAATTTGAGAGTAAATCAAATTTGACGTCTTTTTGGATTTTAAAAGCTGCAAAGGCTTTCAAAATTGCACATGAAGAGGCGGTTAAAAAATTGCTGCCATTTGGAACAACATATTTGTGCGAACAAGGCTTTTTCACTCTAATGAACATAAAAACGAAGAACAGAAATCGATTAAACGCCGAAGACTGCATTCAAATCGCTCTTACATCAAAAAGTCCTAATTTTGAAGCAATTGTATCGAACATGAAACAACACCATTTCTCCAAAACGTGAAAAAAAAATTTTTCAATTATTCTTTTTTTTTTAATTTTTTCAATTCTAATTATTGTTTGTTTTTGTTTTATTATTATTATTATAATTTGTTACAATACCGTTATGGATTACTAGGTATTACATTGATAAAATGAATAAATGCAGTTTAAATAAAATTTTTAGTTGTTTTCTTTTCAAAATTATCATGGGCGGCTATAATATGAAAGATGCTAAAAAGAGGCGATTTGGTTTTTTTTTGTTGTTGTTGTTGTTTCTCTTCTCCATGGGGTAATATCAACTTACACAAAAATATTTTGGGGTAATGATTAAAAAAGTTCTCCGACCGATGTTCTAATATGTTAACTCACATGCGATGGAAAATAAAAATGGCTAACGATGACAACCAAAAACAACCACTGTTTAAAAGTGTACAGCTCAATTTAATTATTACTAACATAAGACATAAACCAAGATATTAAATTTAGCAAACATAAGTATAAGAATCAATTAGCGTATTTGATGGTAACCAAAACTTAAATGAACTTCAAAACAACGAACGAGCCACGAGACGAAAATAATACTATCTCCACCATAGACAAACGAACGAGCTCCACACTCCACCTAAGCTAAACAAAACGCTGTATTTAAACAAACTAGGAATGTCCCGGAATGACGCTGCGGGGAAGAGATAAGATTAAACCATGGGGTTTAACAAGAAACCGTACTAATACGTGACCCGCGCTCAAGTATCCATCGTCAGGAAACGTACTAGTACGTGTGCCGCATACAATGTGTTGAAATCACGAAGATGTGATCCATTAACTTAAAGCCGAGAAAAATGCGAAACTAATAGCAATAACAGCCAAATCGACGAGGCAGCTATATTGGCGACTGTTGGGAAATGTCCCGTACTTTCGGTTTCGTCTCTCAACGGAATTCTTATTCGTAAACAAAATAACATTAATACACACGTGAAAGATTCTGTATTATAACAGATCACTTAAAGGAATTCTGCTAGGAATAACTTCAATAAATAAATAAGCCAAAATAAAAACATATTTTGTCATTGCGTACTTCATCTCAATTCTTTATTCTAAACATTTACTCTTGCAATGTTTCACTGTTGCTACTACTCCTATCCTTTTTGTAAAAGAAAAAATATCTAAAACCATGGAGGTAACAGCGACCGAGAACATTCAAGTAAGAGCAGAATGCGTAAGAAGTTTCAATATCCTATCGACAATGAATGAACTTAAAAAATAAAGTCGAAAAGGATTAACAAGGGGTGCAGCGAGAGCTTTTCGAAGACATCTTTAAAGGGGTAGATCGGATGACAACCCTCGTCTACGATGCATCGCTACCGCGTTCGAAGGAAATTTCTTCTCGTGGCATTGCGACGCAGATTTCGAGTTAGGGAGGATGAAACCTTTCGGAGACTGTTTCGAAAGTCGAGTGATTGTTTGCGTCCCAAGGTCAAAGCCTGTCGTTCCCGAAAAGCAAAAGTCGGGGAAGGAATCCTCATAAATACCCAATTTAATGTCGGATTCTTAATTATTAACCCTCTTATATGTTTTACGTTTAAAGGAACACCATCCCCTTGAAACCTTCCAAAATTCAATTTTTTGATATACAAAAGCTTAAAACAAAAATGTTTAATCTGTGTTTGATATTCAGAAGTTAAGGTATCCGTCTACGTTAAAAACGTCATTTTTTGCCAAATATCGTAATTTTTCTTATTTCTCTATTATAAAATTTCAACTTTTAGGCTTATAAATCTGTTTTTGTTTTGTCTCTACGGCATTTTAAAGAAAAGTGACAGTTGTTTAAACATCAGTGACAGCTGTCAAAACAAAACGGAAGTAGCGACTTCGAAACCGGAAGTTGTGAATTTAAATCATTCTAAAGAGCATCTTTTGGACAAAACTTTTTAAATTTTTATGAGGATAAGTTTAAACATTTTTCTAGTATTTTAATAATTAGCGACTTGGCAATTAGAAAGTTTTGAAGCAAGATAGTGTGGGGAATTTTAAACATGTATTTTAATTTTTAAACAGTTAAAGTTGCTTTCATAAACTTCTAATGAGTTTTTCTCGGAACGGTATTTTTAATAAAACGTCGAAACTCGAAATGAGATTTCTCAAAAAGTTCATAAAATATTTTGTTGAAAATTATTAAGGATGCTTTCGATAGTATTTACTACTGAATTGTTCTAAAAGCTTTCAATTTGGATCATTTTTAATGATGTTACACTCATAGTGAGATATAAAGGTAATGAAAATTCGTTAAAAATTCGACGTGTACGATTTCGAAAGACCCACATTTTTTACCAAATGTAAATAAAGTAAATATGTTAGACGATTCACTAGTCCAGTGTATAAGAAATATGTTGCATCCAAAAATATTGAAATAATTGAATTTATTAAAAAAAAAATTAGACTTCTGAAATAACCCGATTTTTTTTACTCCATTTTCTTCATTTATTAGAAATTTTATAAAAATTTCTCCAGGAATAATTTTTTAAGTGCCATTCTCTATGATGCTATAAAAAATGAACCTAAAAGTGTAAAAAATAGGAACTCGTTTCTACCTTTAAAGAAAAGAGTTTTCCGAACGTAGACGAATACCTCAACAAAATAAATTCAAAATTATAGGTATAATATTTAAACCTTTTCGGTTGCCAGTGAGTGCCACACGTAAATAAACCCGTAAAACTGTCACCCAAACCGTCCATTTTACGGATATTTGGTAATAAGAGATTTGAAAAAAAATTTTCAATTTTACAACTCCTCTTACTTTACTTAAATTAATTCCCTTACTTAAATTACTTAAATTAACTCCTCCTTTACTTTAAATTAATTTTACAATTTACACTAAATCACAAATTTGTGATGAAAATCACACTCAGTTTATTTAATTTGTGATTAAGTGAATGTTACAGTCTATTTAGAATGAATGTTATGTGTTTCCTTTGTGTTTTCTTTGTTAATTCAATTAGATTTTAAATATTCAATTTTTGTAAAATTTTTCCTCAAAATGTTGTTTTTGTTTATGTATCAATTTGTTGAGTTACGATCCCCTCGCCAGATTTCAAACGCCACGCTGCAAGCACGCCAATTTCGCCAAATGTGGTTGAAGCACCAACAAGATCCATGATTAGAAACAGGAGAGTGGGCTAAGAAGAGGAGTTGAAAAATGGGCGCCGAGAGAAACTCAATGACCATTGCTACACTGTTTCAAAATTCGACGCAATCGATTTCTGGGGAGACGCGAAATCGGCTGCGGTTGCTCAGAATGAAAAACGGGCGTTGGAAATTTGACAGCAGATATTTCACCCTTCAACTTCAAATGAGGGATCGAATCGAATCACGAATTCACCAACTCAATTCCATAAAGAAACTCATCTACTCCCTAACGGCGTACACAATGGGGGTAGGCGTTTAACACCCCCCTTGAGTTCAAACAAAATGTAAAATATAAAAATTTTAGTAGAAATTATGCAGGCTATTTTTTAGAATTATGAACCTCCCCTTGAAAAAATCCTGCGTACGCCACCGACCCCCTATAATATTGCTTAGATCAGCGTTGACCAAGCTGTGGGACGCGAATAATGGCGGACATTAAAAAAAAATATCATAGATAGGACTTTCCAAGTCGAATTCAAATGATTGTGTCAATCGAATTACTTTTTGGATAAAGAATACGAACCACTTTCTGAGAAAGCGCTTAAATGACACTAGTAAGGAACTAGTAGAAAAAGCTTTTTCTAAATATTTTGAAAAATAAGTATGGAAGCAGCTGTAGACTTAAAAGTATACCTCAAACCCAATTTCGAAAATTGAATTCTTCGAAACAGGATATCATTACATTTAGTTTATATCACACTGGTAGTTGTGGACTGTGAAAATTAATTTAGAATCTGTGCTCGTAACGGTGTTGAAAATATCATCGAGTAACCCTTCACACGTTAACTGTAACTGCCTGTATTGTATGTTATGTTCTATTAAAGTGAAGTTGCATGTATAACGTTTCAATGCTAACCATAAATTCTAACATGGAGGCCTGTAATATATATTAAATTTGTTCCATTTTAACAGTGTAAAACCCCCAGATAGGATGCTCACAATAACGATTTTGAAGAATCAAATGTTGGATACCGGTTGCGACGTAAATTTGATGACTTTAAATTGCTCCCGAAATGTTTTGACGTTAAATGTTCATCCGTTTATTTTCCGCAAATGTTTATATTCAAAATATGAGAGACCATACGGTTAGCTTTCATCCAGCTTCATCATTTTAATGAAAGAAAATGATGTACTGATTAATAAAAGTGATCTTAAGATGTTCCCAGTAAAAATAGAATCTGAGACAGACATTCTCGAAATAGGCGATACGCATTTAAAGGAGGATATTCAAAATTTCATATCGATGACACACCTAAAAAGTATATCATACTAACAGATGATATTCCAGTTCAACAAACACCCCGACGTGTAGAGTATACCTCGAACCCAATTTCGAAAACTGATTTCTTCGAAGCAAGAACAAGGATATCGTTACATTTAGTTTATATCACATTGGATTAAAAAAAAATGAATTCACTTTACAATTTTCATTTTTATTAAAACCATTTATTCGTGAACGAAATACGACAAAATACGAAACTATGTCAATAAACAGACTTGCAATAAAAAATTTCTCGATCTGCAATCCTTTTTACAAAGTGCTACTTGTTGTAAAATGAATTTTTCCTGTTCAGGTTTAGATTAAAGCGGGAAAAGCATAGACACGCATATAATTTTCATTAAAAACAATTTTGGTTATGCAACATATATACTAACTACAGTTTGTATATTTATATATGAAGCTTAAATCAATAAAATACTGCTGAAAAATTATCAGTTCATCTAAAGGGGGGGGGAGAGAAGCAATGTACTTTCTAATAAGAGATTTTTCAATTTTACAACTCCTCTTCAACCTCCACTCAAAATACAGTTTTTTTTTTTTTTTTTTTTTTTAATTAATTTTACAATTTACACTAAATCACAAATTTGTGATGAAAATCACACTCAGTTTATTTAATTTGTGATTAAGTGAATGTTTCAGTCTATTTAGTATGAATGTTATGTGTTTCCTTTGTGTTTTCTTTGTTAATTCAATTAGATTTTAAATATTCAATTTTTGTAAAATTTTTCCTCAAAACGTTGTTTTTGTTTATGTATCAATTTGTTGAGTTACGATCCCCTCGCCAGATTTCAAACGCCACGCTGCAAGCACGCCACGCACGCAAGCTGCAAGCACGCCAATTTCGCCAAATGTGGTTGAAGCACCAACAAGATCCATGATTAGAAACAGGAGAGTGGGCTAAGAAGAGGAGTTGAAAAAACATCAGTTGCATAAGCAGATCACACACAAAAAAATCTTTATTTTTACTTTCTTAATCCTCATCAAAATCCATTTTGGAACACTTTTCCCATTTCCCTCCCACATATGTGAAATGAATGCTCTATCCACACATGAACACGTTTGTTTTAAATCGTCTATCTTTGGGAGATCGAAAAGGAGGGGGGTGCACCCAATTGATCTAATTTTCTTTTTTGTTATATCGTTTCCTTCACTCATTCAATTGCAAGTGTTCAGGGGTGGACTAAGGCCAGGGATTTTGTATACTCTTAACCCATTAACGCCCGGATATTTCTCATGACTCTATATTAGTAATATATATATTAGTAAATATCGAACACAGAAGCTATTATCGACACCTGGAAGTAAAACAAAATAGGAAATTTAAACACCTTTAATTAGGACATCAAGTCATCATTAACGAGGTGTCATTTTAAAACATAAGATGTTTAAAAAAAAAAGGAAAACTTCGTGATAAGAGATTTATTTGTTATCATATATGAAAAAAGTACTGAAAAGAGATGGCTTATGACAGATATGGCTATTCGCCACGATTTCGACCGGTATACGTTCAGAATACCGGTCATAATACGTTCCTGTTCTATGCTTGAAAATCGTAAAATGTCGATCGAAATGACAAAAATTATAGATAAGATCCTATTTGAAAACTTGGGAGATTAATATCTATTTCCATTAAAAAGGAAGAATCGTTTCAAGAATACAAAAACACTACAAACCATTTTTGACTGTCCTCAAATAAGGACGCTGGGCGTTAATGGGTTAACCTTATATACATTTTACTTTTTTATATTATGTAATAAATAGTAATTAACTGTGATTCCATTGAAATTTAGTTATTTATTTTGCGACAACATATGAATTGGTGTTTCTGACAGCTTCGTTTATTGTGATCAGGGCGGACTAAGGCCTAGGGCCCGTAAGTTTTGGGGCCCCAAAATTAGGTTTTAAATTTTTATTTTCATTTAACAGAAAAACGTGATATTTATGATTATTGCCTAAACGTACCCCAATGATGTCGAATCGTTGATCGATCAAGTCGACAAATGATGACGAGCGTTGTGCATGGACGCCCGCGAGTGTCGATGTGTGTAAAATACGTTCGAGCCTCGCGCTTATAGAGCCTTTTACTATGCACGTGTTTCAAAAGTAAAAAGTATCTATTAAAAATCAGTGTTTCCTGAACGTATTGACTCTTACGTGAAATTCTAGAACAGGAAATAAGATTCGGTGGCAAAGAAAATTTTAAAGTTAATTTTTTGTTGTTGTTGTTGTTGTTGTATGCGATTCTTTACGTTAAAAAATGATCTGAGAGATATAAAACTATTAACAATCAATTCAAAACATTCATTTTTCATGACAGTGATATGAGTGACTCTTCAATAGAGGAGTTAAAATGTTGTGAACAAGATTGAAACCTAGAAGAACCGAAAAAGGAAGTATTACAATTTAAGACTTCTATAAGTAAAGAAAATATTATTTCGCCTGTACCCGTGGGGTCATTTATTCGGGAAAATAATATTATTGCAACATTCCCTTATTTAAACAGAATTCTAAGAATTTATGGAACCCTTTTCAATAAGCAATGCAAGTGATGAAATATTCTCAGTCATGACTGAAAAATAGGCCCGGAATGACAATGTTTCCGAGGGTCCGCTTAGCTTACACTGCTTCGATGGAACATTCCTCCAACCAATACAAAAACAAGGAAAATAAAATATTCCGCTGTTAATTGTTGTAACACACTTATAAGTAGCTACTGTGAAAGAATTCAAAATTTTTGAAAATGCAACAATATTACACCAACACCCAGTCGGGTTGATACGCTTGTTGGATTGGGGAAATCGAACCTTTTCTATGCATTCGGCCAGGTTACGAAGATTCCATACTGATAGGGAGAGACCAAGTACTATTTTAGCAAACAACAGACCAGAACTTGCTTTAATATACACTAGGGTTCCTACTCTTTTTTTTTTTCAAAAAAAATTAAGGACTTTTTAAGGACTCTCTAAGGACCAGAGTAACATTTTATAAGGACCTACTTGAAATACACGGCATAACAACATAATCCCTATTTCCTGAACAACCTATTTTAATGATTATGAGCCAGACAAGGCATGTTCGATAAATGCCCTACCATAATTCAGAATTAAGTTTTTAAAAATACCTAAAAATTAATATAAGATAAACCTATTTGACAAAAACATTTTGAAAAATGTACATCTAAATTTTTTTGACTGATCAAATTAAAAATAAATTACGAATAAAATATAATATTGTAAACAGTACTTTGAGGGTTTAAAAATGACTCATATATATATATATATATATATATATATATATATATATATCGATATGTATATATATATATATATATATATATATATATATATATATCGATATGTATATGTGTATATATATACACATATACATATGTATATATATACACACATACATATGTATATATATACACACATACATATGAATACATATACACACATACATATGTATATATATATATATATATATATATATATATATATATATATATATATACACACACATACATATGTATGTACATATATACACACACACATATATATGTATGTACATATATACACACACATATATATGTATGTACATATATACACACACACATATATATGTATGTACATATATACACACACACACATATATATATATATATATATATATATATATATTCTCACACACACACACATATATATGTATATATATATATATATACACACATACATATGTATATATATACACACACATACATATGTATGTATATACACACACATACATATGTATATATATACACACATATGTATATATATATATATACACACATATGTATATATATATATATATATATATATATATATATATATATATAAAACGATATCGCTTATTTAATTTTTTTCCCGATATATGTATCGCAAAGCATACAGAAAATGATACTAACTTTACAAATGGATGGAAATGAAAACGCCATATCTCAGAACGAAAGTGAAGGGGATAGAAATTTGCGGCACTTACTTGCAAAAAGAACGGAATCCGGGCGGCACGAAGAACCTGCGAGGTAGTTCTGCCGCGTGGAAAGAGAAGCGGCAGAATTCGACTCCGAGTCACGTGCTAGCATCGCAGACGATCCCGTAACGCGCACGTGATGCCGGCACGCACTCGCCTCTCATAGGTGGCTCGGCCACAAGAACAAACACTCGATGGAAAGGGGGGAGGGAGGCATCCCTTTAACCACTCTCCCCATGGGTGATCTTTGTTTTAGGGGGGGGGAGAAAAAAGAGCGAAGTAAATTCATTTTATTGCCAATTTCGTTCTAAGCTTCGATTTTAATACTAATTAATTTATTAACTCTTGGACGCTCTCAGAGGCGTACACAAGGGGGGGTAGGGGGTTAAACACCCCTCTTGAGCTTAGACAAAATGGGAAAAATAAAAATTGTAGTAGAAATTATGCGGGCTATTATTTTTTAGAATTATGAACCCACCCCCCTTTGAAAAAATTCTGCGTACGCCACTGAACGCTTTCATCGACTGGAACGGTTTGGAGCGGGACCTACTGCTTATAACCGATTCCGAACGGATACGAAAACATCCATGCCAGTAGCGGGATTCGAAGAGCAGCGCTTTAACCGTTCGGCCCCACTGGAACGAAACAACGATTTTGCATTCCCAATAACACGTAATCGACGATTTGAAGATTGGGTTTATTGGATCGTAATCATTAGTTGGATATAAAAAAGATTTCGATTAAAAGGTTTCACAAAACGAAAAGAAAAAGTAATTTGTAAAATAACGGGCTCTTTTTACGAGAATGTGTCACCACTCGCTGTGAGGAATCGAAACCAACCGCAAAGTATTAAATCAAAAATCATCATACAGATACAAGTCGAATTCAAACGGCACAATCGATTAAAGAATCGGTACAACTTTCTCAGAAAGCTCTTCAATTATTATTACCGTTCATATTATCAATCGCTTATTGTTATCAAATCACTGGTTCCCGATTTTTTCTATTCATTTGTATGTTAAAATGATCGTTTTATGGGATCGTTACATCGGTTCATGTTATCCGTTTTCGAGCTTCATTTTAACTGGCAAAGGGATATTCAGAATCTATTCAGAAGGAACCCATTCTTTTCCTTCCCTTAGCTGTTGTTTGAATTTCCGAGAATTCTCCTCTTCAACTGAAATGGAGAATGGAGTGAGGTATTACAAGTTCCTGGAATTTTTGAGAAATACGCACACCCTGCTGGTGGTCAGTGGTTGTCAGATAAGCAGAAGGCAGCACGTTCTTATAGGAACTGAGAAGGAGCGTATTCCCATTTCATGCCTTGCTCTCTTACGTTCAGTTTGTCGATGTGGAAGCCAGAAAGAGAAATGATTGAACGTTAAAACAAAAGATCGAAATTCTAAATCGTTATGACGGGTTGATTACGAGGACGAACCATTTATCCATGAGCTTCTTAGAAAGAATGGTAGACAGTCAACAGTGGATCAATCTTTTAAAATTCTGTATACAGTTCTTATGTTTTAAAGGATAATATACAGTCCATAAAGATATAGTGTGTGTGTGTTTTCATTTTGTTTTGAAATTGAGTACGGGGGAATCAAGAGGCGGAGTGTAAATTGATCTAATTTTGTGTATCGTTTATCGTTATCAATCGGTTACTGTGATCGAAATCACGGTGTCTCAAACGGATCCCAATTAGTGGAGTCAACTGTATCGTTTATAAAAATATTAAAACGTTTGGGTCTCCTGGTCGACCAATAGGATTAGGTCGTTGAGACCCCTCCACTTCCGATTAAGCCCCGCCCTCGGGTACACATAACCAATTGCACAAAAATTCTGGCCCTTACTCTCGAAGTTACGAGTCGGTTCGAACGTTCGTTGTGAAGTCACTTTGACGTCAGCTTGAGGACATTTTGCTTGCAAACGATCAAGCTGACGTCTAAATGACGTCACAACGAACATTCGAACCGACTCGCAACGTCCAGAGTAAGCCCCTCTTTCTTCTTGACATCCGTCTTATTGGTCTCACACTTCGATTTGAAAATGGAATCATGTCCGACTGAGATCTCAAAATTTTCGTTCAATTATTGTTTTAAGAACCCCATGACCACAGGGTTTTCTTATTTCATTCGGGTAAAACTTGACATAACGGGAGAACGTTCAACGCACGCGCAGATGGTTGCTGAAAATGGATGCCACAAATAGAAACAAGAAGCACTGTTCCTGGCAAATTCGTCAATTCCGCATTCCCGTAGATTCCAGGTGATTACCCAAAAATGCAAAGTCGAAGCCCTTTGGAAGCGATTGGGGTTAAGTTTAAAGGTTTGTAACGTAAATGTAACATATGTTCGAATTGTTTGAATTTCCTGGATGATTTTGGAATCGATTTGTAAGTTGCACCTGTTCGCCCACCTGTGATGGGGCAGATTCATGAATGGAACGTTACGGAAGGATCGGTATTCGACTGACATCAAAATTAGAACGACGAACAATCCATCCTCAAACAGATGCTTCTAAAAGAAATGTCAAATTCAATAAGGGACCGTCCACAAATGATGACACACTTCCAGAAAGGGAGGGGGGGGAGGTTTGTGTAATTCGGACGTAATGGAGAAGGGGGTAGGAAAAGTGACACCGTCACCTATTTTTGTTAAAATAAAAAATGTTTAAATTAATTATCGATGTTTAATTTTAATATCTCATCAGATTAAATTTTGAGGTTATTTTAAACTTACAAAAATAGTAGAATATCTTCTTAATTGGGGTGAAAGCAACTTTTATGAGATCAGTTGTCCTCTTTTAGGGAGGACAGTTCCTCCATTTTAAAGTTCTGTTCTCTGGACGTGGATACGTAAAACCTGATTTATAAATACCTCCCCACAAATTGTGTCATAAAAATGAAAAACCGGATTATTTCATTTGATGTGACTGGGGAGATAATAACATCGTTATCGATAATTATCCGCCGAAAAGTAAAAATCGACGTGGGGTTCCGTCAGTGGAGAACTAAAGCTAAAGCGGGCCCTAGGCAACATTGTCATTCTTGGCCTATTTTTCAGTCATGATACATACTTTGAGTTTGGTTTTATCAGCTCTGAGATAAAGTTGTAATTAGACTTGTGCCAGTCTCTTTCAATAGCCCGACTGCATCGTTATTACTGCTAGATGATGACGTTTATCCTTGTCCAGTAGCCGGCCAAGTAAAAACCATAGGGGCTACATAATCATTGTGACCAGAAGAAATAATTATTACATGCATACATACACATATACGCGCACACACACACACACACACACACACACACATATATATATATATATATATATATATATATATATATATATATATATATATATATATATATATATATATATATATATGTCAGGATTTAAAATATAGAGTAATTTAAGAGATTTTAATTAGGGATTCTTTTAACTGGAGTAACGCGCCTCGCGTTACTAGTCACATACGGCTCACGCGCAGTGATATGGGCAGAGAGAGAGAGAGCGATAAGCAATTACTATAGGCAGACGTGGCTCCTCGAAGCAGTGAAAACTGCCTTTGTTTTGCAGTTGAGCGCCAATATGAGACGCCATTGTTGAGTAGCGTGTGAAATAGATTAATAAAGAGAAGAAAAAGACTGACTTGAGTGTGGACTGATTTATATAATTACTAGTGTGTTTACTGGACCACGTCATATATATATATATATATATATATATATATATATATATATATATCATATACACATTTATACATATGTATGGTTTCGTTGGCAGCTCTACTGCCGACTTTTGCTCATGAGGGCTAACGAGACTGACACCTACTGCTTAAATCTGATTCCGAACATCTACGAACTCCGGTACCGAACAGCAGTGATTTACCGTCCGGCTATCATTCAGCACATGTATATGTATACACATATATTGTATGCATTTATCGCATGTTTGTATATATATATATATATATATATATATATATATATATATATATATATATATATATGTGTGTGTGTGTGTGTGTGTGTGTGTGCGTGTGCGTGTGCGTGTGTGTAAAGAAAAGTAAGCTAGATCGGGAAACTAATGTAGGCATTTTATATAAAACCCCTAAGACACCCAGAGAAAATTCTCAGGGGATTTCAAATCTTAACTCAAGGGCAAAACTTTCCGCGTCCTTTTGCTTTCCTCTTTTAAAGCCCTAACCTAAATGGACCCCTGGGGCTACCGTTTAAGCCCTCAGAGAGAGGGATCTAGCCAATTATAACTCTACATTGTCCTAGTGGACCATTTAGGAAATTTCCAAACAAAAAGGAGATGCACGCTTTTCCCACAGAATTTGACTGAGATGGTTTTAAGGGTCTTGTACATAGTCCTCCAACGTTATCTTAATAAAGGTCTTTGGCTGAAACGGTGTTATTTTTATGGGCCGTGACTGCAACCACCCATCGAGAAGTCCGTCTCATTACACACACACACACACATATATATATATATATATATATATATATATATATATATATATATATATACATATATATATATATATATATATATATATATAATGTATATAGGCGTGGATCTTTTGGCCTCCTTCAGCAAAGCGAATATTACTCCGGAGTAACGAAATTTTTCTTTTGCGGTTTGGCAACAAGAACTCTCGGCAGTGGAACGCAGAAAATGGCGGCATGTTTTTAAAGATGAAGACGTTAATAATGTTTGTTATTACTTTTACGATATTTGTGTTCATTTTTATTCTTAATTTGTACATGATTTTTAATTGTTAATGTGAACGTAATCTGTCTCTAATCAAAAGAAGTTAACCTGAGAAGCCATATTCATGTCAAAACTAGAACGGGTTATTTTAGGATATTAAATATTTTTAAGATAGTTGTGGCAACGTAGACGACCTGTGAAAGGTGGACCAACTTACTTGTGTGCTAACTTCGAACCTTTTGAATTACCATGCTGAGAAAATTTTGAAAACAAAAGTGGTAAGTAAAATAAACTTGCTTACTAAAATTACTTGATGCAAATGAAGTATTGAGCAATGCACTGCAGAATTTGAGAACGAGTAAAACAAAATTGTTGCATAAATGTATAATTAATGCTGATGGCGACAGACAAAACAGAGACAGGGTTTGGACTCTCCGGTTTTGATTCTGAATTTGAATCTAAACGAGAACAATTAATGATACATTTCCTTTGAATGAACTTGTAATATTTTGCATATTCCATTTAATTGTACTCGAAGTGAAATTAGCGAACGCATTTTAAAACTATTGTCTGACGTCACTTATATTCGAAATTCAGAAGAATCTAAACCTGAAAACGAAATTGAAGAAATACTGAATGATTCATCAGTGCAATGCGGAAGTGTCAAAGTAAAAAGTGGTTATTCAGTGCAAAGTAGATATATAAAATGATCCATCGGTGGAATGCGGAAGTGTCAAAACAAAGAGTGGTTATTCAGTGCTAGGTAGGAATACAAACTGATCCATCGGTGCAATACGGAAGTGTCAAAACTAAAAGTGGTTATTCAATGCAAGGTAGATATACAAAATGATTCCTCGCTGCAATGCAGAAGTGTCAAAACTAAAAGTGGTTATTCAGTTCAAGATAGATATACAAAATCATTCATCGGTGCATTCCGGAAGTATCAAAACAAAAACTGGTTATTCAGTGCAAGGTAGAAATACAAAATAATGATTCATCAGTGCAATGCGGAAGTGTAAAAACTAAAAGTGGTTATTCAGTGCAAGGTAGATATACAAAATGATCCATCGGTTCAATTCGGAAGTGTCAAAACAAAGAATGGTTATTCAGTGCAAGGTAGATATACAAAATGATCCATCGGTTCAATTCGAAAGTGTCAAAACAAAGAGTGGTTATTCAGTGCAAGGTAGATATACAAAATGATTCATCGGTGCAATGCGGAAGTGTCAAAACAGAAAGTGGTTATTCAGTGCAAGGTAGAAATACAAAATGATGATTCATCGGTGCAATGCGGAAGTGTCAAACCAAAAAGTGGTTATGCAGTGCAAGGTATATATACAAAATGATTCATTGGTGCAATGCGGAAGTGTCAAAACAAAAAGTGGTTATTTAATGTAAGGTAGAAATTCTGATGATAAATCCGTACATTCTGAGAACATTTCTAACTCAGATGAATCAGGGAAATTGAAGTTTCATGAGAATACTGATAATCAAAACAATACGGGATTATTATCAATCAAATTTAATGATATCGAAAGTATTGTACTTAAATTTGAAGCTGAAAATATTGTAGATTAGGTAAAATATTTTGAAAATATTGCTGAGTTCTTTAACTTACCTGGTGGTCATAAACTTTTTTAGTCCAGGGTGAATTAGTTAACTCCATGAAACATTGGCTAAATGAAAAATGTGAACACTTCAAGAATATTTTTGAATTAGGAAATCGTTCTGTAATCTCGGTAGTGTAGATCATACGCACAGCATTTCTGATACTGTTCAAAGTAAAACAGTATCGTAGGGTTAACGAACTCAAAGGTAATTTTGCAAATACAAAGAGTAACACAATGTGTAAAATCGAAACCAGAAAGTTTTGTTGGTCGCAAATGAAAAGTTATGATAAAGTTTCCTTTAATGGTGAAGTGTTGAAAATATTATGACGTCATTACTCGCCTAGATAGTCGAGGAACCCTTTTCATGTTAGTACAGATGCATTAGAGACGCTGTGCTTTTTTATCGCCAAATTTGGCGATCTTTTGGCGGTTTTATGGGGCGATGAGTGGGTTGATGTGTTTGCCCTGACTTTGGCGAGAGGGTACGGCAGCTCTAATGTGTTCTTGCACTCCATTGGTGCACGTGATTGCTGACGTCAGTACCCGGCACCATTCGGCAAATTTGCATCTTAGCTGTTCTTTTGGTTTCCAGTCGCCTGGGTCAGGTTGTATTTTCTTTTGTTCTTATCATTTTCTGGTATTTAGTTAATTTAGTTATGACGAGTGAAGTAATTTTGGTTCTTACTATTTTTGAAATTGTTAAAAAGTATCAGGATATTCTAAATCAAGCAAGACGCTTTGGTTTGGAACATTTTTATTTTGTTCTTATTTCCTGGGATTTAGTAATTTAATTATGGCGGGTGTAGTTATTTCGTTTCTTACTATTTTTGGAATTGTTAAAAAATATCAGGGTATTCTTAGGTGTGAGGTGGGTTTTGCATTTCATTCTAAACTGCAAGTGTAATGGAACAACGGTATTCCAAATCTGAGCTTTTTTTTTTAATTTGGTTAAAAAAGAATTATTTTAAAGTTTTTAAAGGGAGGTAAGAGTGTTGAAGAATATTTGTGGCGCTACCGTTTGAAATTTTCAGCGGTTATTAAATTTATTTTGCATTTCTTTTATTACAAGGGGGGGGTTCAGGGGTTAGATTTTTTATAATATTAGTGCTTATTAAAATGCTACATATTGTGTTTATGCTGCTGATATATAAATCATAAATATTACTAATCTGTCATTTATTTTTTAAATAACGTAAAAAATGATAATTATTATGCTAATTTTATTTTAATAATGCTTTAAATTGTTAATCTGTTCTTTTTTTTTCTTTCAAAGTTTAGTTTTGTTAATGTTGTGTTTCAAATATGCGACGTGACCGCCGCCATGTTTTTCTACTTGGCGATTTTTCAAAACACGTGTTTTTCTGTTAGTCGCCAAAAAAAATGGCGGACGGAACCGGCGTCTGTAATACATCTGCTCCCTCATGTTAAGTGGAACTGCCTGTATCGTATGTTGTTAGTTGTTGTTATGGTCTATTAAAGTGATGTTGTGTGTATAACGCGTGTCAATGATAACGTTAAGTTCTAACAGGTTATGACAGCATAAAATGCGTGAGTACACATATTTTAAAATGTATAGAAACATTCGTTAAACGAATTTAAATATTGACTGAGAATATTGTTGTTTTTACAAAAAACTTTGAAATCACAACTTTTTTTTTCTCGGAATGAGATAGAACTAACCCTAAAAAATGAAAACTTCTTCTGCGTACCTTCTTCTGCGTACTCTTAATTAAAAGTAATTATGATACTCGGAAAAATCCGAGCACAAGCAGTTTTAATTTAAAAAAAAAAAAACGGACTTTAGGGCTATGTAAATGGATCAATACCGAAATCGAAAAAAGATGCGGAAATTAAAAAAGGGGAAATGAACGATTTAGTAGAAAGATCAGATTTAAATACGGATAATTTCTCGAAACGAATTGAAACAAGTGAAAAATGGCGCAACATAGAAAGAACTTCGGGAAATTCTAGAAAATGCATATCAAAGCCACACTATTAATTAAAGAGACTTATTCTCATGAAAAAGAAAGAAAACGATGATGTTCACGATCATATTGTAACGATACGTTACATGACCCAAACGTAAGGTGACCTTTCGCAGCGGATAATTATTATTAGCGGTAGGTAGAAACGCGTGGCGCGAACAAAGCCGTTTGTGTACCAGGTTTTCGACACAAAGCAGAGGCAGTCGCTTAACCCTTAATTTGGCTACACCGGACATGTATATTTATAACATAATTGTCAGTATTCGCCACAGAGGACATTAATTATCTCAAAAATGGAAAATGATATATTTTTTTCGTTTATTTTACAGAGATCTTAATGTCTATACAGACATGGATAAATAACAGAAATTAAAAAATATTTGAAAAAACATCTTGTCAAATTAAGGGTTAAGTGGAGGTAAATGAAGAACTATCAGTACGCCGGAGCCAGGGTGTCTACGCCTTTATGATGTCTAATGCCGTCGAAAGACTCGGATGATAATTATAAATCGAGGGACGGTGGTCCCCCAAGTTATCGGTACCGCTAATGGATTTAGGATGGTGGGTCGGTAAACTTAAAGAACTTCGGCCACATCAGCGCGTCAGCTGATCCAGGCGGGTCGATTGAAACAAAATGGCCGCAAAATGGCATTACCCGGGTTCTGGAAGGTTCCGGAAGAATCACGCGAGGATTAACCGGGACCCCGATATAAAGAGATTGGCTGAGCCAAGAGGGAGGGTTTTTTTTTAATTTTGGGGGGGGCTCGAGAAGAGTCCCCCTGTCTATTCGAATTGCCGGAGCTTGTTTCCCTTTAGAAACCGCCAGCGTCTCTGTTTTCTGCTAAGAAGACGACCTTCGACTTAGGGATCTTATTCCCGCTACCTGTAATAATTTTTTACTTCGTGCTTAGATGTATGTCGCCGAGAGTGTAACACTTGCTCTCATTTTGGATCGTCCTGCATCCGTCGATTCTACACGAAACTTTAGCGATTCACGCCCTCTGAGCGTTTCGAGCCTCCGTCAACTGTTCGGATCATCAGACCGGTAGATGATAGCGTCCGAGTTCCGTACCGGCACTCTGCAGCGAACTGTGTCCTGTGTTACTACTAGCTTCACTGTACCCACGTGCTGTATTTGTGTTAACGCTTATCTCAGCACGAGATCTCAGAAATTGTTGAATTTACTGTATCCTGCACATCAAAGTATACAATTAATCCCATGAATAAAGCATTTAATCAAGAGTAAACAGATGTCCAGCCTGTATCTTTGACGGCCTCGCCTACTCTCATTCCAATACGTCACAATATCAATCAATTCATGGACACAGTGGACAAACTGGACGCATTAGAAATCCAAATTAAAAGTGAACCGTTGTCTGTTGTGATGCTGTATAGTTTCCCACGTAGCTATGATGTTTTTCGCGTTGCCATTGAAACACGGGACTCTTTGCCTTTTCCGGAAGGATTAAAAGTAAAAACCATTGAAGAAAATCAAGGTCGTAGTATGAATGGAGAAAATCGCTCTACAGTAAATAAAGGTGCTCTGTACTCCACATTTCATAAGAATTCGCCTAAAAATACAGATAAAGGTTACACTTTTTCAAAGAATAATGTCAGCGTTCCAAAACAATCTTGTGAGGACTTCAATGTTCTGGAGTGAAGAAGGATCACAGTCCCAATAGAATTGGAAATCACTTTTATTCTTTCTTGAGTAAATACTGTTATATATACGACGGGATTCCAATTCTCCCCAAAACAAGTGGAAATGGAGAGGATTTTCGGCTGGCACTGATTGGCCACGACGATCACAGTCGGGAAAACAAAAGATTAAATAATCTCACAAAATGGGGAGGCCAGGGTGCAATGCAAACCCAATCTATCCCCCGTTCGGTGTCCCAGACCTTGCCGTTCCTCATAAAGTCCGCTCATATGAGGAACAGCAGGGTCTCGGACACCGAAAGGGAGATAGATTGGGTTGCATTGCACCCTTGAAGAGCCTCCCCATTTGTGAGATTTTCCAATCTTTTATTTTCCAGACTGTGATCGTCGTGGCCATTCAGTGTCAACCAAAAATCCTCTCCATTTCTACTTGTTTTGGGGAGAATTAGAATCATGTTGTACATATATGTTGTACATATATCATGTTGTACATATAACATGTAGTACATACTCCAGAAAGAATAACAGTAATTTCCAATTTTATCTTGACTGTGATCCTTCTTCACTCTACCGCTTCATTCGAGAACACTGAAGTCGTCATACTATCTATGTTTGTATGTGCGTCTATCTCCTCGCAAACCGCTGGACGCTGAAGGTACCAAAAGACGCGGAAAGATCCGGTGATGCCATTTTGCCCATTCGCGATCCGATGATCCAATTAGTTCGAAAGATATCAACGAAACACCGACCAAAATGCCACTTTTATTTTTCTACACGAGCATTTCCATTGTTGAGTTGGCGTCAAAAAGGGACAGCGTTATTTAATCTTGGCATTATTATCTCCTGACATTGGATATTCCGAATAAGATAAAAATGTGTCTCGGCTATTGAAATATTTGCATGATAATTTATATGTATATAAGACAATTTTCGCGTCTGCTAAACGCTGAACTCATCTTTTATTGAAAGCATTATTGTTCTATTTTATTATCTTTGCGATATTTTTGTTTTCAGTAATTATAAACGCGCCATATTTTATCAAATTTTTGTTTGTATTTTGCAGTTGCCTTTTC
>CM063511.1:2697430-2702430 GCA_032207245.1 Pardosa pseudoannulata
TCGAAAATTGGATATAATTAACAGACCAATACTTAACCGCTGGTTAAGTCCAAGTAATCCTAACAATTTTTGCAGGAGAATATCGCCTTCAATGCTAAGGCACTTGTTCAGTATCCATCTATTGCAGAGGAATAAGAATACTTTCGTTTTTTAAGTGCTAATATTACACTCTAAGTACTTCTACATACTGCGCAATGATCTAGTGCATATATGCGGTCTATACTATTCACTAGGCAGATACTTTATCCAGTTTTAGCCTTTTCTTTATATTTTTAAGTACTAGCAGTGTTCTTGTAGATATATTCAGTCTGGGAAGATATGGACAATCAATGCGATCAATGAAGATATAGTCGAATATCTATCAAATAGATATTTCTAAAGATATCCTTCATCTTTAAAGTACTAATTAATAATCATGTATATCTACATATTCTACAAGAATATTGTGTAGCATCCATCTAGCAGGTAAGGGATTTTGGTTTATAAGTTTCACATTACTCATGTTTTTAAGCATTCGTCTAACAAGCAACATCTGTGTAACTACATTTAGTTACACAAATGTTGCTTGAAGATGGTTTCTGATATTCACCAGATGTGTGTGTTACTCAAGATTTCTTATAACTTTTGAATATGTCATGTCAGGGTCTTCTGTGTCTTATCACATAGTTTGAAACATCAATGTTTTGAAGGAAAATATGATTGCAAAGAATTAAAGGGATATCTTATGTGACTATTCTCCTTCCTAGCATGTAAAACTGAGAATGAGATACTTGTTTTCAGTAGGAAGTTGTTTCAAAACATATAGCTAAAATGACATGAGAGTTTTTGCTGCGTTATTTCCTTAATGGATTACACATCTCTTCCCAATATTGAGATACTGTAGCAACTGAAATTTTTTAGAGCATTTTGAAGTTAAATATAACAAACAGGGTTTCCACGGTCCTTAAAAGTCCTTAAGAACTCCTTAATTTTAACATTCATTTTTAAGGGCTTTTACTACTTAATTTTTGTCAAAGGTCCTTAAAAACTCTTTAATTTTTAAATTGTTGAAACCCGTTCAATTTCTCCATTGACATGATCAGCCGTCGTAACTGGATTTCCTATCAATTTTCGCCGTACTCTCCGAACTTTCTGGTTTTGTAAGTTCAGAGTTAAAATTACTAAAAAATGGTTCTAAGAATGCCAGTACAGGTGATAAGTACTGGTGAAAGAATATATATATATATATTAAGAATATGTAAAGTATTAGTTAATGTTCATAACATTCTTTTACATTTTTAAGCCAAAAGTGCAGTATTAATAATAAAGAAAATCCTGAAATATATATTTTTAGTGTAGTAATTCCTTTTCTTGATATCTTTAAAAATTATGAAAACACATTTAGTTTATTAGTACCTTTTATGGTCACAAGCTAGAAAACTTTTTTGACAAATAAATCATCTTTCGCATACTGAAAAGGTTTAAAGTATAAAGTCAGTTGTCCTTTCCTAATAGCTAACAGTCATGCAGATTTTAATTAAACAAAGCATGGAGGGTGAGGGGTTTGTAGATATTTCAGTTACTTATGGAAGTTTAATTTTCCTTGCATTCAATGTAATAGAAAAGTCTAAAACTGTCTTCTTTCCCAGGCAACGCCGGGTATAATCAGCTACTATATATATATATATATATATTTATATATATATATATATATATAATATATATATAATATAAATATATATATATATATATATATATAAATATATATATATAATAATAAATATATATGTCAGGTCTAAAAAAGGGGTAGTTGGAAATTGTCTAAGTTAAAAACGATTTTAAAAAGATAACTCTTTTATAATAATAAAATAAATGAAAAAGACCCACGCTCGCTTAAGCTTTCGGGATCATCCGGTCAGGCGAAAGCATTTCTGAGCTATTTGATGAGCTTTCAAACAGATAGGTTTGAATTGGCGCGTTGACATGGAGCGGTCAACACCTTCACGCATAGCTCCGCCACGAACAATGAAAGTGGCGCATGTTGCTTTCCTTAAGAACGATGAGTTAATAAAACTTATTATTATCAAGAAGACTGTTTTCATTCGCCTTAACTCTGGATGACGACATGTCATATATATATTATATATATTATATATATATATTATATATATATATATATATTTATGTAAATGTATTTTACTCACAATTTATTTTTAATTTAATAACTCAAAAAACTTGAGATGTACAGTTTTCAAAATTAGTTTTTGTCAAATAGATTTATCTTATATTAATTTTTAGGTATCTTTAAAAATTTAATTCTGAAATATTGTTGGGCATTTATTGGACATGCCTTATCTGATTCATAATCATTAAAATAGTTCCTCAGGAAATAGAGTTTATGTCGTTATGCCATGTATTTCAAGTGGGTCTTTATAAATAGTTACTTTGGTCCTTAGAAAGTCCTTAATTTTTGTTCTGGAAAAAGAGTGGGAACTCTGACTAAACATCAATCTTCATTGGTAAATTAATACAGGCAGGGCTTGATTTATACCCCTGGGGGCTGTGATCCAAATCCTCATATGCCCCCCCCCCCCAAACATTTTACCTTTCTCGAACTCGAGAGTGATTTTACTTTATAAACTGCTATATCAGTTTAAATACTCCTGGTATACATAACCTAAACATTTTGTGTATCTAATGAAATGAAATATATATTTTTAAAAAATTTAGAATTCCACTAAACTAACTTCAAAAATATTACAGATGTCTGTGCAATCTAAGTACAGTATTTGACTTAACGATAAAATTGTGATATTCTTGAGTCAAAGTCAGAGTACCTGTAACATTCTTTAAAGGAAAAAAGTACTGGTTTAAATTAATAAAAATTACCATTTTTTGTTAATTATCATGTGAGACTTTGTTTTACAAAATTCCAAAATTTTCCAAAAACACATATTTTATTCAATTATACGAAAGGAGCGAGAATTCTTCGTTCACTATCATATTCGTCTGATTATGTTTTCAAACGAATAATTATCATTTCTACCGGTAAATAGAAATTTTCATTCTTATAGCTGTTTCTATTTAATATTCTTTTTGAACGTCTATGATGGCAACTAAAGTTTATACTAACAACTAAACTCTGCCCATAACGATTACTGCATTTGCGGTTCTCTAATGTTTCATCTATTCTAAAGACATCAGTGAATAAGAGTTGGGCTTTTCCATTGATATCAAATCATATATAATGAATAAAGCTATTAGATCAGTGAAGCCAACGAAAATTATGGATTCTTTTAAAGTAAAAAATTAGCAATTTTAAGAATCGTTAATTATCTGATCTCATTTACGGAAGTTATCTCATTTTCTTATAGAATTTTTGTTTGTATTATTCTTGAAAAAGTGGATGTTTCTAAATCGTTATATACATGGTTTCCGCGCACCTGGAAAGTCAGGGAAAGTCATGGAAAATCATGGATTTAGACAATGGATTAATTTTGTCATGAAAAGTCTTGATTTTTCAAGTAAAATGAGTAAAAGTCATGGATCCGCTAAACTACCGATTAAATAAAAATACATTGAATTGTTTAATTGTATTTTTACTTGTCATGTGGCTGAAGTTACTGAGTTTGGTATTTATGTATTATGCTATTGACCCTATTGCCAATTAAAATTTGTTCACCAAGGAAACTCAAAGCAAGAAAGCTTAATGGGTGGGTAAATGTATATTATTCTGGTTTTTTCTTAAATTGTAGATTAAAATTTTATTAATATAAAAATAATTATTTTTTAATAAAAATTAGTTAAGATTTTTGCACAAAATATAAGTTTATCTCTAGGGATATTGTATATAAACATTATAGGGTTATATTTGTCTATTATTCATGGTCACCCGGATAATACCAAAGTACCCTGAATTCAATTTTGGAAACATTTTGATTGAAAAATTGCTCTATGATTAAACTTAGGTATGTAGATACAGCAATATATTTTTATGCATGTGAGTTTATTAACACTTATAAAGTAAGTTTATAGTTTTTTTATCATAAAATTCCTGTAATTTCTCTAAAAGCACATATTTTATTTGTATGTACATCAGAAGTTTTATTCATATATACTTTTAACGAAAGCTTTTTAAAGTCATGGAAAATGATCTGCTAAATCAGGGAGAGTCATAAAAAGTCATGGATTTGAAAAGTTTTATTTTGGCAGATACCCTGTATATATGAATATGTAACCAACAAAATGTGAGCTGCGGCAGCTCATTCGGCAAAGGCAACCCTCTAGTAACTGAGAGGTTGCAAGTTCGGAGACTGAATCCGCCTAAGATTTTCCGTGTTCGCTAAAAGTGACTGGGGCACGTAAAACAGGTTCTTGGTCCCAATGTCCTCCAAGTTCTCAAATAATACCTCTGGGGGTGGCAGACCAAGCCTATGGGTCTTCAGCTTGGCCTCTGCTTCTAAATTACAAGGACCCACTGGAGCATAAGTCGTACTTTCACCCCTGAAGTGCTCGTTGAAACAAAAGGCGCACCCATTCGCCTTAAATAGAGTAGCCTCAGGCTAAATCAGGCTTGGTTTGACCAATCGTCATAAGACAACAACAACAACAACCCGCAAAATTATTCTCTCCGTTTACACTTGGAATTAGCCCTATTATTTGAATTGCTTGGGCTTACTGGACAATAAGAGATCCTAAGTGTTCTGCAGTCGTAGCTCCACTAAAAAAATGTCAAACTTTGAAGAACTTTAAATTTATTGAGGAATTAATGAAATTAATATTTAATGAACGTCTTTACAGGGCAAGAACTTTGGTTTGGTTTGGTTTGAAGCGCTACGGTCGTGTTTTGCACACGAGGGCTAATGAGACCGGGAGCTACTGCTTAAAGCCGATTCTGAATGGCTACGAACATCCATTCCATAGTGGAATTCGAACCCACGAACTCCGGTACCGACGATCAGCGCCCTAACCAATCGGCCAGCGTTCGGCAGCAAGAGCTTTGCATCAAATGATCAAAAATA
>CM063511.1:2707430-2709930 GCA_032207245.1 Pardosa pseudoannulata
AATCGAGAATAACACAATCAAACCATCACCGTCGAAAACACTTGCCGTTCAAAATTTTCCTTTGCCGAAGACGTTGAAACAGGTTCAAAGTTTCCTGGGCTTAACAGGATATTTTCGAAAATTCATAAAGAATTACTCACTGATTGCGCGACCTTTGTCTGATATGCTCAGAAATGACGCATCTTTCCATTTTGGCCCTGAACAACATCAAGCTTTTCTTGCCCTCAAGGATTCTCTTTCGAATCAACCAGTTTTGCATATTTTTAACCAAAATTCACCTCTAGAATTGACCACAGACGCAAGTTCTTTTGGCCTTGGTGCTGTCCTATTACAAAAATCCGATGATGATGACAAGTGGCATCCCATACATTATATGAGTAGGAAGACCTCGCCACAGCAGTCAAAATATTCTAGCTACGAGCTTGAAGCACTTGCCGTTATTGAAGCGGTAAAGAAATTTCGAAATTATCTTTTAGGAAGCAAATTTAAAATCGTGACTGACTGCGCTGCTTTCCAGCAAACATTGCAAAAAAGAGATCTTACCCCCAAAATTGCCAGATGGGCAATGTATTTGGACGAATTCGATTTTGAAATTATACACCGTCCTGGAAAATTTTTACAACATGCCGACGCTTTAAGTCGAAATCCCGTTTACTTAACGACATGTCTTGATGCAGATCTTACATCACAAATCTCTAAAGCGCAAAGCGAAGATGACTACATCAAAACACTCAAAATCCTAATTAAAACCGGACAAGACTCCGAACATATACTAAAAAATAACCTTGTTTACAAAATCGAGAAAGATCGTGAATTAATTGTTGTACCCCAAATCATGCAAACTGAGATCATACGCTTAATTCACAACAAAGGCCATTTCGCAGTTGCTAAAACTCAAGACCTTTTCAGTCAAGATTTTTACATTCCACAAGCCCGACGACAGATTGAGAATGTAATTGCCAATTGTATCGAGTGCATCCTTTGTAACAAAAAACGCGGAAAAAAGGAAGGTCTTTTACACTCCATTCCGAAAGGTGACATTCCATTATCAACATACCATATTGACTTTCTAGGACCACTCCCGACGACGAACAAGACTTATCAATACATTTTCAGTGTCGTAGATGCTTTCACCAAGTTTACGTGGTTATATCCCGTCAAATCAACAGCATCCCGCGATGCAATTGAAAAGCTCAAACTGCAAAGTATTACATTTGGTAACCCATCACGAATCATATCAGATCGTGGTTCAGCTTTTACATCCTCCGATTTCGCTGAATATTGCTCCCAAGAAAACATCGATCACGCAGTAATTACTACCGGTATACCAAGAGGCAACGGCCAGGTAGAGCGTTTACAAGGAGTTTTACTACCTGTACTAGCTAAACTATCCATCGACGATCCAGCAAAATGGTTTAAATTTGTTCCCGACGTCCAAAGAATATTAAATAGTACCACCTCGACGACCACGCATTTTACCCCATTTGAGCTAATGATTGGAATCAAAATGAAAAATAAAGAAGATTTACGTATCAAACAAATATTGGACGAAGAGTATTCAAACATCATCATGCAAGAAAAACATAACCTCCGAGACACAGCAAGAAAAAATATTCTCGAACATCAAAAGCGTTCCCAAATTCAATACAACAAACGTCGAAAAAAACCAAATACTTACAAGATTGGTGACACAGTAGCTATTCAAAAAACACAATTTTCGACTGGTTCCAAATTGTACTCAAAATTTTACGGTCCCTACGAAGTTACTGCAGTGAAGACAAACGACAGATATGATGTGCGAAAGCTAGGTCAACATCCCGGACCCAATACTACATCGACCGCAGCCGATCATATGAAGCCTTGGCCTCACATTTCATCATCTTTTCCCACCTGATTTCAACAACGACTTGTGACTGATCTACTGTTGACGACTTGCACAAATTTTGGACTTTCTTTTTTTTTACCAGTGACATTTGAGCTATTCTTCTGAGTGCACTTGCTGTTTGACGTTGCAGCTATCGACGGACATTTTTTTTCCTGAACATTATTCTTTTTCTCTTTTGTTTTCCTTGTGTTTTCTTTTTATTTGCAGATGTTGACGATTGTTTTCTTTCAAGTCTTGAGGGTCCAAGACTCCTCAGGATGGTCGAGTGTGAAGGGAGAGAACACCTCATCTCCGCTGTACTCCGATTGGACTGCGCGCGCAACACAGAGTGGCGTGCCAGAGACAGAACACTCAGAACAACGATGAGAGAGAGACGGCGAAAGGAGTAGACGCATCTTTCGACCTTTTGTTTTGACGCTATTATCTAAACTTATTTTTTTCATTCGACGTAAATTTATGTATTTGTATTTGTGTAACCGTCCGTATTTGTAATAAACGATTGTTACGTCCATGAAACCTAGAATTGCTCTCTCAATCCTAACATATATATATATATATATATATATATATATATATATATATATATATATATATATATATACATATATATGTATA
>CM063511.1:2724930-2849930 GCA_032207245.1 Pardosa pseudoannulata
TGAACATATGTATATGTATATATATATATACATATATATACATATATTTATGTATATTTATACATATATTAATGCACATTATACATATATATTTATATATGTATGCATATATTTATGCATTTGTATACATATGTACATGATATACACATATATATATTCATATGTATACATATATGCATCATTATACTTGTATGTATATATACATATTTATTTATATAAATCATATATACTTATATGTTCATATAATATATATATATATATATATATATATATATATATATATACATACATATATATATGTACACATATATATATATACACACATATATATATATTATATATGTACACATATATTCATCTAGGTATATATGTATCTATATATACATATATGTAAGTAAGCATGTATATATATATATATATATATATATATTTTTTTTCATATATCATGTTCGAAACTTATAACATGTGATAGCTGTAGAATCCCGACAAGACTTAAACAGTTTCGATGAAACTTTCGAAGAAAGTCCAGAGTCCGGCAAAAGTGACCGGTCAATTTTAGAGAGGGATCGTGTCGTTTTTTAGTTCCGGATTCGATCAGTACCGAGGACGTTCGATGTCCGGTCGAGAAAGACCCCGGCGAAGTGGGGAAGAACGTTTTGAAGGGCAAAATGGCGCGGGAAGACGAGTTAGTAAAAGGGAAGAAGGGGTAGTTACCTGAGTTCGAAAGAAGATGACCGTAGAAGGTTCTGGTGGAAGGTGGATCCTCAGGTTTCGAATTCTATGACGGATCTACGACGGCGAGAGAGAGAGAGGAGAAGAGAAGGCGACGCAGCAACCACCGGCCCGGTGTCCAAGGGATGAAGTGAACTGGTACACCACGCACGCACGCACACTTCCGCGTCAAACGGTGCGCGCGCAAACCGACGATCGATCGGAACACCCCCGCCAAAGCGAAAAAAAAAAAGAAAAATCACCTACCAGACAAGAGGGGGGGGGGAGGTGAGTTCAGAATTCGAAAGGGACACGCTGCATGCCCCCTACTATTCGAAAGAATGGACGATTACCGTGGATACCCTTCGTCTGGCATTGAGGGGGTCGGCGAACTGTTTCTTTTCTCTTTCTTGGGTTCGCTTACAGTACCAGGGCCTGAATTGAAAATTTGGTACTTAATTATGAAACCTTAAATAATTTAACAAAATTTGAAAATGTTTCTTTATTAATTTTTCAAGTAATATTTCATGAAACCTTATACAGAAATTAAAAGTTTAAACTTTTAGTATTTATTTATAAATAGCTCAAAGCATACATAAAGGAATTTATTATGGGTGTCATCCGCACGGCCGACTAAAATTAAAGCACGGGTCGACTGGACCTGGGCCCCCTAAAATTGGGTACTTAATTATTGAATTTTAAATAATTTAATTAACAAAATTTGAATTATTTTTATTTTTATTTTTTTTTTATTTTTCAAGTTATATTTCACGACACCTTATTCAGAAATGAAATAAAAAACAGTTAAAATGTTGACAATTTTATCTAAAACACACTCCCGTTTACTTACTGACGTCACTCCAGTCGCTTTTTTTGGCTTAAAATTTTTATAAATTAAGATGACTAAGCATTAATTGAATGTTTCTTGTTTTTTGCAATAATGGATTTTTATAGAATGAAAATAACTTTTTATAAAATTGTAAAAATTTTTTTTATGAAGAAAAGTGGGCCGAACGATGGCCGAAGGGTTAGGATGCTGACCTTTGGAACCAGACTTCGTGGGTTCGAATCCCACAGTGGCATGGATGTTCGGAATCGGCTTTATGCAGTAGGTCCTGGTCTCATTAGCCCTCGTGTTGCAAAAAGT
The DNA here is from genome assembly GCA_032207245.1 of Pardosa pseudoannulata. NCBI lineage: Eukaryota > Metazoa > Arthropoda > Arachnida > Araneae > Lycosidae > Pardosa > Pardosa pseudoannulata. The sequence goes on from CM063511.1 coordinate 2,726,789, forward strand.
AGACCGTAGCACTCCAAACGAAGTAATGAAAAGGATTATTGATTTAAAAATTATTATTGCAGATTTTATTCTGTTATTAGAAACTATCAAAGTAAATCCAATGTTCAGTTTAAACTTTTAGTATTTAATTATAAATAACTCATAGCATACATAGAGAAATTGATGACGGTTTGCATTAATTAAAGGAATATAATACTGGAATAACAGTTTATCACTTTCAACATTTATAATAGGAATCATTAAGAAAATAATTTACAAAATATGAAAGAAAAAAAGCATTTATCTTATATATTATATAAATGAGTCATAAATTAAAAATTGCAGCCAGTTATAAAGAAATAGGAGCACTTTTTATTCTATTTCTGAAACTTAGATACAGATGTTATTTGCTGAACAATTTTATTATTTTTTTCTCTTATTAATCTTGTCTTAAAATCTACGAATAACTATTATTTTTTTAATCTTACCTATGCTATTTTAGTAATGAGAGCACCATTAACACTTTGCATGCGGGTCTACTTCACAACCCACTTACGCGTGCAGCGGGCGTTTTTCCGCGAATCGCGCGAAAGTTGAGTGATTCAGAAAAATCGCAGTCCATCGAAAACGACTTTGTTTTTAGGAACGAAACTTTTTTTTTTTTATTTTACACTTTAATAAAGACTGTAGGATTATTAAAAAAAAAAAAAAAACAATATTTTTACCAAATCCCAAAATTAAACGATTTTTAAAATGAAAGTCCGATCCTCTGTCGGCGCCTACTTCTTTGTCACGACGGCTCATTTTATCAATTATGTATTCAACAATGAAAAACCAAGCTTCCAATGGACAAAACACGTTCTGGAGCTATGCATTCGACGGAAGACGAAATAACGCAACCAAAGACCGAGTTGCTCGACAATCCTAACTGGTGAAAGAAAAATGCAAAGCGTCGCATAGCAACGCAAATAAAACACCTATAATGTCACACATACATATAATTATACATATTGAGTATATCTGGGGTGGTGAGCGGGTATCCACCCCAAATCTACTCAATACGTATTTTTACGTGACCCGCTCTCCAGTGACAGACTGCAAAAAAACGTAAAAATACGTTGCCCGCACGCGAAGTGTTAAAAAAAGTTTATTCAAAATGCGTAAAGAAAAATGAAAGTTGTACGAAACATAATTTATCCTTATTAAGGGGAACAAAATTTTCATCTGAAAAATAAAGAATGAACGTATTTGTTTCAACATGGCTGCTGGAATGACGTTTCTTGTTTTACATGTACATTCGACTGACCGGAGAGGAATTTCGTGGTCAGGCATAAAGGGAATTGTGATCTCGCATATACTTGTTTCCAAATTCCTTCCAAAGTCGATAGAAACCCTCCTCCGCCACCCCTCGATATCAGGAATAGGAAAACGCTCCCAAAGAAGCAGTGAGGAATTTTTTTTTTCTTTTTTTTTTTTTTTACTTGTATTTCGACAGCATTTTCAGTTTGGAAACAAATGTTGCACAAAATATCCATTTCATCACTTGTACTATCATGGAAACAGAAGGTACGAGCGTTAAAAGTCACGTGCCTTGCCACGTGGCATTAGAAACAAATCGGAGATACTTTGCCGGTTTCGCATTGTGCATTCTATAGAACGCCTATGAAATGTGTGAAAAATGAACTACAGTGGACTCTGCTTAATGTGATGCAGTTAATGTTATCAATCGCTTATTGTAATCGAAATCACTGGGTCCCGATTTTCTCTATTCACGTTTGTATGTTAAAATGATCGCTTTATGGGATCGTCACATCGGTTAATGGGATCAGTTTACGAGCCTCATCTTAACTGGCAAAGGAATAGTCACAATGTATTCAGAAGGAACTGAAAAGCGAAATGATTTAACATTAAAATAAAACATTGAAGTTTTAAATCGTTATGACAGGTTACCAAAAATGAGTCAGCGCAATGCTGCAGCTCAGTTAAACATTTCTCAACCTCTATTGGGCAAAATTTTGAAAAATCATACTGGATGAAAGAGAGGACACTGAAAATCTTAGGGATATTGATTTAGTCAAGAAAACTAACGTTCTGGATGCGGTGCACCTGTTAACAGCCTCTTGGATTCGAGTTTATGCTCAAACTTTCAGAAACTGCTTCGCCTACGCAGGATTTTGCGAAAAAAATGACCAGAAATCTCAAAAAATGATAAAAAAAAAAAAAATCCTTCGGATATGACCCCCTAAAAAGTTCGAGTCATGGATAGAAGGAGATCGAAACATTCCAGTAGCTTCCACATTAACAGAATCTGAAGTCTGTCAGATCATCATTGGAAAACGGACGAATGATGGAACTGATGAGTCACATAAATAATCTCTAGATACTGAATACAAGTGCTGAAATGAGAGATGCATGGAAAGTGTCGAAACGTGGAACACAACACCGCTCCGGTGACTTTAATAAAACATTATAATTACGAACAATTTATCCATGAGCTTCTTAGAAAAGATGGTAGACAGTCAACAATGGATCCATTTTCTTAAAATTATGTATACAATTCATATATTTCAAAAGATAATATACAGTACATAAATATAAGGTGGGTTCTGTCATTTTATTTTGAAATTTAGTAAGTGTGAATTAAAGGGGGGAGGGTTGTAAATTTATCTAATTTTGCGTATCGTTTATTGTTATCAATCGGTTATTGTTATCGAAATCACGGTTGCCCAAACTGCGGAGTCATTAAGCGGAGTCCCCTGTATTTATTACACAGATTCCTTGTCATCAAGATAAAAGTTTCACTGCAACATAAAAAATAGCCATGGATTAAATTTAAATTAATCATAGTTTAGCTGTAAAAACGGATGGAAACGATGACATTTAACTCTTCACTCGCCTCTTGTGTGCACTTGGACAAAGCAGATTTAATTTTGCAGGTGACAATATCAACTGTTCTTACACATCATGACAGTGTGAGGGACCGAAGGGAACATCTGTACTATAGAGAATGTGAGCATGGCGTCAGGTGGCAGTAAAAATGGCAGCTCCACTTCTTCGTTGGCAAAACATTTGAGTGTCCTACAGATCGTGCTCGTTATTGAGGTTTTAATTTTGTCAGTTATTTGAAAATGGTAACAAACTGTAATGCGTGTGGCTGTACTAAGCGTTTCAAAAAAGGCGAATATATTGGATTTTGTGGCTTTCTTAAAGATCCTACATCGCGAATGCTTTGGATGAAAACTTTGTAATAAAACTTAACGTTTATTACAAAGGCGAGACTGGACTCCAAGTTCTTCTTCGAGAATTGGCGACAAACATTTTCAGAACGGTCATCAAACGTTAAACTTATTGTAATCTAATAGATTATATGAAATTATTATGCTCTAGGAATTTTTTTATTATTACTAAGTTGTTTTTTCATATTTCTAATGTATTTTGTATGCTTTTGTGAGAAGTACTGCACCTATAAATGTAATTATTTTTTTGTCCTTCAAATGATCAGATTTTGTACAGTTTTATTGGATTCTTATGTATGTAACAGTTTATTGTACCCGTTAACAGAATCAAAGTATAACGACTTTGATTATGATACTTAATAGTACTGTGTAAAGTGTTTAATTTTTAAAAAATCTATAATTTTTTAAGTGCTAAAATATCTATTTTGAATTACTTGGCCAGTTTCTGATGTTTCCTTCCCCTTCCCTTAAATAAAATGTAATTTTGTTGTATACCGGATCCATATCGAAGATCATAAGATACAATGAAAACAAACCATGTTTTGCCAACGAAAAGTGGAGTTTTAATCAGCACTCGCATTTGTTTACAAATATGCCCTTTCTCCATAGCCGACTCGTCGTATTTTGCCAGAAGGTCAGAAGGAAGGCAAGAAAAAAAAATGTTATTTTCACGTTGTCATAAACCGTAAACTTAATTACTTGCTGAGGAAAACCCTGCTTTGAAAGAATGGATTTCGAACGTTGCCAGTATATTTTGACGTGATATAAAGCATTTTTATATTAATTTGTTGTAAAATCGGGAGAAGATGTGGAACAGACAATGATAAGATTAATTTTAATTTGGAATATATCTTTGAGTTTGAATTCGATTACGCCATTTTTTTCAGCGGATTTATCGCTTGAGAAAGTCTTTATAAGGCATGGATGGGTTAAATAAAGTTCGTTTGCTGACGGCAAAATCCCCAAAGTCGAAAAAGTTGTTCAAATACTCTCGAAGAAAGGAAATATTTTGGCGAAAGATAAGATCGGGAGTCGAGGGTACTTTTCATGACAATGGCCGTTCTCTATTGTCTCGGTCTGTGCAAACATCTTTAAAATAAAAATAATCCCAGCAATTGTCGTTTCATATCAAAATCTTTTCAATAAAATTAAAAATTTGAATGGAACGCTGGGAGACGAAATGAAATCTTGTAACATCTAATTGTCCTTTTCATTGCAATCTATAGAGTGAAAAATGGCACCATTTTCTTGAAAACAGATAGAACAGTTTATTCATATATCAATAGAAAAAGTGCCTGTTTGGAAACAAATACGAGTGCTAACTACATCTCAACTTTTCGTTGGCAAAACATGGTTTGTTTTCGTTGTATCTGATGAGCTTCGATATGGATCACGCATACAGCAAAAATAAATTTTATTTAAAGAAAGGGAAGAAAACATCAGAAACTGGCCAAGTCATTCAAAATAGATTTTTTTAGAACTTACAAAATTATATATATTTAAAAAACAGTACTATTAAGTATCACAATCAAGAAAAAACAACTTTGATTATGTTAACAGACACAACGAACTATTACATTAATAAGAATCTGATAAAAATTTGCAAAATCTGATCATTTTAAGGACAAAAAATAATTACATTTATAGGTGCAGTACTTCTCACAAAAGAATAGAAATTACATTAGAAATATGAAAAAAAACTTAGTAATAATAAAAAAGTTTTTAGAGCATAATAATTTTTATATAATCTATTACATTACAGTAAGGTTAACGTTTTATGACCACTCTTAAAATGTTTGACTCAAATTCTCGAAGAAGAACTTGGAGTGCAGTCTTGCCTTTTCGAAACTTTTATCCACAGCATTCGAAATGTAGGATCTTTAGGAAAGTAATACAATCGAATATTTTCACCTTTTTTGAAACGCTTAGTACAGACATGCGTACAACAGCTTGTTACCATTCTCAGATAATTGACAAAATTAAAATCCCAATAACAAGCACGACCGTAGGAATTTCAAATGTTTTGCCAACGAGGAAGTGGAGCTGCCATTTTTGCTGCACCTGACGTCATGCGCACATTCTCTATTGATCGGAGACATAACAAAGTATCAGAGAAATCTTCAGTTATGGGACAAAAAAATAAAAAACCGAATTGAGGTAAATCTTTTGTAATTTTGAAAGAACAGTTTACTATATGTTATTATAAATCACTTTAATTAAATCGACCGGAAATTTTTTTTATAGAAATCTTTAATTTTACTGGAAATGAAACGACTTTTGGGGGCATTGGTAAGTGTGGAGAAGGGAAAAACTATGATCCATGGTTTTTCCTTTTATATATTTTTGAAAGTTTTTCCCTTGCCGAATGGCAACAAAAAATGGAAGAACGATTTTTATTTTTGTATTTTAATTACGGTTTTGAGTAGTTCTTCTTTTTGAAAGGTATGTATAATGTTCGTGTCGTTTTAGTGTTTCGTCCCAACGTGTTAAATAAATGTTGTATTCGTTCCGAAAGACTTCTTTAAATCGTGATTGGAGAATACATCTTTCCAGTGCGTCGCACGAAACCCGAAGGTGAAAGGATAAGAGACTTTTGAATTTTATTGTTCGATCATGCTCTTCCCTTTAAGGTCGAAATTTAATAGTAAGAGCTCTCAAGACGTAAGGCTCCCATTGTTTTTTTACTACTTTTCGATTTGCTAGAACTTTTTTTTTATATTACAATAAAACAGTTTTTTTGGTAGAAATCTGTTATATATTTCTTTAATAAACTAAATTTAAATACTCCTAAAATAATAAAAAAAGTCTTTAAAACTTTCTTTACATGAGTCTTCTTTCACTTGATTTTTTTTTTTGTTCGTTAAAACTTGCGCGGACGTTTACAAGAAATATTTTGTTCCCAAACGTCAAATTTTAAGATCCTACTTCTGAAAGAAAACAACTCTTCTCATGTTACGGAGGCACAAGAAATATTAGACATAAACGATATTTTATAAGTCAATCTCATAATAGAAGAAAATTATAGCCTAAGTTATCTGTCCGTCTGCCCTCGAATTCATGAAGCGGTTGAACCTGGAATGGATAGAGGCATCCATATTGGATTCTTGGCGAATTAGGATTAGCAATGTTCGAAATCCCCCCCCCCTTTTTTTTAGCATTTAATGTCATTATTTCAAGCCATATTTTCCCTGGTTAAGAGCAGGCTATTAAATGTATCAATTTGTCACATTATATGTAGATGAAAATAACATTTTTTTTCTAGCATTATGACGTCATCCCATCTCATTTAATCACTTTTTATTTTATTTAAATATCGTCTGCATTATTTTCATGCGTTTTATCACAACGTTTTTTCTACCATTATGACGTCATTCCATCTCATTGAATCATTTCTTATTTTAAATTATTTAAATATCGTCTGCATTATTTTCATGCGTTTTATCGCTGAACTTAGATATGTCGTAAATAATATTATTTTGTATTTGGCTTAAATAATAGATTAAATACATATGTGTCATAATTTTAAACTGAGTCATCGATTATTTTTTGTTGCGATGAAAATGTTATCACCGGTATCAACAAATTCTATCTACCTCCAGGGTGTACGGGAAATGATAGTTTCATTCCTTTACTTAAAAAAAAAAAAAAAAAAAAAAAAAAAAAAAAAAAAAAAAAAAGAAGGGGTAGAATTGAACGATCATTTTGACGTAGCTAAGAAAACTTTGAATTATCTTTCTAAAAGAATTGAACGTGATTCTAAACGGCTTTCTAAACCTTATATTCCATTCACGCAAAAATAAAAAGTTCTACTTTTCCAATGAATTTTTTACAAGCAATTTTACAAGCACCTTAACTTAACAAAATATTTAGTTTTATCAATTCAGGTCGTATATTTTTTAAAGTAACAAAATGCAGCAAAACTGAAATTGACTCACCTTACATAACTTTCGAAATACATATATTTCAGCTTCAAGGATTTGCCCTAGAATTTAAAATAATATAACCCAAGCTCAATTTGAATTTTAACTACATTAAAAATATTAGGTAGATAATAATAGTAAATAAATAAATTAATTAAAACCGAATAAAACGACGGCGACTGAAAACTGACGAAAAAAAAAATTAATAATAATAATAAATATATTAATTAATTAATGTTATAATTTTCTCTTTAAACTACAAACAGCTTAAAAAAATTTCTAAAGGTGGATAAGTAATTTAAAATAATTTCAATACGTTATTAATAATTCAATCATAAAATTTTTTATTTCATATTTTCAATTCTTTAACATTGTTTTTCCAAGCCAATTGAAAGTAACTTTACCGGAAACAAATTACCGGAAGCAAATATTCAGTGATAAATGGAGCTAATTCAGTGGCACCATCTATTAGCACTAGGGAAAACTAAAAGCTCACTCAGAAATATTAAACATGCAAAAACAATTAGACGCGATGCGAAAAAATTAAATAATTACAAAAAGATATATTCATTTTAATTTGTAAATTTTTTTTCCAGTTTTTCAATATCGGTTTTTTTTATATTTTTCATGAGATAGAAGACAAGTCAACACCACCAAAGAAAAATAATTGCTTTAGCAAATTAGCTTAATAAATTCCCCAAAACTGGGTAGCTAGAGTGAATTAAAAAACCAGCCCGTATCCCAGTTCAGTAGGCACGCCAAGCGTGGGAAATATCGCCAAATTCTAGAACTCTGTTTCTGGCAAACCTTGCTCTTCTTTTCGGAATCTTAAGCCACCCCCGAAAAAATGTGGGGGTGTCCATCGACACCTTTATTTTAGGGTATCGGGGGGAAATAACACGTGATTAGAATACCTTACCGTTATTGGTTCTTATATCTAACAAGACCGCTGAATTTGGATTTTCTAGCGTCCATTTTGCATTTTGGTGCCCTTGTGGTCATTTTTTATATACGATTTTCAAAGCCTATTTTGAATAATAAAAAATTTGAAATGTCGTTATTGATGTTTTAATGTATTTAGGCTTGTTTTTGTACTGTCAAATATTAGTCAATAAGTTGTATCCTCCCAATGGGATACCTCATTTAGGGAAGTGCAATATTTATTAAATTTCACATTTATATTTTTAAAACCTTTTTATTCAAATTGTATCTAATTTTAATACAAAAAAAAAGGTAGAAATATTTTAAAACATTATTTTATAGTATATTACACAGCTTTTTGAATTATAATATTTCGCCAATCGTTAATAGTGAGGTCAAGTGGGCCTTTGCCTTCCTTGGATAAGAAAAATCATTTATTCCCCCTCATGTTCTTTAGAATTTTAAATAGTTCCCTTAAAACAACTACTCTGTTGTTTTCTTTTCGGTTTTAAGCTCAATTTCTAAAAGCAATTTGTAACGTACTTTATTACTTTATAATTATTCGATAGTTTTTAAAAAGTTTCATCCAAATAGCAAACGTATTTTATAAATATAACAATAGCGCATTACACTCCTTTGATGTCACTGTGAATTTTAATATTTATTTAATGTTTGTGATTTGTAATTTTAAATTTGGCAACAAGTGAGTATAGCTTTGGTTTAGAGAGTAGCATTTTTCCATGTTCGTACCATAAGTAATAAAACGTTATTAATGTATAAATGTAAATATAAATGTTAAGTAGTAATAAATAATGTGGTTGTGATAACAGTCTGCACGTCATTAGAGTCTTGAGCATTAGGAATACCAATCTATAATTGAGTTGAGTTTCGAAATCGGTATTCCACAATAACTAAATATTTTATAAGCATAATGCCTAAATATAACCAACTAATGCTTCTATTTTGCTTAATTTGCACCTATTGCAAAAATTCCACACTATTTAGTTCAATAAACAGTACAAAAGCGCCTTTAAATATATCAAAAACAAATTTAAATTTGTATTCATCTTAACAAAATTTCAAACCTTTTTTTGTTCATAATATGCTTTGAATTTGGGTACAAACTTAATACAAAACGAAGCACAAATTGTAAACATCACTTGGCGATCACTTGTACAAAAATAGAGCCAAAAACATGGCGGCGGGCCCCCGGAACTGGGATTCTACCTTTCACGAGTATATACTTGATTCATTAGCGCCATTTATTAATATATATACTAAAACTATTCAAGAAATTGTGTATGATCTTGGCCATATTTTGCATAATTTCTAACATTTTATTTACGTTTTTGATAATTTTCAAAATTTTCCATTTTTTAAAATTTTAATTTTCAATTTTTTTTAAAATTTTTATCTTTGTTTTTGTTACTTTAAGTTTTTAAAACTAATTTTTAACATTAATAATTTTCTTCATGCCTCTGGTTGTACAAAACTTGAAATAGAATGTTTATCCTTAGATGCAATTTACTGTTTAGTATGAAGTGAAATAAATATTTAATATGGTTCTAGTAATAGAAAAATACATGATGATGAATATTCTACGATAGAAAAATATTTTCATGCTTAACCCATTGTGTGCGGGTCCATTTCGCAGCGGAATGTTACCGGGAGTGGGCATTTTGCACGTTCATAGAGTTATTCAGTTCAATCTCAAAAGATCGAAAATTATTTCATTTTTGAACCCCCTTTTCGTATTTTATATTGAAATATATAAATAACAACCATGAGATTTTTGGAAACAAAAAATATATTTTTTAGTTGATAAAATTATAACAGTATCGTAAATATGAAAAATCAAATAGAAATAGTAGTATATAGTTTCATTCTTTCCCGTTCTGTGGTTCCGCATCGATTGATGTAAAAACAAGTTTTTATGTGTCTCACTTTTTCCAAAATCTGTGTAGTAGACAAGAACATTCGGCTTCGTTTTCCTGTCTATACCGTTATTTTTGTACCCACCAACAAACCATGTTGTTACACTACCCCGTACTAGTACCCGTGCTCAAGTATCAATCGTCACTCGTGAGATGGAACGAGTGGATCGGGACAGCCAACTGTGGTGCTAGACTCCCTGTAGAAAATTGCTTGGCTCACTGGCGCCATCTATTCACTAATATATTGACTAAAACTACTCAATTGGTCAGTTTTTTTTTTTATTATTATTTTATTTCCATTTTTGACAATATTTTCAGTCAATTTTCTACTTCCTCCTTTTATTTTTTGTTACCTGAACTATAATTTATTTTGTAACATGTGATATCTACGCTCTTCTGGCCACCTTGTTTTTTTTTTTTTTTTTTTTTTTTTTTTTTTTTTTTTTGCGATCTTGGCAAAAAAACCCATTTTTGAAAGTCGCCAAACAAAAATGGTGCTTTCTGAAAGATCACCAAGAAAAAAACATGGACGCCACCATATGGCTTTTAAGAAACCCTGCATAAAAATGGCAGCAGAAATAGCATTTTCTGAAAGATTAAAAAATTAAAATTTTTTATTTTTGAGGTTGGAACCCCCCTCCTTATTATTAGAACAAATATAAAAAAAACATACATTTTGAAAAACATAATTTTTTTAAAATTTTGAGGGGGGGGGAACCCTTTCCCATACTGTTACAACAATTATAAAAAAAATCACACATTTTGAAACACAAAAATAACAGAAAAAATTAAAAGAAATTAATTCGTGTTACTGACCAGCACGCACAATACCGCGAAAGAACTCTATAGAGGAGAAATAATTCCAAAAAGGCTCGAGTTGGTCACAAGCACCAATGGGGATTAAAGAGCAAACCAGGTTACCACTACAAAGGACCAATGTCAGGGAAGTAAAAGATAAACAGTCATCGCCCAGCAAAACACCCATAAAAGTCGCCAAATTTGGCGACAAAAGCCGGAGCGAACGAATCTGCACCTTTTTTTTGTTAGGTTTTGTCGTTTTAAGTTTATAAAATTAGTTTTTGCTAAGAAATGAGCTTGAGAAGTGCAAGTATTTCTAATATTATATTTTAATAAATTTATTAATTTTAATATTTTTTTATTTTCACATTTTTTTTTATTTCTAATATTCTTTCTTTTTTTTTTTTTTTTTTTTTAAACATTTTTGACAATTTTTAAAATTGATTTTTATTTTTGACTGTCATTTTTTTTAATCTTTATTATTTTAAAATCAATTTTTGCCATTATAAACTTTATCCCTCAAGCTGTCTATAATGGACAGTAAACAGCCTGATTTTTAAAGATAAAAACATTGTTCTGAAAAAATATTATTCAGTATAATAATTTAGAAACATACATTTTCCTATCAAAGAATATTCATAAGTTTAAATTTTACTATTCCTCTCAAAAGTATACAGCAATATTGAATCATTATTTCACTTAGTAAAGAGTAAAAAAGAATTCTTTGAGAGAATTCTGGAATAGAAAAATGTAAGCTTTTAAAGTACTATATTGAACTAGCATATAGCCCGACATATGACGGGATCAGTAACATTTTTAATTCTCCAGAATTGTAAAATACCTTATGAGGCAGATAAAAAAAAAAATGATTTGATTTTTGGCTGAGCATTATCTGGTACACACTCAATAATTTGTTTACCTTCATATTCCTCTAAAGTCTCCTGATACTGTGAATGTAGTTTAGAATCACGTTGAATTCATTTTGTCAAACTGTGTGGATATGTATGCAAAACAAACACACAAACAGACAAACTTCTTAATTTTCAAAGATATATAGTCTAAATGCTTGATATTTATGAGTACGTGAAATAAGCTCCTAGACTTTTATTAAACGTATTTGTTGTTAATACCGGTGATAAAATTTTCATTGCAGAAAAAATAATCGATGTTTAAATTTAAAATTAACACATATGTACCTAATGTATTATTTAATACAAATATAAAGGAAAATTATTTACGTCATACCTAAAATCAGTGATAAAAATATGAAAATACTGTTGACGATATTTTAATAATTTAAAAAAAGTAATGATTAAATGAGATGGTTAAAGGAATGACGTCATAATGCTGGAAAAAAATGTTATTTTTACTTATTTATTATGTGATAAATTTAATCCCCTGCTCTTAACCGGGGAAAATAGGACTCAAAATAAGGGCATTAAACGCTCGAAAAGGGGGATTTCGAACGTTTTAAAGACTACAGTATTTTCCGCTGTGATGTGAAGCCTATTTATACCTGTAGCGATTTAGATATTACTAAAGTAAAAAATTGATTGCTCTCTTTTTGAAACTTTCCCAATACCAAAATCTGTCCATTTTACGGAAAATTCGACAGGCATCCTATATCCATTTTCTGCATTTTCATTTTGGAAAATGATTGATTGAGGTTTCACAAAACCCTCGATTATTATATGTCTGATTGAAATGAAGAGAATGTAGAAGGAATGAAATTTTAAATAAAACACACAAGAAACTGTAATCATTTTAAATTTTTATATTCAACTCTCAACCCAATAATGCAAATTCAACAAAACAACTGAAATATTAAAGTACACCATGAATTCTACATGCAGCAATACTTCATAAATTACCACCTATTAAAAAGAAAAAAAAATCATCAAAGTCTATGAACTAAATATGGAATGTGTGTGCCATTGTCATGTCCAAAACTTAACGAAATCGTTTAACAGAAGGGGGGGGGAGGTAACAAAACAAGTTCGGGGGTGAATCAACAGCTAAAACTATTGCTGCACAAACATTTGTTTATCTCTAATTGGTAACATATTGCTCACAATCTTTAGTTTTTACATATAATACAAAATATTAAATGATCCAAAACAGGTGCATGGCACTAACGAAGAAGGGGGCTTGACCATAGAAAATTCATATCACTAGTAGAGTTCAGCTAAAGTTATGGTTACAGGAGTAGAGTTGAAAACCAACCAAGACAGCAAAGTGTGGCACAGTGCTTGCTTCAAGCACACGCGACACGCTTTGGTGGTACAGGAAATAAAATCTCTCAAGTCATTAACAATTTGCATCATATATAACTTGATAAATAAAAATAAATACTCAGTTCTTGTGTCCTAAAAAAAAAAAAAAATTCTAGAAATCTTTACAATTTCATTGGATAACAAGATAAATTGTGACCTTCGAGGAGAGGGGGAAATTATAAGAGTACTCTGAGCCAATGAGATGTTAAGTACTTAGTCGATTAAAAGTACACATGACAGAGGGGTTATTATTAGTATGTATGTATAACATTAGCACCACGCTGGTAACAAACTATAACAACGTTTGTCCTTGTTGTTCACCCATCCAAGGTCAAATCAGCGCAGAGCTGGAAGTCTGTTTGCACCCATCCAAATATGACTAGGATTATTCCTGAAAAAAAGAGAACAAACACTTAAGAACAAAATACTTCAAAAAGTGAATGAAAAAAAAAGTGCTGTTAAACAGAAACTACAAATTTTGAAACCCCCCAAATTTACGGCATTACAGATAGCCCAGTATGTAGGGGATGCCATATGGCAGAGGAGAGTTCTTCACATATTTTGTGTGAATGTGACTGCTACTGCGCCAAGAGATTTGATTTTCCTGGTTATCACTTCATCGAGTCGTGGGAGCTGACCAACGTTCCCAGTTAAATTGCTGCTTAGATTTACCTCAGCTATTGGTCTCTCTGAGATCTAATGGTTAATATTTCTTAACCTTGTGCAGGAACTCCTTGCTCCAGTGAATGGGAGGGTTTTCAGTACAATAGGCCTTGGGCCACAGTGCTGGTGCCCTTGTGGGCCACCCCACCTTAATTCTAATTATACATTACTAACTTGTTGCAAACAGCTACAAAATTTTCTGCAACTGGGCTCAAGGCAAAAACGAGAGAAGGGGCATGTACATGGGGTACAAAATGAAGATTAAAGGTGTAGGGGATAGATATGATGGGGGTGTAGAAAGACATACTTGCTTCAGGTGAATCATAGTTTATACCCTAGTAATGTTAGTAAGTACTGTGTACACAGTCATCCATGCAATTCTTTCAGCTGTACATTAATAAAATGTAATAATAATCTACGAGGGCCCAAAATATATTCTCTGCCCTGGGCCCAAAATCTTGATAATCGGGCCCTGATTACAATGAGCATCATCCGCATTTAATTCAAAGACATTTTTCATTCAGGATGTTAACTGTCAAACTCCATAAAAATATACCTTCTCTGTGTTTGATGTTCTTAATATTTTGGAGTCATAAGTTGTTAGTTCTAAATAACTTTGATATTTTCACCCCATCTTCTTTCTTCTATGCAAGACACATAAAAACAAATTTTCTTAAATATAATTTAAAATACTTATACAGGGTTCTCACTCTTTTTCCAGAACAAAAATTAAGAACTTTATAAGGAACTACTTTAAATACACAGCATAACGACATAAACACTATTTCCTAAGGAACATATTTTTATGACTATGAACCAGACATGGCATGTTCAGTAAATGCCCTACAATATTTCAGAATTAAATTTTTAAAAATACCTAAAAAATAATATAAGATAAATCTATTTGACAAAAACTAATTTTGAAAAATGTATGTCTAATGTTTTTTGAGTGATCACACTAAAAATAAATTATGGATAAAATACAATATTATAGACAGTACTTTCTAAGGTTTATATATGTGTATATATAAATATGTGTGTGTGTGTACCTGATTATACCTGGCGTTGTCTGGGAAAGAAGAAAGTTTTAGACTTATCTATTACATTGAATTCAAGGAAAATTAAACTTCCATGATTAACTGAAATATCTACACCTGCCCCCAACCTTCATGCTTTGTTTAAATAAAATCTGCATGACTGTTAGCTATTAGGAAAGGGCAGCTGACTTAATACTTTAAACTGTTTTAGTATGTGAAAGATTATTTGTCAAATAATTTTTTAAGGATATCAAGGAAAGGAATTTTGAATTACTACATTAATACACTGAAAACCTATATGTATTTGAGGATTTCCTTTATTATTAATTCTGCAATTTTGGCTAAAAAATATAGAATGTTATAAACATTAACAAATATTTTATATATTCTTAATATACATATTCTTTGACCAGTACTTATCACCTGTACTGGTGTTCTTAGAACCGGTTTTGGGCAAATTAAATTCTGAACTTAAAAAACTAGAAAGTTTGGATAGTACGACGAAAACTGTTAGGAAATCACATGACAACGGCAGATCCCATCTATGGAGAAATTGATCGCGTTCCAATTTAAAAGTTAAGGAGTTTTTAAGGACCTTTGACAAAAATTGAGTAGTTGGACCCTTTAAAATGAAAGCTAAAATTAAGGAGTTCTTAAGGACTTTTAAGGACCATGGGAACCCTATTATAAAGTTGCCAAATGCTCAGCTTTTTTTTTTTTTTTTAATTTACTTATACAAGATGTTTGTAACAAAACAAAAATAAAAAATAAAAAAACCCCACTTCTATGTGTTTGGGTGATATTTTGTTAAGCTTGACAAACACAATTTCAAAACATCCTTTGACAAATTCTAATTAAAGAAAGCAATGCCATTGAGAATTGAGCTCTTCCAATTTTTTGATAAAGAAAAATAGGCTCATTATGGGGATTTTGAACTTAAATTGTTTCTACTAATTAGAAAAGCATTTTCTTTTAAAGGAAAAATATGGGAAAAAAAATAAATAAATAAAAATTGAGATTTGCGAAATAGCTGAAGAGTGTTACGACTTTTTGTGAGGTGACTTACTTTCACAAAACTCCAAAGGGATCGTTGGATGGCGGTCGTGAAGCTGTGGGGGCCGCATTGTGCTGGGGAGAAGGGGTCCCATAGATCACTTGCGTTTGCATCTGAGGGGGGGCGGCCATGTGGGGTTGCGCCACCACGCCAAATGGGGTGACAGTTGCTGTATTCCACACAGCTGGCATCTGAAACAAGAATTCTTCCTGTAATCATTTTGGATAGCTACTTGGTGACTTAACATTAGATTTACGGACCGTCTCGGTCCGTCATTTGACTCATTAAAAATTGGATCACTATATTAATATATATATATATAAAACTTGTATATCCTTTTTCAAAAACATACATTGGTTTTAGTGAAGTAATAAAATATATGTAAACTTTCTTTCCTCTTCCCTGCAGACCCCTTTCGCATTATCCAATGGGGTTATACCTATTTTCACAGTGGTGAGCCCATTGGACTCATAGAATGGATATGAAAAAAAATAGAGTAATATATATATAGTATAAAGTAAATATACAGAATATAAAGCATAGTATAAAGTAAATATGGAGAAGAAGTCGAAAACACTTCCATTCTGATGACAGAAATTTATGCTAATGAAGAATTGTCGAGTTCAACCATCATGCAAAAGAAACAGATGTAGAAACGATTGTGCTCAATGGAATAGAAATGTTGGCAGAAAATGGGTTTCAAAAACAGATTTTATTTGTCAAAAATTATTCCGTGAATTTTTTGACAATAAACATTTCATTTCAATTGATGTGGAACTATTTTCTTAACAAAAAAACTTGAATTTTCTTGTATAAGTCAAATGGGCTTAACATCCGTAAATCTAGTGTTAAAAAGAAATAAAATATGTTTTAAATTTCCTTCACTTGCATCACACATAATTTCAGATATTTCTGTCAAAATCGATGACTTCTACAAGCATTCTCTGTAAATGTCAGTCTAACCTTAAACTATTTTATTTATATCCTACTTTTAATCTAAACTGCGTTATCTCGTATGATGAAAAAATATAAATCAATAAAATATAAAAATTAAAAGAAAAGGAAATTTGTCTTTATATAAGAGTCAACAAACGAGAAAAATAACTACAATGCACAAAAACTCAAAATTCAAACCATTCATTACTTTATAGTACAAGTACTTGCATATTTGCATGTCGTCTTGGTTACAAGCAGGGTAGGGAAAAAATCATGATTTTTTTTTTTTAAATAAAAATCAGATTTTTTTAAAATTTAAATCTGATTTCTTTGATTATTTTGCTGAAAACTAATTTTAATTGTTATTATGTTTTATGCAATATACATAGAATAGTTTGTTATAAGAAGTAATATCTTATCTATCTAGTATAGTCTACACACTGATTACCTGATATTAAATCTATAAATTTTAATCTAAATACATTCCATTATTTTGTGGATGGTGCAAACTCAATAAGATGCTAATTTAAAGAACCAATTAAATATTAATTTAATGCACACTTTTTATTTAAAAAAACAAATCCCAATTATTTCAATATTTTTTAAGCACCAAATGTTGTATTTAATGTTTTCAATAAAAACACTCGCTTCGATGCTTTATCCATTCCTAATTGGTTATGTAAAGGCTAGAAGGAACAATACCAAATGAAGGAAACTGTCTTTCCATTCTGGCAGACGAAGCCACGGCTGTCGTTATTGGGTAGACAAACTCCCATCACATAAAATGAATTCCACCAGTCCTAATCCATCGTTGTACTAACCCTACTCCATACTTTTTGATAACAACCCCTCCATTCTTAGAAAGTACATGCTATCTATTGACACTTATTGGTATTACTCTGTTGACGGATTCCCAATTCTCTTGTCTTTGGAATAGAGGTTTTAAAAGAAGTGAAAGAAAAAATGATTTAAATTAATGATTTTTTCAAAAAACTGATTTAAATTAAGATTTAAATCATGCCAACCCTGTTTCTGAGGATAACCCAAGAATTTTTTGGCCTTTTATAAACCTAAAGTGGGGGGATCAGTTCCTATATGAATCCATGGAACAGATGTAATATATGTGTTTGTAGGCTACATCTTTTGCAGTTGGCAATAAAAAGTCAGCAAATTGGCAAAAATCAACAAATACAGCTTTAAAAATAGAAAATATATAATGTCAAAATCTAAATAAAGTTTGCAAAGATTTTAAAATAAAACAAGACAAAAGTTGAAAAATAAACTTAAGAGCTCTTATTATCTTTGTTATAATCGCATCAAAACAAAAGTACTATAATGGTAACAGATTGGCTAATCTTCGAATAAACACAATTCTATACTCACTTCCAAAAGTTAAGCACGAAGATGAAAATGCTAATTTCTGGAAACCAATCAGAATTGAAGAGGAATGCCATTCGTTATTGAGGTAGATGGAAGTAAGCAAATATGTTAGTTAACAGCCAATCATGCTTTTATGTCGAGAAATAAGCAAAAAGATCAGTCTTATGAGATGCCAGCTGTATGAAGGGTTACAGAAGTTGACTGTAAGTGCTGATAGAAGGTGTTTAACACTTTCGTACAATTTGCTTTCATGACATACATGTTTCTACGACTTCCAGAAGACAAACGGAAGATACTGAGCATTAGCGTTCTGTGAGGCACATTGAAGCAGGACAGTCGATCGCAGATGTTGCTCTTTTCTTCGTGTTCATCATTCTGTAATTTCCTACTTATGGAAACAATTCCAAACCACACAGTTCAAAGGCCCATAGTCGGTTGTCCAAGGGTTACAACCTCCGCGGAAGATCGATATATTGCTATTTTAGCCAAGCAGAATCGCAGAGCGACCTCCACACGCGTGACATCTATGGTTGCAGCTTCCACTGGTAAGGCGATATCTGCAGCTACTGTGCACCTAAGATTATGGCAAATATGCTGACGTGGCCATCATATTCACCCAACCTTAATCCCATCAAAAATCATTGGGATGCTCTTGGCCGTGTTGTATCTTCACGTTTTCCACCTCCAGCCACTCTTATTGAGATGGAAACAGCTCTACAAGAAGAATGGCGATTGCTTGATTCTGCTGTGGTGAACCACCTCATTGAAAGCATAGTCACAAGGTATAAATTTTCTATACAGATGAGGGGGGAATCACATACCCTGTTAATGCCCTTTTTTTTCTATTTTATGCTGTTTACTTTCACTTTATACATAATTCTGTTTAAGTCTCCAGTATGTCATTATCTGATAACTTACAAAAATGTAATATTGTTTTCATTTCTATATATAATTATTGATTTTGTTTTATGTATAAATATATGCTACTTTCCTGCCTAATTTTGTGACAATCAAAGCAGTATTTGTTGATATTTTTGCATTTTACATCTTCGTATTTAACGTTTGGAAGTTAGTGTATATAAACTGGAAACAATCAATGAAATGTCCAAGCATAATTTTTTTTTTCTTAAAAAAAAAAAAAAAAAAAAAAAAAAAAAAAAAAGGCTTATATTGTGAACCAATTTCTCTTTTTATAGTGTTTTCAGTATTGTTGGTGGCAGTGAATGGACTCACCCTATAAGGCTGTTGAGGCATCATGGCAGGCATAACTGTAGCTTGATAGCCATATACAGGTACGTTCACCATACTGACCATTGTGGGCGCAACTCCGACAGGCTTAAAAAAAAAAAAAAACATACATCAATCTCAATATATATATATTTTATACTTGAATAAGCAAGTGTTATAGCTTATAATCCCATGTAAATGATAAATATCAATGAAACGATTGATTTATTTGTTTTATTCTATTTATTTATTTTTTACTTTCACACTTATTTTCAATTCTCAATTGCATTTGAGTGTGAAAAATTATAGAAACATAAAGTACAACGCTGCTCTAACTATCTCGAGTGTGCACAATTTTGGACAGGTTAGCTTGATCGAGTTAACTCGAGTGTGTACATTACAGGGTTCAACTACACTTAAAACAATATATGATTTTTTAAAAGTATTTTACCCTTTATTTATATAAGAAATTAAAACAAAAAAAAGATTTTTAAACAATTTTTTAAAAAATTGAACATTTAACCCTATCTTTATTGTAGAGTTCTTCGTATTGAGTTGAGTTTTGCTTGTGTCCATTGTAGACTTACCATTGTAGGTATATTTTGCGGAGGAGGGGCATAATTAGAAACAGGTACACTGGGACTCCAGTTGGCACCACCCGTTCGAGCAGAGGTCTTTGGAGATCCCCACTGGTGTCCACCGCCAGGCCTGAAACACAATTTAACACAGCATTCATATACTTCGTAATCGAAAACACAGAACTAAAAAAATCATCAAATACATTAAACTATCACCAGACACAGAAATAAAATATAGTCTTTGAACGTTAATACAAATAAGACAGATTTGAGGTAAGTGTTCAATTCAGTTTTAAGGTTGTCTTACTTGAGAGGCTTCTTTGGTCCGTTGATGTCTAAATTTTGGACTAGAGTGTGTAAGCTGGAATCCAAATCGGATGATATGAGTTTGGCAGAGGTCGGGGATGACTTAGATTCACACTCTTCAGGAACAGGACTACTCGAAGACTGAGGTTGCAACATCTCTCCAAAAGGATCGAAAGCTATAAAACAATTACACAAAACACTTCAAAAATACTCTACGTTGGATTAGGTCTTAAATTATGCCAAGTTTTTAAAATTGTCTTGGTAAATACCAAAGCATATTCAATTTACACTCCTATATTTATCACACAAATTTAAACTAAAGTAACTTAATGAATATCTAAAGAAATGAAAAATATCGAGAAAGGAATTATGACAGATACTTTTATTTCTTTTCTTACAAAATAACATACCTTATATACAAGACGCATCCAGAAAGTAAGTTTCCCCGATGTTTCCCCCTTTAAAATAAGCGTAATTATCCGTGTCAATTACGCATGCATAACAGATCTATGACGTATTTTTCATATGCCAGCCGGACAGTCTCAATTCATGCCAATAGCAGGGTAGCAGTGGTCCGAAACGGAAACTCTCATTCCTTTTCCCACCACATGCAAGATTCGGTCGGTGATCTTCAATGCACAAAACATTGCACCAATTGAAATTCATCCTCAGCTCTGCCAGAACTATAAGCCAAAACAGACATCCGAACACAAAATTCAATGCTTAGGAGCAGCACTGACATTTCTGCTACAGTATCACGATGATGGCGACGAGTTTCTCGACAGGATCGTCATGTGCAATGAGACTTGGATTTTGCACTTTACCCCGGAAACCATGCAGCGGTCAATGCATTAGCATCATAGTGGATCTTCGGTCAGGACCCAATTCAAACAGAAGCTGTCGGTACAGAAAGGGATGTGGAGGGTGTTCTGAGACAGGAAGGCTGGTTCCATTCATGGGCAGCAGAGTTCTACGACAGAGGTATACAAAAGTGGATCCCACAATACGACAAGTGTCTCAGTTCTGGTGGTGGCTAGCTTGAAAAATAGCTGAAACATGGCTGTACTTGTTGCCAATAAGTATGTCCGTAAAAGTGCGAGTTCTTTTTTCTTTTAAATGGGGAAACTTACTTTCGGGATGTGCCTCGTACAACAACAAATTTCGAAAACAGTACAGCCAAATCGGTCATTTATAAACAACCATTTTAGAGTAGTCAATCAGTTTTTGTAGCTTCAGGCTACCTTGTAGAAACCTTTACCCTCATGCCCCAAAAGCAATATAATAAATAAGTAAATACTGGTTCATACCTCAGTATAAATTAAACTAATTTTGTGAAAATTAAAATTGTGAAAGGAATTATGCCATATTCTTTTTTCTTTCCCACTCTTACATAACCTTGTATGACAATAACATAACCTAATCAGTCTTTTATAAATGACTATATTAGAGTAAGAAATTAATTCTCACTTTTAAGGCCAGCTTGTTGAAATCTTTATATCATATGCAGTAATGCCCATTTGTGACCATTTCTAATCTAAAGAAAAGTTTTTACTCTTTTAAGGATTGGAGTATAAATATTTTAATCAGCTTAATAATACATAAATTGAAAAGATATTTGGGCAAGAATGGATCTGAGGGTTACTGTTTTAACACTAGATTTACGGATGCTAATCCTATACCTATTTTATAATTATATATATATATATATATATATATATATATATATATATATATAATATATATATATATATATAAAGAAAATTCTCAGGGGTTTTCAAATCTGAAATCAAGGGCTAAAAGTGGGAACCCATCCTCTAATGTTATCTTAATAAAGGTCAAAATGTAACTAAAACGGTTAACTAAAATGGTGTCATTTTTATGGCCATGACTGCAATCACCAAAAATGGGTCCAATGTTTCGAAAAGAAATGTAACGAAAAAAACCTGGAGGAAAACGACAAACTTTGATTGATGTTAACCCAGGGATTACAGGTCTTGCACATAGAACTTCTTGCTAGCTGACCCTTCCGTTTGTCCCGTCCCTATGATGAAGTGGGAATCCGTGTTTCAACGTTATCTCAATGAAGGTCTTTAACTAAAACAGTGTCATTTTTACGGCCATGACTGCAACCACCCATTGTGAAGTCCATCTTATTACACACACACACACACACACACATATATATATATATATATATATATATATATATATATACATAATATAATTTGAAATAAATCATCTATCCCCAATTACATTATAAATCTGGAATTGTCATGTAGGAAAGAAAATTAATAAAACATTTTCAGGGTGTAAGAAATGGATTATTCATTTTTCTTTCCAACACTCCAGGCCAGAACTATCAGAGGGCAAAACCACATTCCATCATTCAGATGGGAAACACTTTTAATAAATAAAATACTTTAATGAGGGATTTATATTGTGTAGAAGAGAAAAAGTATCCTAATTTCCTGCGTATAATCTGCAGATTATACGTTAATAAACTAAATTTTCTTCTAATGCGTATTATAAGCCATAGTGGATTATCTGCTGTTAAAAAATTTTTTCAAATAAAATTTACAAATATCTTTCCTAAAGAACAATAGATGGCAGCACCTACTCATATTTACAACTTTTTTTTTCTTTTATCAGGATAAAAATCATTTTCAGCCAAGGACACAGCAGTTTGGATAAAAGTTCCTGATTAAATTAACATTTTCCATTTCGTATATTTATTTCTACCAAGAAGTAACATTTGTTTATCTGGAATGACGGCACTTTGCTGCATTCTCCATATATTTTTTCACTTTCAGCTCGTCAGATGACACCATAACTACCAGTTTAAAATTTGAAGATCGCAAATAACCATATGAAATTAAAATTTAAAAAAATGTAAGAATTCTAAATTTTAACATTTTTTTAAAATTTAAATGTGCTTTCAAACATGTGATTTGTATAATTTTTCTTGTACTAATTAATGTAAATTTTTAGAATATATTCTTACTGAGTCTATACAAATTTTTTTTTTTAATTTGAAGAAAATGTTATCTTTTATGAAAAAGTTTAAATTTAATTTTTTAACACTAGAAGATAAAACACTTTTTTTTCTACAAGCCTTGAATCACATAAAATTAGTGTCACAAAATTAATCTGTGGATTATAAGATATTTTTCTCTGAAATTCGCACATGCAGATTAAACGCTGCTGAGGTTTTTATGCAGGAAATTAGAGTAGTTTTAAAAAATAAACAAAAAGATATATCCTTACGAGCTCCAGTATCAGCAGCAGGCACAGGTGGAAAAGCAGCATTAAAGGCTACTTCACTGAACTCACTCTGCAGAGGTCCAACACCTACGAAACAATACAATCATATTTCAGAACATTTCTTTACATAATCAGAACCAAAGGGAAAACCCATCAGAAATTCCCTGATTTTTCCCTGCCACTGGTAATATCTTCTCTGATAAAGTCATACTAAACAATACTTTTAAGAAACTATTTTTAGACATAAATTTACATTAAAATAAAATTATTCATTTTATCAGAAACAAATAAAATCCAAACATATTAAAAGCTTGGAAATATTCCTTTCTGTTTTTTTTTTTTTTTTTTTTAGAAAAATTAAATTTCTTATTCCCAAACAAATATTGATATCATTGATATATTGTGATAATACTTTGTATATATGTATATATATGTGTGTATATATATATATAAGTATATATGTGTATGTATATATGTATATATATATATATATATATATATGTATAAATACATGTATATATATACGTATATATATATATGTATATATGCATGTATATATATATTTATATATATGTGTATATTCATATATACATACAGTGGACTCTCCTAAAAATGATCACGGTTAATGTTATCCATCACTTATTGTTATCGAAATCACTCCATCCCGATTTTTTCTATTCACTTGTATGTTAAAAGGATCGCTTTATATGATCATTACATCGGTTAATGTTATCAGTTTTCGTAACTCATTTCAACTAATGTATTTCAATGTATTCAGAAGGAACCCATTCTTTTCTTTCCTTTTGCCGTTGTTTGAATTTTTGAGAATTCTTCACTTCAAACTTGGGAAATGGGGAATGAACAAAGAGAGGGATGATAATAACACGTTCCTAGAGTTTTTCAGAAATACGCACACCTTGCTGGTGGTCAATGATTGTCAGATAAGCAGAAGGCAACACATCCTAATCGAAACTGAGAAGGAGCGTGTTCCCAATTTATGCCTTGCTTGCATACTTTCAGCTTGTCGATAGGGAAGCCAGAAAGCACAATGATTTAACATTAAAACAAATGATTGAAATTTTAAATCATTATGAAAGGTTGATTATTATTACGAACAATTTATCAATAAGCTTCTTAGAAAAAATTGTAGATGGTTAACAATGGATCCATTTTTTAGTTTGGTTTGGAGTGCTATGGTCTACTGTTTTGCACACGAGGGCTAATGAGACCGGGACCTACAGTTTAAAGCCGATTCTGAACGGCTACAAACATCCATGCCAGCAGCAGGATTCGAACCCACGAACTCCGGTTCCAAAGAGCAGCGCTCTACCATTTGACCATCGTTCGACGGATCCATTTTTAAAATTATGTATACAATTCTTATTTTTCAAAGGATAATACACAGTACATAAATATAAAGTGTGTTTTCATTTTGTTTTGGAATTAAGGGGGGGGGGTGAAATTTATCTAATTTTGCATATCGTTTATTGTTCTGGAAAATTTGAATTTCATGAAGAAACTTCATTTTGATAAATTTTTTTCCCGAACTATATGAATATAATTAATATTCAGTCTGAAAAACTTACGTTTCTAAATTTAATGCTGATTTCTTCTTCTCACTGCTTTTTAAATCAGTTTTGATTTGTTTCTTTTGAGCTTCAAAGGCTTCATTTCTTACAGAATCTGTTTTTCATTTTTCCATATCGTCATTTAAAAGCAAATAGAGTTTTTAAAATATTGCACAAAAGGCCTGTGACTGGAGATTTTTTTTTTTTTTTTTTGGGGGGGGGGCATATGGAGTTATTTTTATTGTTCCAGAGAATTTTCAGATTTAAATAAATAAAAAATTTCCCAATTTTCCCATATATTCAGAGCACCCAATTCAGTCATAATTTCCGTTACTGGGCATACTGTGTAATTCAGTTAGAGTAGAAATCATTCCGTATTACTAATGAGTTTTTTTAATTAAGAAATAAATTTACTTTTTTCTACGCTTCATAATCTTTTAAAGTACATACTATTTATAATAAGATTGGGAGTACCAAATTTAAACTTAACACAACAATCAAATTCACTATTGGAACCTTGTAAGTTTTTTTTTCAATGCCTTGTGATCTCTTAATTTTTACAAACGTCACTTTTAGTAATCTCCCTCTGTTTTGGGGAAAGAACAAGGAATTCTCACTTTTTTTTCTGTGATGGGTTTAAAGTTTAACAAATATTTGCATTTAAAAAGAAAAATGTTCAACTATTTTCTCTGTGGCACTGACCTTCCATTCCCGTCAAAGGCACCTGGTGAAAAGCAGCTTGATTGCTCATGAAATTGTCAGCTGTAGAAACATTCAACGACATCAGATCGGCAGACGCAGTCGCTTGGGGGGGAGCCACCGCCACCACCTCTTTCACTTTGGTGGGGGGGCTTAACGATGCAGTCACCGCTGGGGTGGGAGGAGGGATGGGACTGGGAACTTTCGGAACAGACGTGCTGTCTGACGACTGACGGGATGCCAATTCTTTCAGTCTTTGTTCCTGATCGAAATACACCATCAATACTTCACTCAACAAACAAATTCATTGATAAATTTTTTTAACCACTCACTCACTCACTCACTCACTGGTATGCAGTCTATCAAAAAAAAAATGACCATGACAAATGTTTTGCTTTAACAAAATTTTATAAACGGGTTATTTTAACATAGTCTGAATAGGGGGGGGGGGGGAAATAGGTACCAAAAATATAAACTTCGTAAGCGATAACTTCTTGAATGGGTTTTACTGTATACTAATTTTTTAGTTATATATACAAAATGTTTCATAATGCTTTTTTTAAAAAAAAAGATTCCAGTAATACTATCATATATATGTCTGATAATTTTCTGTAAAATACTTTATTATTTTGGCTTTGAAACAAAACATTTGTCATGGAGCAAAGCCATATGTTCAGTCAGTCTTTTGGTAGAATGTACCTGGCAACCGAGGAACATGTAAAATAGTATTCTTATACTAACCACAATTTTTTACAGTTCCTAAATAACATTTTTCAGTAAAATATATTTCAGTGCAATGACTAGATTAGTAACAGTAGCTTAAAGCTTCATAAATGGATACAAGTGCACTTAAGGTATCCGTCTACATTCGGAGAACTTTTTTCTTTAAACGTAGAAACTAGTTCATGCTTTTACATGCTTAGATTTATTTATTATATTATCATAGAGAATTGCACTTAAAAAACTCATTGCTGGAGAAATTTTTATAAAATTTCTAATAAATGAAGATTTAGTAAAAAATGTTTTTTTTTTTCAAAAGGTCTCATTTTTTAATAAATTAAATTATTTCAATATTTTTTGATGCAACCCATTTCTTATACATTGGACTAGGGAATAACCTAAAATCTTTGCTTCATTTACATTTGGTAAAAAATGTGGGTCTAAAATCGTACACAATGAATTTTTAACGAATTTTAGTTACCTTTATATCTAACTATGAGTGTAACATCATTAAAATTGACCTAAATTGAAAGCTTTTAGGTCATTTACTAGTAAATACTATCAAAATCATTCATAGTAATTTTCAACAAAATTGTTTGAGAAATCCCATTTTAAGTTTAGACATTTTATTAAAAATATCGTTCCGTGAAAAACGCATTTGAAGTTTATGAAGGCAACTTAACTATTAAAAAATTACAATACATGTTTAAAATTCCCCACACTTTCTTGCTTCATAACTTTCTATTTGCCAAGTTGCTAATTATTAAAAGTACTAGAAAAATGTTTAAACTAATGTTCATGAAAATTTAAAAAGTTTTGTCCAAAAAATGCTTTTTAAAAAGCTTTAAATTCACAACTTCCGGTCCTGAAGTTGCTACTTCCGTTTTGTTTTGACAGCTGCTACTTTTCTTTAAAATGCCATAGAGACGGGGGGAAAGAAAAAAAAATTTAGAAGCCTAAATGTTGAAATTTTACAATAGAGAAATAAAAAAAATTATGATTTTGGGCGAAATATGCTGTTTTCAACGTAGACGGATACCTTAAAATGATTTACTAGAAAATTACTTTAAAACAATATGCTGCAGATATGGCAAAAAATATAATTTTGATGAAATCAGTTTCACATTAATAAGCTACCTTTAATTTGATACACGATTTTATAAAATTTGATGTATTTTTTTTTTTAAACAGGAACATCTGTTTTCAGTTATTGAGAAATTGCCCTAAAAAACATCTCCTGCATGTAGTAGGCTGATTTTAATTTCAAACATACATTTTAGACCTTACTACAATAAAATTTAATTCTTACCTAGTGAAAGATAATATAAAGTAAAACATAGTAGCAATCAAATTAACCTAAACAAAATGGCAATAACTCTTAAATACAGAATGCATAGATTATGCTCTTTCTAACTTAATGATTCATACTCAGTTTTATTATAGATATTTAACTGATATACAGTCTGTATCGGTTATATGGTCAACTCAGCGGTCCAGAAAAATCGTACCCTATAAGCGAGGTGACCAAATATGTAGAACAATACAACCCTATCGAATGGTGGCAGGATTATATTCACCTATCAGAATGTAGTACTCATAAACAAATTATACTTTTAAGAAAATTTTAAAAATTAATTTGAAAAGTAAAAACTAAATTAAAAATATGCAATATCTGTTTTGGGGGACATTTATTAGTTTACCTTACTAATCAATGTACAGCACATGTTACATACGTATATTCATGTTCAATATATTTAAAAATAATCAGATATAGAAGTTTGCTTCCTTTTGTTGGCTATTAACTCAACTTTTTCTAGCTTTTAAATGATTATCTACCGCTTTGGATAATTCTGACAAGCGACAAAGTCTATACAAAGGGGGGGGGAAGAAAAAAAGAAACTAATTGAAAACATGAAACTGACCCTATAACTGGTACCAAGAAAAAGAAAATGACTGTTTAAGCGGTGCACTTTAACAAATGTTAACTATTAAGTTAGACGGAACTTTAGAAAACTGACCCTATAAGTGGAGTGACCTTATAAGTGGTTGACTATATAGCCGGTACTGACTGTATTTCAAAGAAGATATGGCAATTAGAAATTCACCAGAATATTCATAATAGATAAAGCATTTAAAATTGCTATTAGTAATACCCAAGTAGCACTTACATATAGGGTAGTGTTGTATAAATGTTGGTCTATATTTAGAATGTCAGATATTCATATTGATTGATATAATGGTTTGAAATTATTTAAAAGAGTCGCTTGTACTGTAAAATAGTATTCTAAAAAATTGAAATTAAATAAATTGACCATTTTCTACTTTATTAAATGCTTGAACTTAATGCTTCTCACGTCATAATAATATTCAAATAAATATATCGATATTTGTAAAAATAAAATATGTAGTCTAATATAAAAAAATCGTTCGATTTGCAACAGTAAGAAGAAAAATTGTTAGTTTGAAGAAAAATTCATGCATGAAGCTCCATCCAAACAAAATCAAACAAAAAGTATACTAACCATGAGGCCTTCCCAATCGATCGACAAAGAAACTACCTTATCACATTCCTGTGATTCTACTTTATAGCCCTATAGAGCAAGCAGGCAGGCAAAGCAAAATTATCAAAAGTCATGCTACAAAACAAAAACTTTGCCAGAGGCAGTCATTATATTCTACAAATACATGCAACGTTAGTAAAGGAATAAAATGAAAATTAATAAAGCAAGTCACAGGGTTTGTACATGTTCTGAAAAAAAACAAAAAAAAACATAGGAATAACTCAAATTATTCTGATAAAAAAAGTCCTTTTCACAAACACTTAAAAATATTCAAGAGTTACAAAAATGAATATTTAATACAATTCTCAAGATTACATGGGTGATTGTGTCCTAGTAAAAAAATTGAAATTTATATCATTCGTAATCAAAAACCTAGATCTAAAAAAAGATAATTACATATAACAAATAATTGCATGTTATTAATATTAGATTTAAAGAATTGCTAGTAAATTTCGAGCAGTGATTTTAATTGTTAGTCAATTAAAGCAGTCACTGCTTTGTAACAAGATTTGTATTTTGAAATAAGAAGGTTTATATTTTATTTTAAAAAAATTACTATCAATATTCCTTCATTTCTGTCCAGAAATCTTAAAAGCTGCCATAAAAAATATAACTCAAACTCATGTAAAGTGGATGAGCCCATTTTTCTTCCGATTAATTTGGGAAGCAAAGTCTGAAATGTTCTACTACATTTAATTTGGAATGTCCAATACAAATCTAATGAGGGAAGCACACATCATCACTACTTTGGGAGCAATGTATGTAAATTCTCCGTGTTTAAAGATTTCAATAATTTCTTTCAAAAATATCAAGTTCTTCAACAACTGTACAAACCCTGTGTTAAGTATGAGAAAATAATACAATGGCTTGAAAGAAAAAAAAAAGAAGAAAATGAAAAGAATATCAGGCATTTTAAAAAATTCTTCAATAGCGGAAAAAGTTATCGTAATTAATAAAATTGTTATACATTCATTATACATAACATTAATTTATTTCTCAATTAAATTTGATTCCGGAAAAATCTAAAAGCAAACTCATTTCAAATGGAATACGAATCAAGATATTATTATACTAATTATTAATCATTAAAATCAAAGTTATTTGAATTTTAATAAATAAAATTCATTTATTTTTTTTAAAATCATTTGCAACTAACTACTGGCAATCAAAATACATAGCAGTTGCTACAGCCATACTAAAAGTTCAATTATGATACATCATTTTATTTCATCAATTTATGCGAATTTCTGCCAAAAATTTAGATTTTTCAAGTTTGAAAAAGTGAAAACTCCATCATGTTTTTGGTTTTGGATTTCATTTTCAACATAAAAATTATCCGTTAAAATTATCCATAAAATCTATCCATTAAGTTCCATAAAAGGCAAAATTTGGCATATAAGTAATACGAGCCATTCTATAGAAATGTAAACTACAAATACAAAAAATAAAGTTCATATAAACTGCAATTGTAAACTACCATAAATTTATTTAACTCACATACAAATAAAATGGAATTGAATATACGTGAAAAATACTATTGAATTTGGATCCACTCAAAAGTTATATGCAAGCTTAGAAACAGAATTTTATTTTTGAAACTGGCCATGCTGTGTAAAGTTTAAGGGGGTTTATATAGGATAGAGTGAACCATAATTACCCTAATTTCCTGTATGTAATCCACGGATTATACGTTAAAAAAGTTTAAATTTCCTTCTAATCCATATTATCTTCTGTTAAAAATTATTGTTATTATAAAATTTACAATATCTTTCATAATGAATAATAGATGGCAACACCTGCTCATATTTACAGAATTTTTTTTTTTTTTTAAATGAAGATTAAAAAATCTTTTCAGGACACAGCGGTTTGGATAAAAATACCCATTTGAATTAATATATTCTATTTTGTATATTTATTTCTATCAAGAAATAACACTCGTATGATCTCAAACAGCAGCATTTTGCTGCACTTTCATTTTTTTTGTCAATTTCAGCTCGCGAGATGGAGCCATAACTGTAATATAAAATTTTAATACAGATTGCAAATTACCATATTAAAATAAACTGAAAAGATGCATTTTAAGAATTCTAAATTTTAACATCCTTTTTTATTTAAATATGAGTTCAAATAATTTATTTGTATCATTGTTTCTGTACTCATTAATGTAAATACTTTGACTATATTTTTCCTGTGGGTTAAAAATAAAATTTTATAAGTCACAAATTTTCACTTTATTAGATTACTTTTAAAGAAAATGCTATCATTAAGTAAAGAGTTTAAATTCAAGTTTTTTAACACTAAAATATATAATACTTTCTTCCATATACATTGATAACTGAATCACATGAGATTAAAATGGAAATTTAATCTGCAAATTATATAATATTTTTCTCTGTAAATACAGCAAAATTCGTACCTGCGGATTATAAGCAGGAAATTAGGGTAAGTACAAAATAAATCAGTATTTATGAAACATTTCAAAACATTTTGAAATAGGACACTTCTAATGTTTATTCACTTCTTTTAAATGAAATATAATATCTGGAATATTCTAATCGAAGCACAAGTTTAATAATTAAATGATTTAATATTATGTTGCTCTACACTGGCACATGAAAAGACTGAAGCCATTGTATGCCATACGATGAGATAGCAAGAGATTGTTGATGGACAGTTATGGGCCAACATGCTTCAAAACAGGGTTGGAAAAAAAATCATTTTTTTTAAATCAAAAAAATCATGTTTCTTTGATTTCAATCTGATTTTTTAAAATTTAAATTGGATTTCTTTGATTTTTTTCTGAATACTAATTTTAATTGTTTTTGTTTTTTGCAATATACATAGAAAAGTTTGTTATAAGAAGTAACATCTATCTAGTATATTCTACACACTGATTATCTGAAATTAAATATATAAATTTCAATCTAAATACATTCCATTATTTTGTAATGGGATAGTGCAAACTCAATAAGATGTCAATTAAAAGAACAAATTAAATATTCTTTTAATGCCAACTATTTATTTAAAAAAACAAATCCCAATTATTTCAATATTTTTTAAGCACCGAATGATGGTTTTAATGGTTTCAATAAAAACACTCGCTTTGATGCTTTATCCGCTCCTAATGGGTTACGAAGGCCAGAATGAACAATGCCAAAAGAAGAAAACTGTCTTTCCATTCCGGCAGACGAAGCCACAACTGTCGTTATTGGGTAGACAAACTGGATTTCAAGTTCTGTAACACTCTCATTACCTCCCATGACATAAAATGAATTCCACCAGTCATAATCATTGTACCACTCCTACTCCATACTTTCTGACGACAACCCCTCCATTCCTGGAAAGCACACGCTATCTATTGACGCTTATTTACTTATTGGTATTACTGTGCTGACGGATTCCCAATTCTCCTGTCTTTGGAATAGAAGTTTTAAAAGAAGTGAAATAAAAGGGATTTAAATCAATGATTTTTTCAAAAAAGTCAACTGATTCAAATCAAGATTTAAATGATGCCAACCCTGCTTTAAAATATAATACACATATTTTAAACATACTAAGAATACTAATACTATAAGCACAGTACTATTATTACAAGAAGAATATTTCTATTATATACTAGAAAACTATTACTACATGTACATATTAAGAAAAAAAATGGAAACAAAGAACTCACTTGAAACAGCTTGGGTGAGGTAGGTGTAAAAGGCATATTAAAGGAAATTATATCAATACTAAATTAATTTTTAGAAATTCTCAAAATTATTTTTCTTGGCCTTTAGACATGAATAAAGACTTAACATAAGATTTCAACAGAGATAATCTAAAACAACTACTTCAATTGTTTTAAAACACAAATCTACATTTAAATTCTAGAATAAAACACCAGCATAAAATATGACTAAAATTACAAAAGAAAAAAGCCCTATCAAATCCATTCGGAATGATTGAAAAAAAAAATCAATAGACTACTGATAGCACAACTTTTGAACTTGGAGATATTTTCTGATAACATTGTTCGATAGTACTTTATCAGAATTTGCGAAAGATAAAAGTGTTTCATTACATAAAATTTCAAGTGTGCCGAAACAATTTTTAAACACCGGAGAACAGTAAGGATTTTATCTGAATAACAAGTTTGTCTTGGAAGGAACACTTTCAATTTGAATTTTCTACTCAAAACTTTCCTTTTATAAGAAATATTAAAAAAAAAAAAAAAAAAAAAAAAAAAAAAAAAAAAAAATTAACTACTTATTAAATGCTCCTTTTTGTTTAATTTTGTTCTATTTTTTTAATAATGTAATATATATACTACATATATTACATTAGTCATACATTACATTACAGAGTATATCTAGTATATATTATTGTATAGTATCATATAATGTGTTAACAGATAAGCAAATAAACAATAAATCAGTCAAAGTTTTAGTCACTTTCACTGGATATAGGAAGAAAAAACTTGCCTGTAACAGTTAGTTGAACGTTGAAATTTTGTATTTTTGACTACCATAACATTTAATTCTCCTTTGCATGCAATCAGCACTTGACATTGAAAAATTTCCATATGTTATTAATACTGATTTAAAAATAGTTTGCGAAATAAAACTGAAATTTTGTATTCAACACTATTGTAACTACTCCATTTGATTGTAAAATGTCACATAATGTAATTGTAGTTAAGTAGTAATAAAATAAATCAATAAATAGTAAATTGTTCATAGTAAAGTAGTATACTGAAAAGATGTTTGAATAGTTGATTAATACTTCGCGTGTGGGCAACATATTTTTACGTCTTTTTACAGTCTGTCACTGGAGCGCAGGTCATGTAAAAATACGTATTTAGTAGATTTGTGGTGGATACCCGATCACCACCCGAAATCTACTCAATACGTATAATTATATGCAAGTGTGACATTATAGGCATGTTGTTTGTATTTTTTCTTTCCACAAGTTAGGATTGTCGAGTGACTTGGTGTTTTTTTTGTTATTTCGTCTCCCATCGTATTCCTAGTTCCAGAAAATATGAGTTTGTTAAACTTTTTTTTTTGATTGTTGAATACAAAATTGATAACATGAGCTATCGTGACAAAGAGAGTGACGAAGAAATAGGTGCCAACCAATTATCGGACTTTCATTTTAAAAATCGTTTATTTTTCTGATTTCGTCAATAGTTTTTTTTTTTTTTTAAATAATCGTACAGTACATAAAGTATAAAATAAAAAAAGTTTCATTCCTAAAAACAAAGTAGTTTTCAGTGGACTGTGATTTTTCTGAAAAACTAAACTTTCGCGCGATTCGCGAAAAAACGTAAGCTGCATGTGTAAGTTGGCGACGAAGTCTACCCACATGCCAAGTGTTAAAAGTAGCTAATACTTAACAGTGAATGTTTCCTCATTTAATTGTAATAGCAGGTAAAACTAATTTTACAAGTCTTTTGACAAGCAGATTTTTTGTATGATTAATAAAACAGCCATTACTGAGGGAACAATACTTTCTGTGGGGATTAAAAGTAACAGAGTAAAATGAAGTAATCACCTTCAGCTGATTCATGACCGCTGCTTCCTCTTCGACAGCTCTTCGCATGCTCTCGTCAATAGTGAGTCCATTGATTTCGTGTGCACTGCTGATACTGTTTGTGAATGCGGAACTTGTCGAATTCAGGGCCGAAACTGCACTTTGAACAGAGTTGGTTCTGAAATAATCCCAAAAAGCTTCTATACAAGGAGACAAAACAATCAAAACGAAGAAAGTAGGAAAAATTTTCACACAACCAACAACTTTCCATTTGCAGAGTTTAAAAAAAAAAAATTATTTTTATACCAATTAAATATCTTTTTATAAAAGGAAAAAAGTTACCTTAATCAAAATGTGCAGGGGAAAACATTAAGAAATTCCCCGATATTTTCTGACAATTCCCATAATTTGCAATGTTTTCCCTGATAATGTCTCTCTGATCAGTGGCTGCTTTAATTTTATCAATTAAAACGAAAAACTTACCAAACTCCCTTTGGAGAATCTCACTTTTAGATGTTAAACAAATTACCCTCCATAGAATTCGATGTTTTCTCATCCAATACTAGATTGAACTCTTACTACATACAGAAGTAAAATATTACTCCTTTCCCAAAATACCCTCAAGTGTCGTGGGAATGTGTCCTAGCAACAATACACTCACACTAATCCAACATTACACCACTGAACTTCAAAGCTTCAACAAATACCCTTTTCTCTTCTACCCCCCCCCCCCATGATGACCACATGTGCTAAATATAGTAAAACACTAGTTCAGCAGCTGAAACATGAAACGCAAGCCATAACAAAAACTTGACAAGAACCCTTTTTTAGTTTATTTAAATTTTTTTTCTTCTTTTAATTCAAAGCACTGTGGTAGAAATTTTCAACCCAGATGGATAGTCGAAAAAACCCAGAAGTATGGGATACCCCTTAAGCACAATCACCACTGATATATCTGTTTGTTTATTCAAAGTTTCAAATTTATCTACTATTTTATCATATTTCATACAGTCTGTATCAGTTATATGGCCAGAAAAATCGGACCCTATAAGTGGGGTGACTATATATGTGGAACAATATAACCCTATTGTGCATAAACCATGCATTTTTAACCCATAATAGAAGAGCCTTATCCACATTCCCATAAGGTGACAAGTGCTGATGTTTTCTTGATCACCTATTTCAACACTTGAAGACCAAAGTTTGGCAGCTAAAATTTTGTTTAGTGTCATCAGGGTAATCAAATTTCCTTTGGCGAAAAAAGCCTTTGAAACATTAGATTTTTAAAATTTTTTAATCCATTCATTCTTGGCAGCGAATGATCAATTCTTTCTTTTCGAAGCCATCATTAAAAAATGAACGTTCTTATTCGTGACTTAGGATCCAAATGCTACAAAATGTTCCTTTACTTGTTCCGTCTCCATTTCAATTTAAGCAGGAAGAGATTACTTCAACCCATAAACAGACAGATGTCCACCTCTTGTCGGGAAGCAAGAGAACTGAGGGGCGATGTCTTCACAAACAAGAAAGGGGGAAAGGGAGGGAAATAAAGGCTTGAATTCAGGTCCCCTGAATTCAAGCACTGACTTCTTAAAAAACGAAAAGAAAAAAAAAATCTGGAAACTCGTTGAAAACATGAAACTGACCCTGTAACTGGTAACAAGAAAAAGAAAATGACTGTATAAGCGGTGAAATTTAACACATGTACCCTATTAAGTTAGATAGGTCTTTAGAAAAATGACCATACAAGCGAGGTTACCTTGTCAGCTGATGACCATATAGCCGATACTGACTGTAATAACAAACAGTTTTATTACAAAACACAAAATTATACTGCAGATTGGAAAGTATATGTAAACAATTTTATTTATTAAGTTTTTTTTTTTTTTCAAAAAAAATGTTTAGTTCATTTTTTAATTTCACAGTTTTTTTTTAAATAATTCTAGGTTGCAGAATGCCCAGCTTTTAACACTTCACGTATGAGCAACATATTTTTACGTTTTTTGCAGTCTGTCACGTTTGCACGGGTCACGTAAAAATACGTATTTAACCCCTTAAAGCACGAGTTTAGTATAGATAAAATTATAAAATATGACATTTTCTTCACAGAAAAGGGATATATAGGTACAATGTAAGTTATTTTTTGCAATTTCAGTTTTGGGGGTGACTAGGGAGCTTGGAAAGAGTAAAAAGTATATAAAAAAATTGTTATACAAACAAAGTGTAAACGATTTTATTACATGCTTAATTTGAATTTCGCCCGTGTCAGACACGGGCAAATGCGTTAAGGGGTTAATAGATGTATGGTGGATACTCGCTCACCACCATAAATCTACTTAATACGGTTAATAGATGTATGGTGGATACTCGCTCACCACCATAAATCTACTTAATACGGTTAATAGATGTATGGTGGATACCCGCTCACCACCATAAATCTACTTAATACATATAATTATATGTATGTGTGACATTATATGTGTGTTGTTTGTGTTGCTATACAAAGCTTTGCATTTTTTCTTTACACAAGTTAGGATTGCCGAGTGACTTGGTCTTTGGTTACATTATTTTGTCTTCCATCGAATTCCTAGCTCCAGAACGTGTTTTGTCAACTCGAAGCTTGGTTTCTTATGGTTGAATACAAAATTGATAAAATGAGCCATTGTGACAAATAGAGTGAAGAAGAAATAGGCGCAAAGAGAGGATCGGACTTTCATTTTAAAAATAGTTTATTTTGTGATTTTGTAAAAATATTGGGTTTTTTTTTTTAAATGGTTAAATAATCATACAGTATATATATCCAAGTGTAAAATAAAAAAAGTTTTGTTCATAAAAACAAAGTAGTTTTCCATTCACTGCAATTTTTCTGAGTAACTAAACTATCGCACGATTCACGAAAAAATGCCCACTGCACACGTAACTTGGCAGTGAAGTTTAAATACATGCCAAGTGTTAAGATGCTTATGGTCCTACTTAAGTATGGTCAGGCACTGCTTTTATAATAACAAATGCTAAGATTTCAAAAGAAAAGGTTACAGATAAAAATTAAATGCATCATACTTGGGTGTAGTCGTCGTAGCTGGTAGTGTCTTTTTGCCTTCTAAATAAGTTAAGTGATTCTCCATTTCTTCTAAAAGACTACCGGGGGCCTTTAAAAAGAGGGAAGAAAGACCTTAGGGTAGAAATAATATCAACAGAAAAAACAGTAGAATCTGATTTTTTTAAAAAAAAGGACTCACCTTTGTCAGATCTGGAATACTTCCCTTGTCAATGCCCACACTCTGAAATAAAAGACAATTTGGGATTCATTCACTAATACAATAAATATACAAATATATTATAAAAATTGCTTTTATTTAAGAAGAAAAGCGATAAAAAATACACTTAAAACTAGAGAAATTGTGAAAAGTTCCTCTATGGAAATTATAACATGCTGATACAGTGATCTCTCGTTTTTCACAGTTCATGGGGACCAGAACCTTCCACGAAAGCTGTAAAACTGTAAAGTAGGATTTGCCCCTAGGAATTTTTGTGTATGCGGGTACACAGATGTTTTAAATATGTAAACAGCATTTATACTTTACACATTTAAGGCAACAACAGTATACGTATTTATTTAAACGTATACATTGGTTTCTGAGAGAGGCGAAGAGTCTTGTGTGTGTGGCGGAGGAGAGGCTCTCGCTCGACTCGTAGAAGTTTTAGATACACTCAGAGACTCTTCTGCTGGAGGCACCGACAGTAGAGCCAGGGGGCTTTACCCTGGAGAGGAACAGGGTGATGGGTAGTTGTTGTCTTTGTTTTCCCTTTACAAGGACATAAGCCGTCAACGCGATGGCTGAACTCGACAGCTCAAACCATAGTGTCGTCAACGTCTTGTGCCAATTCTTTTCATGCTGCACAATTGCTACAGATTCTCCAGGATGAGGCCACGCTTTTCAGTTTATTCTTCATTTTCTTCCTCACTTGCAGAATTTGTCATCTCAAGAGCCCGTGGTATGTACTGTGAGTCAACTCATCTCTTTGTTTGACATGCAGGGATTCTTCTCTCTCACGCATTAACATGAAAAAACGCTCCTTTCCGCAATGTGGCTGACAACATGACTGTATTTTTCATTATTTTTTTATGACTATTTTAGAAAAATCCACGAAGCACTGAAGCCACAAAACATGCGAAGTGGCGAGGGAACACTGTACAGAAAAATTGAGTGAGGAGCTTCTAAAGGATAAGTGACAGTTGTTATGGTGGGTTATGCAACTAAAAATAAAATCGTGGGTGCATTCAGCACATACCAATTACCCTAATTTCTTGCTTATAATCTGCAGGTGTGAGTTTTATGATATTTTCAGAGAAAAATATTGTATAACACATTAATGTATAGAAACTGCAGATTAAATTTCAATTTTAATTTTATGTGATTTACGGAAATGAAATGCATATCATCTACTGTAAAAAAGAATTATAATTAAACTTTCAAATAAAATTTTCTTTAAATTAAAGAAAAGTGATTTAACAAAGTGAAAATTTGGATAAACTTTGATTTTATATTACACAACAGTAAGAATATACAGTATATTTCCGTATCTAAGCCGAAAATTTTATTTTATTCTTTTTACTTTTTAAAGAACTTAAGTGCGGGTGGAGGAAGGTTCAGCTTACCTATGGATCCATGGAGCAAATGAAATACATGTGTTTTTTGGTGATGTTTTTTGCCATTGGCAACAAAAAGGATAAAATAATTATAAGACAATTTTAAATCTGCTTAGTCATAACAATCAAGTGGTACAATGAATGATTGGGAAAACAAACTTACCTCAGCTACTTTTAAGAAATCTGATACTTTATCCATTGCAACAATAAACTTCTTGTAAATATCTAAGGCCTCCTTACAATGTTTCTTATTCATATTAAAATACTTTTCTGCACAAATGAAACAAATAAAAATGAGTTAAATACTTTTAATATGGACTGAGCCAATTTCATTCATTAAAAATTCGATCACTATATACATATAAAACTTTAATACCACTTTTCAAAAACATACGTTGGTTTTTAGTTAAATAATAAAATAGATGTAATCTTTCATTCCTCTTCCCTGCAGACCCCTTTATTTTGCATTATCAAATGGAGTATACCTGTTTTTACGGTTGTGAGCCAATTGGACTCATGAAATGGTTTAACAGTTAATCGCATAACATGAAATTTATGGGTCCTATCAGGCCTGGGCGACAATCAAGTTGCACGTGATTTGTTTCTCTTCTCATTCACGCCTCTACACAAGTTTTCTACAACATTTTAGATTGAGCAACTATCAATGCTTGGATTCTATATAAAGAGACAAATCAAGTAAATATTTCACGAAAAGATTTTATTTTCCAATTGGCTGAAGAGCTAAGAGAAGAAGTCGAGAACACTTCCATTCCAATGACAGAAATTCCTGCTACAGATACACGGAAGAATTGTCAAGTTCAACAATGATGCAAAAGAAACAGATGTAGGAAGCATTGTGCTCAGTGGAATAGAAATATTGGCAGAAAATGGGTTTCAAAAACAGATTTTATATGCGAAAAATGTTTTCCATGAATTTTTCGATAATCAACATTTTATTTAAATTCATTTGGAACTATTTTCTTTGCAAAAAAACTTTAATTTTCTTGTACGAGTCCAATGAGATTACTTCAGTAAAAATAGGTATAGGATCAACATCCGTAAATCTAGTGTTAAATAGAATACAGTTCGAAAACTCAAATCAAGGTTATGTC
The DNA here is from genome assembly GCA_032207245.1 of Pardosa pseudoannulata. Lineage (NCBI taxonomy): Eukaryota > Metazoa > Arthropoda > Arachnida > Araneae > Lycosidae > Pardosa > Pardosa pseudoannulata. The sequence goes on from CM063511.1 coordinate 2,767,117, forward strand.
TAAGCAATTGCTGCAAAACCATCTAGAATCAAAGGGACCCCATAATATTTACAAAAATTTTGTAGGGCCCCAACCATTCTTTTTAATAATTCTATACTACTAATAATAACCGAATAAAATTTATAGATTTAATTTTAGGTAATCAGTGTGTAGAACATACCACTTAGCTAAGATGTTTCTTCGTATAACAAACTATTCTATGTATATTGCAAAAACAAAAACAACAATTAAAATTAGTATTCAGAAGAAAATCAAAGAAATCCGATTTAAATAAAAAAAAAATCTTATATTTAAATCAAATATATCTGATTTTTTTAAACTTTTAAAAAACATGATTTTTTTCCAACCCCGACTCCAGTTATGAACTGAGATACTGTAGTTCAAAAACAAATTTAAGAAATAAAAGTGCTATTTTGGGAGATCTACCCTTGCACTTAACTAAGGAAAAATTACCTATATTTTAAAGAAATTCAAGGTAACTATAAAAATTAAAATACTAAGCATACAGTATACCTAAAATGTTAAATTTTCATTTATCAAACATTGTACGAAAGATATAAGCCAAATAAAAGACAAAATTCAATGACTTTGGTAAGTATTTCAAATGCAACAAAACTGATATTGCCCTAATTTCCTGCATATAATCTGTGGACTATACATTAAAAAACTTTCAATTTTCTTCTAATGCGTATTACATGCCACTGCGTATTATGTGCTGTTAAAAATTACATTTTTAATAAAATTAACAAATATCTTTCCTACAGAACAATAGATGGCAGCACCTGCTCGTAGAGGTTTTTTTTTTTTATTTATTTAATCAGAATAAAGATCATTTTCAGTCAAGGGCACTGCAGTTTGGATAAAAACTCCTGATTAAATTAATATTTTCCATTTTGTTTATTTCTATCAAGAAAAAAAAACTTGTATAATCTGAAATGGAGGCACTTTGCTTCATTCTCCATTTGTTTTGTCACTTTCAGTTCGCCAGATGGCAGCATAACTATCAGTTTAAAATTTTAACTCAGATCTCAAATAACCCTATTAAATTAAAATAAAAAGATGCATTTTAAGTATTCTATATTTTAACAACTTTTTTATTTAAATATGCATTTGAGCAATTTATTTGTATCATTCTTTCTGTAGTAATTAATGCAATTTTTTAGACTAGATTTTTACTATTCTTAAATATAAAACTCTTTAAGTCTATCCAAATTTTTACTTTGTTAAATTTTTTTTTAATTTAAAGAAAATATTATCATTAAGAAAAGAACTTAAATTTAGTTTTTTTAACACTGCAAGATATAACATTTTTTTCCACATGCCTTTCATTTCCTTGAATCTCATGAAATTTAAATCTGCAGATTATACGCCTATGCGGCTTATACGATATTTTTCTCTGAAAATATCATGAAATTCACACCTGCAGATTATAGGCAGGAAATTAGGTTACCTTAAACACATTTTTAACAGTATTAGATGAATTAATGGACATTGACGATTAATTCCTCTGCTGACTGAGCTATTATGGTTCAGAAATGTAAACAAAATAATAAGGTAATAAAAATAAATAAGGTTTCCAAAAAATAGTTCTTATTCCTGCCCTCTATTTCTTTTGGTAGCTTCACAAGTTGCTGTAGTCAATATTCTACTGCTTGACATACCAATGATGTATGTATGGGAGATGTCAGTCATTTCATGTGCCAATGTGGATTTTGACTGTCCCTGGCAGATGTCTTGCAGCATTTAATTACACAGTGGTTTTGGTGCCTGGGTATTTACAGCTGATTTTATATGAATTTGATGTCCTGACTTTAAATACAACATTCGATTTTGCCAGGCAGCTCGTATTTCTGAGATTTACTATTTCGGTAAAACATACGTTACACTATTATAAATTGAATCCATAGATCAAATAAAAAAACCTTAACATGGAAATATGCTATTAATATATTATAAAATTATTAATATCTTATACAAATATATTTAGTAATATATTTTTATATTATGAATACATTACACAAATATTATTGCATACAAAGATAGAGGGAAAAAGGAATCGAGGAAATCAACTATACTGTCTCAAATATTTGTTATAATGATAAAAAATTAAGTTTTAATTTATAACAATATATACGATAAAAACTTTATGAATACAATTAAATATTTAATAATTTATCTAGAAACTAGTGTAAATAGGCTTGTATACCTACCCCAATTGTATTTTGTTCTCTCCAAACCATAGGTATGCCGAATATAAGACTTTTTCTTTTTCCAGTAGCCCACGGTCATAAATGTTCTGTACAACGTTTACAGACCTTACACAGTGCCACAAGCTTAACACCAAAGTGTCCAAAATAAGCTTTCTCTACAAAGTCACTATCAGTTTTTCTGTTTTCTTTTAACATGTATTCTTCGCATATGTAGCAAAACACATCAGTATGATTTGCACAACTTCAACTTGTCTATTTTTCGATACAAGTACAACAATCGACAACATAGTACATTTTAGGTTAACTTGATAACATCTCTTTCCTAAACTAAAATATTACACGAGGCTTATTTCTATCTACCCTGCACGACGACAGATCCCAAAGTAAATTAAACTCAAACGGTGTTTACTTTATTACTTAAAAAGTGTTCACTCAACTCAAAAAGGATTTGAACTGTAGTCGAAGCGTTGAGGATCACTTACATTACTTGATGTTTTTTAGCCTATCTGGTGGATTTTCCCAGGGCTGTGTGGTTCACTTTTCCTATAGTATACTGCACAATAAAAAACACTTATCTAAAAAGGTAGAGCCGATAGAGAAAAACTGATATCAGATTTAGAATCAGCGCCCCAAACATATATAAATCCAGTTTTAAAATCCTACGCACCAAAACTTTTTTTTTTTTTTTTTTTTTTTTTTGTAGGCCTGTGTTATTTAACTCAGGTTTTCATTTTATTTAAATAAGAATGTTCCAGATATCATGTTTATTTATAACAACAGAGAAGTGTTAAAAATGTCCTATTTAAAAATGTTTTATACTTTACAGGAATACTTTGAATTGTCCTATAGGAACCCTATTAAATGTTACATTACAATGCCAATTTCAAAATAAAATGTTCTGTTTCTAAGCTTACAAATAACTTTGGAGTTTATCCAAATTCAATAGTATTTTTAAGGTGCATCCAATTTACAGTATATTTCCGTGCATAAGCCAAGAATTTTTGGGACTTTCTACGAATCTAAAGGGAGAGGGGAGATTGGTTTATATCAGAGCCCATAGAACAAGTATAGTATTATATATCCTTCTTGGTGATGTCTTTTGCAAAGCATTGACCTAGTATTTTACATTACAGCAATTTGATTTGAAGACATTGACCCCCTTTTATCTGCTTGATAACATATTTGAAAGTTACTTTGTCATATATACAGGTTTTAAAGTCTTGATACCTTTTTGAAGAAAAATAGCACACTCAGCTTAAACATGGATAGGCTTATATTCAGAAATATACATTAGTTTTATATGTGTACGTCAAGGAGTATATCAAATATATCTTCATTCAATAATATCCCAGGTAGCACAAATAGCTGTTACACAAAAGTCATAAGAAATTAAAATTTAAAATCATTTCAAAGAGTCATCTTAGAAGAGAAATATTCTAAAAAATAAAATTTGACAGTTTCAACAAGACCTCTGTTTTTGTAATATTTTTGTTAACAATGTTATAAAAATGACAGTTTAATAATATTCAGCAATATCTATCTACTGATACTCGTTCTGAATACCATTTGGACAAGGCCAGCACGAGAGCCACAGGCTGCACAAATTAAGACGAAGTAGTGTGCACCACTAGGGTGAAAGAACATTTTAGCTAAGTGGGTCATTATTTAAAAGCAGGGACCTAGCAGAATATCTTCAGGCATCAAGGACATTGGGTTTGGTTTGGAGTGCTACGGTCTACTTTTTGCAGCACGAGGGCTAATGACAACGGGATCTACAAATTAAAGCCGATTCTGACCGGCTAAGAACATCCATGCCACAGTAAGATTTGAACCTATGAACTCCGGTATTGAAGGTCAGCACCCTAACCAATCAGCCATCATTCGGCTCAAGGACATTGGGACCATATATCAATGCCTGTAAAAATAAACGTTTTCTGACATTGAATGATATCTTGTAACCTTGATTAGCATGATTTAAATCAGTTGATTTTTTTTTTTTTTTGAAAAAATCATTGATTTAAATCTTTTTTTCACTTCTCTTTTAAAACCTATACTCCAAAGACAGGAGAATTGGGAAACCGTCAGCACAGTAATACCAATAAGTAAATAAGCGTCAATAGATAGCATGTGCTTTCCAAGAATTGAGGAGTTGTTATCAGAAAGTATGGAGTAGGGGTAGGTACAACGCCTAGTTATGACTGGTGGAATTCATTTTATGTCATGGGAGGTAAAGAGAGTATGACAGAACTCGAAATCCAGTTTGTCGACCCAATAATGACAGCTGTGGCTTCCTCTGCCTGAATGGAAAGACAGTTTTCTTCTTTGGGTATTGTTCATTCTAGCCTTCGTAACCCATTAAGAGCAGATAAAGCATCCAAGCACATTTTTTTATTGAAACAGTTAAATCCATAATTTGTTGCTTAAAAAAAATATTGAAATAATTGGGAGTTGTATTTTTTAAATAGTTTGCATTAAAAGAATATTTAATCTGTTCTTTAAATTGACATCTTATTGAGTTTGCACTATCCAATTCCAAAATAATGGAATGTATTTAGATTAAAATTTATATATTTAATTTAGGTAATCAGTGTGTAGAATAGACTAGATAGATAAGACGTTACTTCTTATAACAAACTGTTCTAAGTATATTACAAAAAACATAAAATCAATTAAAATTAGTATTCAGAGAAAAAAATCGAAGAAATCAGATTTAAATTAAAAAAAATCTGATTTAAATCAAATAAATCTGATTTTTTTATTAAAAAAAAAAATCACGATTTTTTTCTAACCCTGCTTGCAACACAGATTAGCAAAATGGAATTGGAAGTGAATCATTTCTGCCTTTTCACTCCTACAACTCACTGAAATTATTACAATTCTTTGGTTTGGTTTGGAATGCTACCATGTACTTTTATGCAACATGAGGGCTAATGTTACTGGGACCTACTGCTTAAAGCCGATTCCTTAGTTCCTTGCTACAGTGAGATTCAAACCCACAAACTCTGAATCAGCATCCAAAACATTCAGCCATCATTCGGCTGTATAATTCTTCAAAGACAAGCAAAGTAGAGCGAAACAGTTTACAAGAAAAGGCCTAGTAATAAAAATTTTAAATGTAAAGCTTTTAAACAAATAGAATAAGTGAATATCAAAAACTAATATTTAAGAATATCAGGGAAAGGTTGACAAGCATTCATAAATATAAAAAATTTGATATTCATAAATACCAAAGTGAAATGCATGACGATATTGTGCTACCTGGGATTAACAAGAAATGATGATCTCTCCAAAAAATATATATATATATAATTAATGTGTATTACCAAATAAATTAATGATCCCATCGTTATAAGCGGCAAATAACTGAATCAGATCTCTGTATAATAACACAAAACAAGAATTCATAACTCCATTTGTTAAGTCATCGGGGTTACACTGGAAAAGATCAAAAAGAAATCAAAAGTCGGTTTTTGACAATCAAATCAGAAATGAGCTAAAAATGGGTGAGAAATGGCATCCACTTACGTCGAATTCAATGAGAGCATCCAACTGTTCATGTAGGATTGGAAGAGTCTTTAAAAGCTACAGAAGAAACAAAAAATTCAATTCGTTCACAAACAAAATTTATATAAAGTTAGTACAACTTTACTTGCATGGAATATTAACGCATCAGGGGTGATTGTGTCTGTAAGTAAAAAACCCTGAAATTTATATCATTTGTAATTGTTGGGAAATCTCAACTGACCCTAGTTATTCTTACAGTTCTGCGAAGTTTAACACTAGAATTACAGTGGTCTTTGTATACCTAGAATTACGGCGGGTGTCATTTTGACCCCTTGATAAAATATCTGCCTATTTCTCTATATATATATTTGTGAAAAATAAGTTATAATACCGCAAATTATGACAACTACAGTTTGTTTTTAAAAATATACAGACTTTGCAAGTATGTAGGATCAGTTAAACGATTTACTACATTCTCTCCTAAACTTTGATCACTTGGTCTCATTTGATCTTTTCCTAAATATGGAAATCCATTTAATAAGTATTTTGTCCTAACATCTACTTCTAGCCAAAATTTTATTCCGAATTTATCGAGCTTGTTAGGCATATACTGCAAAAAACGGGCATCTTGTTTTTGTAGGGAATATACTGTTCATCAAACGTAATATTTTCATTTGTTTTGTAGCAAAGCTATAAAAGTATTCCATACCACGGATATTAGTGTAAATTTATCACACTGCAAACGTGAAGACCTTATTAGTTTATTTTCAAAACGAAGAAATTTCATAACTGCCGGAAACCTATCTCGACTCATAGTTTCATGAAAAAACTTTGGTCCCCAAGTCTTGGACCACAAATTAAGAATTGTTAAGCCCTTGGCGGCTAATGCCCCCTTACGTACAACAACGCTATGAATGCTTCCAGTTCTGTTAATAAAATAGTGAAAGAGTCATTATGAAGTTCACACTTGACTTCATCAGTATATAGCCTGCCGTATTTCTAGGAATAATCATTTGTTAGGGCTTAAATAAAAATACGATTTTCTTGAAATTTTTACTATTTCATAAATTACAATGATTTAGGAAAAGTCAAGAAAGGATTAAGATATTTGCAAAAACATAGAAGAGCTGTCAGAGATAAAAGTTCGTTAGGTGTCAAAATGACCCTTCCGTAATTCTAGTGTTAAACTTATCAAATTAGGCTGAACACCGTCAGTCATTTCATTTGCTGTCATTGATTCAAATGGTGTATCAAGGTAAACACCGGTTACTGTGAAACAGGCTATGTTCACGCGATTAATGGAAAAGATATACATGCATGATTTAGGGACGTGGCTGGTTTTTCGAGCAAAAGTTATGCTTCACCTGTATGGCAACAGAAATATGAAAATATTAGGCTAAGCTTTTAGAATAAAAGCGGGTGGCTAAGGAAGCTGCTGGCACTTGATGCTCACATTTCATGAATACAGTTAATTGGCAGTCGGCTGTTGCATAGGTAGTAGCAGACTAGTATCGTGTGAGAATATTTATTTTTTACAACTGTGATCATCATGGATATGTTATCCAAGCAAACATCCTTTACATTTCAAAATGTTTTGGGATATTAGAATCCATTTGTTCTTTTAGCCAATATTTACTCCAGAAATAAAAGTGATTTCTAATTCTGTTGTGTCTGTGATCCTTCATGCTACCTCTCAACTCAAGAACATTGAAGGCGACACAGTACAAAATGGCAATAAAAGTACCACTGCTGTGATTTAAATTCTTATAATGAAAGAAAACTCTTTATTATAAACAATGAGAATTTTCTTTTATTAAAAATGGACATTGTTCTCTTCAACTTTGAAGCAATATTAAAAACCCACTTACCGATTCTGTTGACATGTTCCTCAAAACACCCTCTTCTTTCCTACAAAGATTTTAAACCATTCAGGATCTGCTTAGAAAAACAGTTCAACAGAACATTTCATGATTTTAATAGCATCATATTAGTACTATCTACTTCACAACCAGCCAATTCTCAAATCAAGGTTAGATTTAGTTCAAAAATTCATTTTTGTACCACTTACAACCTTTTCTTTGTTATTTTGTAATAAAGCAAGTTTACTTAAATCAAGTTGTAATAGAGTAAAATTACATAAAAACTGCCGATCAGGGTTGGCATGATTTAAATCAGTTTTTTTTTTTTTTTTTTTTTTTTTTTGAAAAAATCATTGATTTAAATCATTTTTTTTCACTTCCTTTAAAACCTATATTCCAAAGACAGGAGAATTGGGTATCAGTCAACACAATAATAACAATAAGTAAATAAGTGTCAATAGATAGCATGTGATTTCCAAGAATTTAGAGGTTCTTAACAAAAAGTATGTAGTAGGGGTAGTACAATGAGTTATTATGACTGGTGAAATTTTATTTTATGTCATGGGAGGTAAAGAGAGTATGACAGAACTTGAATTCCAGTTTGTCTACCAGATAACAACAGCCGTGGCTTCCTCTGCCAGAATGGAAAGACAGTTTTCTTCTTTTGGTATTGTTCGTTCTAGCCTTTGTAACCCATTAGGAGCAGCTAAAGCATCGAAGCGAGTGTTTTTATAGAAACAATTAAATCCATCATTCATTGCTTAAAAAATATTGAAATAAATGCCATTTGTTTTGTTTTTTTAAATAAATAGTTTGCATTAAAAAATATTTAATTTGTTCTTTAAATTGACATCTTATTCAGTTTACACTATCCAATTCCAAAATTTTAGAATGTATTTAGATTAAAATTTATTGATTTAATTTTAGGTAATCAGTAGAATATACTAGATAGATGTTACTTCTTATAACAAACGATTCTATGTATATCCCAAAAACATAAAAACAACAATTAAAATTTGTATTCAGAAAAAAAATCAAAGAAATCCAATTTAAATTTAAAAAAAAAATCTGATTTTTTTATTTAAAAAAAAATCTATTTTTACAACTCTGTTGCAGATGCAAACTAAAACATTATTATAAGATTATAAGGTAAGAAAATCGCACGTACACACACATATATTCACACACAGCATGACCAATAGGCTTTGCATGCTATCAGGGAAGACTATTGAAATGTAAAACAAACGCTCATTTCTTATCTTGAAATGAGTTAGGCGACCACTTTTATGAAACAGATCTTTGGAGTTAGCCAGTCAGCTTACTGTATATAGGTTTGGTTTGGTTTGGTTTAGTTTAGTGTGCTACGGTCTATTTTTTGCAACACAAGGGTTAATAAGAGCAGGACCTACAGCTTATAGCCAATTCTGAACGGTTACCAACATCCATGCCACTGTGGACAGGATACATACACATCTGCATACTTGCCAAATTTAAAATATTGACATCGATAACACTTTTGTGTCCAAACATCTGCCAGTGAGTTGGCTGATACACAATTGTAATTAATAAAAGTTCACTGTATATTTTTCTAACCCATAGTAATTGTAATTAAAATTTTTATGCATTCATTATAAATAATAAAACATACTTATTAATATAAACTGAGAGAACCATTTTTCTTCAAAAACTGACCCAAGGTTCAAAACCAGCATACAAATTTCTGTAATGGTCAAATAAGTTGACCTTTTTAGAAAATGGAACTAACATGCACCAGGGTTCCCGTTATTTTTCCAGAACAAAAATTAAAGATTTTTTAAGGACTTTCTAAAGACCAAAGTAACTTTTTATAAGGACCTACTTGAAATACACGACATAATGGCATAAAACATGTTTCCTGAGGAACCTATTTTAATGATTATGAATCAGACGAGCCATGTTCCATAAATGCCCTACAATATTTCAGAATTAAGTTTTTAAAAAAGCCTAAAAATTAATACAAGATAAATCTATTTGACAATTAATTTTGAAAAATGTACATTAAAAGTTTTTTGAGTAATCAAACTAAAAATAAATTGTGAATAAAATACCTTATTATAAACAGTACTTTCTGAGGGTTTAAAAATGACTGATATATATACATGTGTATATAATAGCTGATTGTACCCAACGTTTCTTTGGAAAGAAGAAAGTTTTAGACTTTTCTATTTCATTCAATGCAAGGAAAATTAAACTTCCATAAGTAACTGAAATATCTACAACCTGCCCCCACCCTCCATGTTTCGTTTAATTAAAATCTGCATGACTGTTAGCTATTAGGAAAGGGCAGCTGACTTGCCAGTATGCAAAAGTTTTTTTTCCAAAAAAGTTTTCTAGCTTGTGATCACAAAAAGTATTAATAAATTAAAAGTATTTTCATACTTTTTTTAAGGATATTAAGGAAAGGAATTTTGAATTACTACAGTAATACACTGAAAACATATATGTATTTGAAGATTTTCCTTATTATTAATACTGCACTGCTGGCTAGAAAATGTGAAAGAATTCCCCAACCTCCATGCTTCGTTTAATTAAAATCTGCAGGACTGTTAGCTATTAGGAAAGGGCAGCTGACTTTATACTTTAAAGTATACAAAAGATTATATATTTGTCATACAAGAAAACTGATAGGAAATCACATGAGACTGTGAATCTTGTGGATGGAGAAATTGATCACATTCCAATTTAAAAATTAAGGAGTTCTTAAGGACTTTTAACAAAAATTAAGTAGTTTTGTTTTAAAGGCCTTAAAAATGAAAGCTAAAATTAAGGAGTTCTTAAGAACTTTTAAGGACCATGGGAACCCTGTATTCACAGATTTTTTCCATTGTTGACACTGTCCCGCTACAAATTCCATTTTTCTATTAAAAAAAAAAAAAAACCTAATTCTGATTCAATTTAATGAATGAGATTTGTTATAACGTGGTCATCCATGAGAAGAAATTCCCTGTCATTCGCAATTGCTTCCCCTATTAAATTAAAGCACAATTTCTTTCACATTTCTTACAAAACTATTTTTATATAGAAGTCGAATTTTAAATAAAGTTATGAATTTTAACATAAACAAATAAAATTTAAAACTTAAACATATTCTTTTCTGTTTTAGGGCTAGTCAGAATAAGAAACAAAGAATTTGTGAATTTCCTTAAAATAAATATAAAAAACTTTTGCATTTCTGCATTTTATTTATATTTAAATAAAGCATGCAATATACTAGGGGTGGCCAAGACGTCGAATGCTGTCAACTGAAGACATTTTAGGTAATCCGAGCGACCATCCCGATAATGACCTCCGATATTAACAATTTAATTCATGACTTATGACATAGAATTAATCAATTATTTAAAATAAAAATTTACTACAGTTTACGCTTTAAAACCTAAAACAAACTGTGCAAAATATTTATAAATTGATTTTGTATTTGAAATCATACTTTGGATCGACGTATCTTTGTGAATCTATTTTTTCAACCATGAATGCCATAAAAACCAAACATCGGTCGAGTTTAAAAGATGAACATTTAATTTTGTGTTTACCCATTGCCATAAGCTCGTCAGCCACAATATGATAAACTTGTAGCAGATATACAAAGCCAAATTTCAATTAAAGGAAGTGAATAGGATGGTCAATTTTTGATATATGAATACTTTGATTATTTTCGTCAGTAAATTTTTATTTTGTAAATATTAAAATTCTTTTAGAGGAATTAGATAATTGACCATTTTTCTTGCTACCGAAAATAAATATATAAACATGTACATTACGTTAATTTAGCTCTGCCATTGGTAGACCGCCTTCAATTTTTTAAGTGTGGAGTAGACCATGGATCCCAAAAGTTTGGTCACCTCTGCAATATACTAATCAAAACTTGTACATTATGTTTTTAAAGAACCAAATATGGCATGCATTTCCTTGTTCACTTCTTTGATTATCAGCATTTTTTTTCCCCATCATTTATTAATCTTTTTGTTTGTTTGAGCTTCAATTGCATTATTTTCTAAAGATTCTCTATTTTTTTTTTTTTTTTCTCTATACTCTCATTTAATAGCAAATAACTATTTCAAAAAGAATGCACAAGATGTCTGCAGTTGGGAAGATTTTTTTTGTACTTAATTATGACAGGCAGAACTGAATTTTTTTTAATTTATTTTTTCAAATTCCCTATAAATTCCCTAATTTTCCCCATTTCTGAGTGGAATTTGAATATCAACTGGCTCAAAGAACATTTACTGAGCAAGGTTAGAAATATAACTTGAAGAAAAAGAATAACAAATGATTCATACCCTCGCTTCATTTTGCAGAAATCGGCACCCATTATTCTATACGTGGATGCTTTAGTATTTAAATATTTTGCATAGCGTCTGACAAACGTTGACATATCATACCCTAAACAGAAAAACACAGTCAGATCCATCAACAACTAACATGTTTCAAAAACAATCAAACACTACCAATAACTTTACAGAATTAAATACATCTTGTTTACACATAAATGTACAGCTTACCAAAAACTGATAAAACCAAGTAAATTAAAAAAACCTTCATTATTTTAAAATTATTGTAATTTTGCATGTATAGTCTGCAGGGGCAGGTTTTTTTTTTTTTTTTTTTAATTTCAAAAATTCCTAAATCATCAGATAGTCCTCACCACTAGATAATCTGCAGACTATACGTGCAAAAATATGTATTTTAGTATGACAATATTAAATCGTTTTAAGAATAAAAACTAATTACAGTAGAGTGCCAAAAAATCTGGATTAAACTCAATACCATCATTAAAATTTGAAATCATTTCTTCTGCCATAGCCTTGGAGATGAATTTTAATGGGAGAAGCAAAGCTGTAATTAATGATTACCGATATTTTCCTGTACTCCAGGACACAATTTAAGATTGCACTACGTGCTACTACTGATTCGTTCTGCTTTATAGGTTGTATTTTTTTTCACGGTTTATTTACAATACATTGTTTACTTGGTGTCTCGTGAGTTGTGCACTCTATCTACTAATTCTGTACTAGTAAATAGTATTAATAATTTTAGAGCTCTCACAGAAAAGTTGTTCAAATTCAATATCAATGTTTAACCAAAAATTAATTAGATTGTGCCATTTGAATGTTTTATGTCTACCATTGATTATTTTTTGCATACAACCACTCAGGTATACTACCAGCAACTCACGTACCACCAAATGGTACACGTATGACAAGTTGGGAAACGATGTTCTAGGAGAAAGATTTCTTCCATTTAGTTTATCAATTTTTTAAAAAGTATAGTTCATTCATTTTGGTGATGTTTAAATTCCAAATTAGATATAGTTTTGTAATAATTAAATTGAAGAATTTTATTGATTACATAAAATGCACATATTACTCATTCACTCTAAAGAAATTATTACATACGTAAAATTCCAAATGTAGTTACCTTCAAGAGTTTTTGTAAAACCAATTTATTGGTAGACTGGCAGAAAGAACAAATTCTAAAATCTATGGACTTATTCATAATGGAAGCCTAATGTTGGCCACATTCCAGAATAATGGAATGGAACTCCAGAGTTCGAGAAAGGTGGGAACAAGTAAAAGGATAAGTAAATACAAATTTTTCATAATTTATATTTAACAAATCAACACTTACAAATTTGACCAATGTAAGTTCTCAGTGCACATGAAATAAAAGTTTAATTATTGAGGCTATTTTCAATTACCTTAGGCTTAGGAACAGTCCTCTGCATATGTGTTTTAATTTTTTAATACAAAAATTTTAAGTCATAAAATCAGGGTTGTATCAGTTTAAACTAGTGGTTTTAACCGTCCTGGTCAATATCCCTTTTGACCAGTTTTCACCTCTGAAATTCATTTTTCATTATATTTAATACTAATTGAACATAGTTTACTAGCATATGATTTTGATTTTGTTTGGAGTGCTACGGTCTACTTTTTGCAACACGAGTGCTAATGAGACCGGAACCTACAGCTTAAAGCCGATTCCGAACGGCTACGAACATCCATGCCACTGTGAGATTTGAACCCACGAACTCCAGTAGCGAAGGCCAGCACCCTAACCAATCGCCCATCGCTCCGCTACTACTAGCATATGATATTGAAAATAATCTTTCTATAGCTGGCACAACAGTTCATGAGATGGATTATAAAATTAACGAATTTTATGTTAATGCCTTTAGCCTTCTTCATTGCTGCCCACCTGACATCAGGTCCAAGTGTATCTTTTACACTTTCAGAAAAGGATTTCGGATATGGTGAAGATTCTGCTTATCTGTTATTTGTTTTAATTTTAAAATTTATGTTTTTAACTTCAACTCATGTTTTATGTTTTTTACAGCAACTAGATTGCAGTTTTACAATTGCATGTGCACGATTCATTTTTAAAAATCAAATATTCTTATACTGTATAAGCATGTTAAATCTCATGAACTTGTTTCAATGTTGAATTCAAAAAATGGTTACAAGTAACAAGCTTTGTAGTTGTCTCTAAATTTAAACGATTTTAACTGTAAAATGTCATGTTATTTGTTTTAATTTTAAAATTTATGCTTTTTAACTACAACTTATGTTTTAAACTGTAACTCATGTTTTATTTTTTTAACTGCAACTCCTATTTTATATTTTTTATTGCAACTGGATTCCATTTTTACAATGACATGTGCATGGTTCATTTTTAAAATTCAAACATTCTTATTATAATGTATAAGCATGTTAAATCTTATGAACTTGTTAGTGTCGTATTTTGTTTAACTGCACTACTATTTTTATAGCTTATTAAAAGTCACTTCCAATTACAAAAGATATTATATATTAAAATTAAGACCATTTAAAACTTTTTTAACAATTCTGACCATTTTTGACTAGTTTTGGACCACTTTTATCCAGCGTCCTGGTCAAAATCAGTTTGGACCGGTCAAAATTACAACCCTGCATAAGATGTCAAATAAAGTGTACTTAAATTCTTTCCCCCAATCTCTCAATTAACACATTGTTGACCGGTCATGAGTAAACTCGTATTTCTATGACCGAACATTGCTAAGCAGCCTCGAGTAAACTCGTGATGCGTTTTTTTCGCATTGCTGTTGTTTTCTCTGTTAGTGACCATACTGTTACAACTGTTGGTCAGTATAACACAAGCTGTTTCTCTCGCTCATAAGACCGACCAAATCTTTTGTTGTAAAAAATATTTAATTAAAAAAATTTAAAATTGAGGACGGAACATAATGAAGAATCTTTCAATGAATTATACACAGATGCTTTATCTGATTGTCCGAGTGACTATGAATCAAATTATGCATTAGCCAGTGACATGAGATAAATTTTCAGAAAAATTGCTGGTCAACAATGTGTTAAATGCCCATTTTCTGCCCACATTTTCCAGATGTCCCATAAAAATGGTTTCAATTGGATATGGATCTGAGTTAGTTTAATCCAAGAACTTTATTGAATACATAAAACTAAAAACATTATTCACTCTAAAAAGAAAAATTCTTTAAAAAAGTTTGAGAGACTGTATGATTATGTAAAGCAGGGATCGGCAAACTACGGCCCATGGGCCAACTCTAGCCAGCCGGAAGGTTTTATCCGGCCCATGGATAGAATTTTAAGTTGCAGATCAGAGGCAAATTAAAAGAAATATATATTTATACTTTATATATCTATCTCTTTTTCTACTAATATATCTTTAAATATTATATCCCAAATTTATTATTTCACGCCCAGAAGATCAGCGGTATATTTGCTTTTTATATGTGAACAAGTGTTTTCAACTTTGAACCTTAGAAAGAATCATTTCAGAAGTAGACTGACAGATGAGCATTGAGCATCGTTCCTTAAACTCAGTATGTCTCCTTTCGAGCCTCAGTATAAGGAACTTTTAAAAACAAAATCACAATTTCATTCATCTCATGAACGTATTGAAACCGTTAGGTACTTGTATATTGTTTTTAAAATTTTAGAAAAATTTATCTTGCCCCGCCATATTTATTTTCTTTCGATTTTTGGCCCGCGGCTGAAAACGTTTGTCCATTCCTGATGTAAAGCATATATACACCTAACAATGTTTGGAATAAATTATCTAACTAAACAAAAAGGTGCTCTACAATGTTTTAAACAGACTCACTAAGTTTTTTGGCATATCGTAAGAATCCTAAATTTACTTGGTGATCCATTTTTGATAGGCTGTATTATAAATATATTAACTTTAAAAAGCAAATAGGAAACAAAGTTACCTTGGGAAGCAGTTCGGTCCACAAAATTACTGAGATGAAAGGAGCAACTGGATGTTGCCATACATTGAATAAATCGCTGAAAATTCAATTCAAATGTTACTTAACAAAGAACAAAACAAATAGAAAAAGCATATACACATAACAATGAAAAAAGTTTTCCTGTTTCTGTGGCAGGGTTGGCTTATTGCCCAACCCAAAAAAAACCAGGCGGGTATTTTCAAAAAAAAAAAATCCAACTTGAAAAAACCCAAGTGGTATATTTTTCAAAATCTTTATTTAAAATTCCACATATTTAACTAATAATAAAAATATTGAGTTAAATCTAAACCATATATTGCATATTTCATCTTTTACAATGAGCATACAATTTTTTTACATTTGAGGGGGTCTAAACTGCTAGAAAAAACAAAAATTTAAAAATTTTCAAGGAAAAATAGTTATTTGTATAACAAATACATTGAAAAAATATAGACACAAGTAAAAACCAAAACAACCAGTATTTCTGCCAAGATGAAAAAAAAATGACGTTTTTCAGCCAATATTAAAAAGAAATAATATGGCTAAAAAAGAATTACCCAGAGGGCTTGAGTATATTTACAAGAACTTTCTATATTATATACAAATTATTCTAAACGTTATCCAGTCAGTGATAAGTTTTTTGTCGTTAGAAAAAATTTTAAAATATGTAAAAAATAATTTATTTTAAGATTTCAAAAATTTCCTTCAATTTAGACAAAAATTTCTTCTGCATAACTTTAAAAAGTGATTAACATTTAAAATTTATTGTAATCATACAATTATATATCCTGTCCTCTTACAAAAAACCTGAATAGTTTTCAAATCCCCAAAGAAGCATCTGAAACCTTTTAAAGCATAGAAAACACCCAGATAAAACCCTAAAAAAAACCCACTGCGTTGGGATTTTCTGGAAAAACCTGGGTTTTTGCAAACCCTGTTCTGTGCTCCCAATTTTATTCTTATATCCATAATAGTAAATTTCCATGTTCATCTTTTAATAAATATCCCCCCCCCCTTGTAAGAAATCCTATTTACTCCAAACCTCATTAATTTATCTTTTAACTAACAGAAGACAAATTGAATGAAAATAAACAGCATTTATTGGAAATTTTGGCTTGGCAAGTACAATTTTTTAAAAGAAAATATGGGTGAAAGTGATGAATTATAATTGTAAGTCGAGCACAAATTCCTTTAGGTATTAACTGTTAAATGCCTAATTATTTTTTAAATTAATTTTTTTTTTGTTTTCCTTTCTTATATAAATAATGTGGAAAATACTAAAATCATACTTTAAGTGTAGTTTTTAAAAAATGGTTTGTTGCCAATGTGTAACACAGGGTTCTAATTGAAAAATTTTTTTTGATAAAACTATAATACTAAACACACGAATTGTGATAACTATGATAAGGAATTTCCACAAGATATTTTTAAAAGTAATGAGGAATTTTCAAGTTTTCTAATTTTATTTTTAAACAATAGAATACAAAAAAGTAAGCAAGACAGTAACTTTTTTTATTTCATTTGGGCTCTAATTGGAGATTTCGAGTGGGTTTCATATCAGACTCTTTAACGTCTCTCGAAAACACTACTTTTTCTCCTCCTAGTTTGTGACGTCACAGTTCATGAAAACACCGACAGCCTATGTTGTTTACATGGGAGGAGACTTTTTAATTTGTTTCTGCTCAAAGAATCATATAAATAGAAACTTTTTTATTATGTCTAACATTAAAAAGTCATTCTAAATACTGTATTGTCCTACTCTGTATGTATACAACAACTAATTGTAATGAAAAGATATTTTTTCGCGTTTCAACGATCCCAGTGTAAGGTAAACTTGGACTAATGTTATGAAAAGAGATGAGAAATTAAAACCCAAATTATCATAAAAATCATCTCTTTCGATTTGTGAAGACCATTTTACTATAATTAAACCTTTGCTTTTTTAAAAATATTACTTTTAAAAGTGCTGTTGGTTAACTAGTACTGTTTTTACTTTAATAACAATCCCTCATTTTGGAGTATTTTTACAAAGTTTAGTTACTTTATTATGAGTTTATGAAGGATATAAATTGCAATAATTATTTAATACATAATTTAAAAAAATTATGTATTTCTCAAGATATTTAAATATTTTCTTGAGGTTAGCTTTGGTTTGCAGCACTATGGTCTACTTTTTGCAACACAAAAGCTAATGAGACCGGGACTTACTGCTTAAAGCCGATTCCGAAGGGCTAAGAACATCCATGCTGCAGTGGGATTCGAACCCGCGCACTCCGGCTCCGAAGGCCAGCACCCTAACCATTTGCCCATCGTTCGGCAGTTATCAAAATTTCTTGAGAGATACCTACTGTCTTAAGCATAGAGGTTCACACTGTGACACAATTCAATTAAATTGGAGGCTAATTTGAAAAAATTATTTTTAAATACTGTACTGATAACACTTAAAAAATGTAAAATTAATTTCAGAAACTATATACATTTTATATTTAACATTTATATTAGGCAATAATAATGTATTAATATTTAATTTATAAATTAAAAGTAATATGAGATAAAAAAAGTACTATGAAGAATATGAACAATGCATACATTTCAAGAAGTAATTTAGGATTTTTTAAGTAAATAGTCAAGTGAAATGTATATTTATGATTAAAGTACAAATACACAATATCGATTTCATATATGAATATAAACAAATAAAATCTGGGTATTCATTTTTCTGAAATTTATACATCATTATTTCCCCCTGCCATCAAAAACAGGCTCTATTTATTACATAAAATATCCTAATTTATAATTACTCTTTTCCTATTATGTTTCTTGTTAGTTTAAAATTTTTGGACTTAAGTTATTCGTTAAGTCTATGCTACTCTAAAAATGAAAATTAAACCAAAAGTGCACAGGCCATACTGTTATATGTACATATCAATTTATGCTAATATAATTTTATAAAATTTCTTTATTCATTTCTATAAATTATTTAATAAAGAAACTTTAATGCAAGAGAACCATGATTGTTTTAATTAAAAATAATTCATAAGATGAATCTTTTTTTAATGTAAATATGAAATAATAGGTATTATGCATACAAAATAAAGTGAACCTTTATTTAAGATATTAAATGGGGATTTTTTACAATGGTGACCTTTATAATCATGCATGATGGGAGTTTTAATATAATATAGTGTTTTGATTCAATAATGCTTTTTAATATAATATTTCCAACAACATTATTAAAATAATTTTCAGATATTTTTTATTTTAAGAGATCAAAATAACATTCATGCATAACTTCTAAATATAAATGCCTTCTCTAATTTTTTTACTTAAACATTACTTCTACCTCTATATATAAAACGTGATACTGCAGCAACAAATGTGCATGTATGCATAAATATAAATATATGTGTTGTCAGTGTCTACACACCACAGAATAGTTGTGATTAGTACTAATAGAGCACTTATATGTTTGAAGTAAATTAAGGTAAATTGAAAAATATAAAAAATTATTTTACATATCTTTAGATTTTGATTCCTGGTATTTCCTCTCGAATTATATCCAAATTATTTCCAAAAATGAAAACATCGATATGATGAAAAATTTCGTGAGATTGTAGGACTGTTTTTTGGTAAGAGAGACATTTTAAACAAATGTATATACATGGTTTCCGCGCACCTGGAAAGTAAGGGAAAATCATGGATTTAGACAATAGATTAATTTTGTCATGGAAAGTCTTGATTTTTCAAGTAAAATGAGTAAAAGTCATGGAAAGTCATGGATCCGCTAAACTACCGATTAAAAAAAAATGCATTTAATTGTTTAATTCTATTTTTACTTGTCATTTGGCTGAAGTTACTGAGTTTGGTATTTATGTATTATCCTATTGACCCTATAGCCAAGTAAAATTTGTTCACCAAGGAAACTCAAAGCAAGAAAGCTTAATGGGTGGGTAAATGTATATTATTCTGGTTTTTTCTTAAATTGTAGATTAAAATTTTATTAATATAATAATTATTTTTTAATAAAAATTAGTTAAGATTTTTGCACAAAATATAAGTTTATCTCTAGGGATATTGTATATAAACATTATAGGGTTATATTTGACTATTATTCGTGGTCACCTGGATAATACCAAAGTACTCTGAATTCAAATTGGAAACATTTTGATTGAAAAATTGCTATAGGATTACTCTTAGGTATGTAGATACAACAATTTATTTTTATGTATGTGAGTTTATTAACACTTATGATAAAATTCCTGTCATTTCTCTAAAAGCATGTATTTTATTTGTACATACGTCAGAAGTTTTATTCTTATATACTTTTAATGAAAGCTTTTTAAAGTCATGGATTTGAAAAATTTTATTTTGGAAGATACTCTGTACATATATATATTATCGAGATCGATAAAATTATCTTAAAGGTTGCAGTAAAAATAATTATTGAAGACTAAAAAATTTTAATATAAGTGCTAAGCACAATCCAGAAATAGAAAGCTAACAAAAATATCAACATTGAATATCGTGAACAGTGACGTCTCAACCAATCACGGAGCATTTTTAAGCCACGTTTTCTCTTAACTTTAAAATTGATGCTACTACTTTTTTTTCACAAGTTCATACAGGAATTTAATATCTTTAAAACATTTATGGATCTTTTAAGAGATATATATTTCGCCTAAATTAAAATAGGTTTTTGAATTTTTGGATAATAACTAACGAGAAAAATCTATCATTCTTTCTGAATTTTGGATTTCATTTTGCAATACAAAAACTGTAAAAATTCTCCCTCTATTTGTAAAATTATACTAAAACCCATAAATTTTATGGACAATCCAAGAAAGTAGGCAAGTATAATATATTTTTTGAAGAAAGCAAGTAGAGCCATCTGTTGGAAACTGAGAATGCTTATATTCAATATATTGAGATTTTACATTATAGGAAGAGATATTAATATTCACCGACTATTTGAAACTTGTACAAGATTAGATGAAAAATTTAGATTTGAAAAGAACAAATATACAGACACATATTTGAAAGAGTTACCTCATTTCCGTAACACATGAGGTGATGTGCAGTAATAAGAGATTTAAAAACCATCACCCACGAGGATTGTTGTGTTCTTTGTATGAGAAAATTACATAGTTCTGGCACAGACACGTTGGGTTCATTTGTACAATGGATCAAATCTGAAAGAAAACAAAACAGAGATAATATTCTTACCATTAATACAAGAGGAAATATACAGAATATATATATATATGTCGGGAATCCAGAATATATATGTATATATATATATATATATATATATATATATATATAAACTACTTATTGACTTCCATATCACTCTTATTCAAGCATGGCAGCCACTCTTTTGGCACTCAATCTCAAACAATAGTTGTGTAATCGGCACTTCAGGCCGTGGGCTCACCAGCTCCGTAATTTTTGTTCTCTCTAATTCACATAATCACTAAGCCTTTCACAACCTGCCACATTATTACCTATAGCACAAACTTCAAATTATCAATCTCCTCCAAAATAAAAATGAAGGAAAAGGGAAAAAAAGAACGGCAAAAATGACAGTCTTCTTTTCTTTGCTTTATTTGTACATATTAAATGTTATTAACTAAGCCAAATAAGATAATCTGATTTTCTAATAGGTTTTGCACGTGCCTAATTCAACCATTCCATAACTAATTTATGAATCTCAGTTTTTATTGCAGCAAAATATTCTAAAATGACAAAATGGCATTTTTTTTAAATATATTAAACGTTAAATAAAAATAGCAATCCCAATAATTAAACTGGGCAGAGTTTTGCAGAACCAATAGTCAAACCAATACTAAAAATACGATTTCGGAAGAATATTTTTCAAATTTTAAAGCATTTTTTTTACAAATTAAACTGATAAAAACTTCTGTATCTTTTATATTTTAATGTAATGTCTTTATAAATATATTAAATATGTATGTGCTAGAACTTTAATTTATATTAAATCAAGGTTGAAAAAAAATCACGATTTTTTTAAATAAAAAAAGTTGGTATGTTTGATTTAAATTGGATTTTCTTTTATTTAAATCAAATTTTTTAATTTAAATATGATTTTTGAAAATTAAATATATTCAAGTATAATATTTGATACTAGCAAATTAAATTGTTCAAGTTAGATGTCTAAATCAATTAATTCTTTTTTAATATACAGTGAAACTTCTCCAAGAGGCCATCCTTCTAAAAGACCATTTTTCATGGCACGAATATTTCCACTCATAGACTAATGGTAAAATAACCTGTATCAGCAGCCACTTAACCCCCTCTAAACGACCACCAAGTGGGATTGCTCCATTCATTTTTCGGGAAATTCTACTCACTCAATGCTATAATTTTGAGCAGAAAACATTTTATGGTCGGATATAAGACAAAGAAATAACTTAAGAAGTCCATTCTCGTGGTTCCCCCCCCTTTCTTAGAAACATTAAATCTGTTATGTCTTTTGTATTCTCTACACACCCTTCAGATAGGGAATCCCTATTGCACCACCCATAGAAACTGAGGGAGGAACTGGACAATTGGGCACTGCAGGTATCCTAGGGCCTTAGTTTGGAATTCCAATACGTACAGTAATAAAGGAAGAATTGTACCTCTGTCAGCAAAAATGTCATCCAAGCCAGTTTCATTTCATTAGTTGTTAATAATCTGAGTTGCAACTATGTGGAAAAGCATTTTCCTAAATCTCGAGCAGCGTATTGAAGTTCTGCGTGAATATGAAAATGACAAATTGGCAAGAAAGTTAGCTGAATTATCTAACTGCAGAAGAATGCAAATCAATGAAGTCATTAAAGAAAAAAATTTGATTTTGAAGGAATACGAAGACTTCAATTTTCTGCTTTTAAAGTAAAAAATGAACTTAAAAAATAGTTGTTATAGAGAAAAGTAAAAACTTACAACACACAAATTGTAGCCTTTTTAAAAAATATATAAAAGAAGCATGAAATAAAGTACTATTTTCTCTTTAGATAAGTTTTCAATTTCATTTCAAATAAGGCATGTATGTCAGACTTGCTTATATTACGCATTATAGCAATTATCTTACAATAAAACCCTTCAGAGCGGCCAAATATTCTCGGAACAGTGGGGTGGCCACTCAGAAAGGTTTCACTGTATAATAAAAAATACATATAACTAAAATAAATATATAGGAATAATTCATAAATCAGTAGAAAATAATTACTTGCAATATAGGGTTTTTTGCTTGTTTTAGTTATCTATATCATAATTTAAATAAAGGGTGCTTCATGTTCATTTATACATTTTACTCCTTCGACCATAGAATTATTAGAAAGATGAGGGTACACTAAGGGTGAAGTCATCACAATAATTATTATTTTTTATGAAAATTTTACAACCCACTTTTTATTTTGTGACAGTGGTTCAATGTTAAATGATTTATAAATAAAAACAAGTTTAGCTGCTTTGTCGTTTCAAAATTACAGAATTTTTTCCAGGTTCATAAAAATAAATAAAAGCAGGGGGGATAATACTTATTACATTATTGGATGCATTTGTTTTAATTTTTTAGAGGCACTTAATATTTAAAAACTCAGGGCATTCTTTTCCAGGTATGATAATGAAATTTTTACTGTGCCAGTAATCTTTTAGTACAAAAGATAAAAACAACATTTGACTGAGAGATAAGACAGAGATAGGGGAGAAGAAATGAATAGCAGGTAGGGTGCTATTTTAATAATAGAAGGACAGGCAGGATGCAGCAGCCTCCTGAAACCATCTGGGAGCAACTCTGGGTTGTCAATATTTTCTTATTGTGCTTATTACTAACAGCTTTCTTTGAAAATTCAATCTTTAAAAATGGATTTAAATCAATGATTTTTTTTTTAAATCAACTGATTTAAATTGCTTAATCCTGTATAATTCTTAATTCAGAGAAATAACATTAAAATTATTGCTTTAAAATTATGACACTTAGCACCTAAATTCATAAAGAGAGTTAAACTAGAAATTTCAAATACATATTTGGTTTGATGCAAATTAGTTACATTAGTCACATTTATTACATAATTAAATAAAAACATTTTTATATCCCCCACCCGAAAAGAAAAAGGCTACAAACAAAAGAACTTTTAACTTAACAGTAATATACTGAATCTATGAAAACATTAATTCAAAGTGGAAAATTTGTACGAATCCGGTGAATTGTATTTAAACGAAAATAAGTACATTTAGAATATTATCATTTTACAATGAATTTTAGAATCACATACGACTCTGGTATTCCTTAATTAT
This sequence comes from Pardosa pseudoannulata, assembly GCA_032207245.1. Taxonomy (NCBI): domain Eukaryota; kingdom Metazoa; phylum Arthropoda; class Arachnida; order Araneae; family Lycosidae; genus Pardosa; species Pardosa pseudoannulata. Next base: position 2,791,272 of record CM063511.1, read on the forward strand.
TTAACCAGTAGATGACAAAGACTCTATAAATTTAAAAATCAAACTAAAGAGGGTATTATAACCTGCTAAAAACAAAACACGTTTTTCTTTCTTTTTTTATGATATAGGAAGTAGCTTAGCTGTGCATTAAAAGGAATTTACAGTATTAATTACTCAACTGAGATAACGAGGCAAGAGCATATATATAAGATGACAATCCGGAAAAAAAGGAAGTGTGGTAATATATCAGCTACAACGGAAACGTAACTAAATTAACAAAATAATTTTTTACCGATAGCGGGGAATAAATCATTTGTCCACTAAAGTACAATAAATATCTCCCTTAATACACCAGGAACATCAACTTACAATCAAGATGTTTCTTTTTAGGACCGATAATTTCTTCTGTCGTCGCTTTACAAACAGCTCTTTCAACATTTTGGCCATAAATAGTATGCTTTGCAGCTACAAGTCTATCGTGTAAAGTTTGTCCCGCCATGTTAGTGCAATGTTATACAGGTGATAAATAATTTTGAGTGTATTTTCGGTTTAATACATGTAACAGAATGAACGCTACTCTTTAAATCTATCCATTTAACTAATAAATAAACTAGGTACAAACACGAAACGCAAACAACGACCAGCGTTCTCAACGTAGCGCTAGCACTTCCTAGTGATCAACCTCCTTTGAAAAGGCTGTTGCCACATCCACAAATAGCAGTAGTTAAAGAGCATAATTTAGAAAGGCACATTCAGCCTGCGCCTTTTTCAATCACTGATCATTCACACATTGCTATTTCTTATAGAGAATGTGCAAATGACGTCAGAGGCAACAAAAATGCCAGCTCAATTTCCTCGTTGGCAGAACATTTGAATTTCCTACGGATTGTGCTTGTTATTGGGGTTTTAATTTTGTCAATTATCTGAAATATATCTTTAACCATCTCATTTAATCATTTCTTATTTTAAATTATTTAAATATCGTCATATATCGTATTATTTTCATCCGTTTTATCACTAAACTTAGATATTACGTAAATAATTTTCTTTTATATTTGTCTTAAATAATAGATTAGGTGCATGTATGGTAATTTTAAATTTAATCATCGATTATTTTTTGTTGCAATGAAAATTTTATCGCCTATATTAACAACAAATTAGCATGGAATTCTCAACATATTGTCATGAAAAAAATGATCATGGGTGGTTGCTCTTCCACCTGAATACCCATGACCTCTTACAAAAAGAACAGTACAATTTTAGAAGAGGTCATAGCACCAGTTAGAACAATAGGCACATAGAACCACATATAGAACAATTAATTTATCTATGTCGGAAGATTAGAGAGGACCAGAACATGCGACCTACCAATCATACTGTAGCTGCTTTTCTAAACTTATTAAAGGCATTTGACTGTGTCTGAAAACAAAAACTATTAAACTCTACGAAGATTCTGGCATCAGGGGTAAAGCCTTGACCTGGATCGCAGATTTCTTGAGAAATAGACTGACGAAAGTAAAGATTAATTCCACTATGTCAAACACCTTTAAATTGAGTCAAGGGCGTCTCTCAGGGTTCTGTATTGATCCCAATTCTTTTTTGTCTGTATTTGCTGGGATTGAGAGGATTATATCATATAAGATATGTGAGGTCGGTCTCTTTGCAAATGATATTGCCCTTTGGAGCTCTGCCCAGATGTGAGTTCAACTAAGACTAACATCAATTTTACCCTTGAAGAAGTGTGGAAATTCTTGAAAACCCACAAATTGAGTTTTAACCCAACTAAATCTATTGTTAGATTTTTTGACCACCAATAAGACGATTTATAATTATCATCCAAAGGTTTTTATGAATAATTTACCCCTTACATATGACAAGCATCCCAAATATTTGGGCTTCGTACTCGATCCAGAAATCACCAGTAACTAGAGATGTAAAAAACCCGCAATTTTGAAGAGGTGGGAATAAACCCAGGAATTTTGGGGAATAAACCGGGAACTTTGGAAAGAAATCATTTTAACAATTTTTACATTTATTTTTTTAACAGTTGCTATTTAAGAACTGGCACATTATTTCTAAGAGATTTTTTTTTTACTTTTGGCAATATATACATATATTTTCAAGAAATAATATCAATGAGCATTTAAATGATTTTACAGTAGTACTTATGTAATTAATTAACCTGTTAGTCTTATCAAACACGTAACTGGTTGCATCCACTAATATAATAATTATATACATTATTTTTGATCATTATTTATTATGCAATTTGCTTCATGCTAAACTTTTCCCCCTACTTTTATAATATGAAAATAAATATCTTTAAATTTAAAATAAGTTTATTTTTTCTTGTAATGCCTATATCATTTAAAGGTCTCATCCAATGATACTGTTGCATTTTGTGTCTAATTCCTACACGCACACATTATATATATATATATATATATATATATATATATATATATATATATATATATATATATATATATATATATACATAGAGAGAGATTTTATCCAAGAAAAATAATGATTTATGGGTTTCGTGACACTACAGATTATTGGTTAATATTTATATAATAATAAAAATATTGGATATTTCTCAAAGGAAAAATAGACTCATACTTTCATGCTAAACATGATACCTTGCCAAATACCGTTAGTTAATCTCAATTATTCAATTTTTTTCATAGTATATAATAGTTAAATTTTGTGAAAATATCAGCTTTTGAAGTCTACAACAAAGAAAGAAAAAAATGATGGTTCTCATTGTGCCATAGCAATTGGCGACTTCAAAATTCCCATATTTTGGAAATTTTCAAAATTTCCTTCCCAAAAAACCCAGTTTTTTTCCACTGCTTACAACTCTACCAGTAACAAACATGTGGATGCACTGGTAGAAAACTACTTAACATTTTAAAAAATATCTCGGGACGTGATTGGGGATCCGATGCTTTGAGAACTAGCTATCATACGACCTATCTTGGAATACGGTTTCCCCGTTTATTGTTGTGCCTCCCCCACCAATTTCCAGAAATTGGAATAAACAACTTAGCGCTTCTCGCATTATAGGTGGATTGCTCAGCAGTTTCCAGAATAATATTGCGTTGTATGAAACAGACCCTTTAGTCTAAGAATAAATACAAGCCTTGTAAAATATAATAAACTTTTCATTTACGGATCCCAAACATAACCAGAATTTCAGCAGCACTGGAGTAATAACCATGGTTGTTACTCCAGTGCTGCAGAAATTTAAGTCTATGCAAAGACTTAGGAACTTAGGAAAATTGATAGCCCACTTAGGAAAATTGAATATGCTCTTAAAATTCACCGTAATGTTAAACAGTATTTCTTGAAACAGTGTTTAAATCCGTCTGAGGGACTCCCTAGAGTCGGGTTTCATATGTAACATTCGTCTCGTGTTTCCAAGAGAAATGATGTTCCGTCTTTGTTACTGCATTGCCTTGGAAACCATACACGCAATTCCCGTTAAAACTACCCTTATTTATACTGATGGGAGTAAAAGCGAAGACTCTCATATTTTGGTATAGTGGTGTTGTCAAAATAAAGAAAAGAAATCCCGACTTCCCTTCGGTTTTCAAGAGTGAGCTCTTAGCCATCGAGGAGGGGCTAAGTGCTGTTTTGTCCTTTACAGATCTTAGGGCTGTATGGATTTTGACTGGTGCTGTCATCTATTATTCTTTATGAAAGATATTTGTGAATTTTATTATAAAATAATTTTCAACAGCAGGTAATACTCGGCGGTGTATAATAGAAGAAAATTAAAAGTTTTTAACGTATAATCCATGGATTATAGACAGGAAATTAGATATTTTAATATTTTAGCTTAAATTGAAAATTTTTGCAATAAATAGAAAAGTAGTACCTCAGGTACACAAGAATTTCTGAGGAGTAAGGTGGTGTTATCTGTAGGAGAATACATAGAACTTCATGCTAGCTGACCATTCAGTTTGTCCCTATGATGAAGTGGGAACCAGTCCTTCAAAGTTATCCTAATAAAGGTCTTTAGCTGAAACGGTATCATTTTTATGGCCATGACTGCAACCCCCCATCGAGAAGTCAGTCTCATTACATACATATATATATATATATATATATATATATATATATATATATATATATATATATATACACATACATACATATATACATATACATATATACATATATATATATATATATATATATATATATATATATATATATCTACCAATAAGTATTTGGACATCTATGCAAATGACAATATATGCGATCCTGAGGTACGTCACTGCCTCCGTAGGTATACATCGTGTAGGAAACAGCATCGGCATGAGTCGCATGCAAGATGGCGAACAGTTCGGAGCTCTTTGATTTCGAGAAAGGTACAATTATCACAATATAGGCCGATCCTTAAGGGATATATCTAGCTATCTGAAATACACAAAATCAACAGTGGTCTGTGTGATTAAGAAGTGGAAGGTGAACGGTGATTGTCGGAATGTGCCCCGAGTCGGCAGACCAACGAAACTGGGAGATAGAGACCGACGAGTGCTGTTCAGAGAAATTCGGAAGAACCGCAGTCAACCTATGACCCTCATCAGCCAGGAGTTTCAACAGGCATCCGTTAGTATTGTTTCAATGAATACCATCCGTAAGGAAGCACATCTGCTTGGTTTTCATGGTCGTGCTGCTGCCCATAAGCTTTTCATCACAAAGTCGCTGCTCGGTTAATGGGGTGCCAAGCACATCGAAATGGGACCGTAGATCAGTGGAAACAGGTTCTTTGGAACGACGAATCGAGGTTCACCCTTTACCGTTCGGATGGCAAGAGCCACGTTTACATGAACCAAAAGCAGCGTAAAATGCAGGGTAGATCAGTGAATTGTACTCCCCTTTCAAGAATTATCCTTAGTTAGGGAAAAAAGTTGAGGGGTAGAAATAAACCATCTCTCTACCCGGGTAATCGCAAAGTTTACTCTCCTTTCCCATCATCCTTTGCGTTTGTAGACTATTTATTCCAAAATGCAGACTCCGCTCCTGCCAAAGGTGTAATAAAGATTAAGAGATGGTCCGAAAAGGTAACTTTGGATTCAGTGATACCACTAACATTTCTTAACTAAACAATTTGATGGTAGAGTCTGAGATAAAATCTGATGTGTTAAAAGAAACAACAGATAGAATTTTAAAATTCGAAGAAGAGGCTGAGAAGGCAGCTAAAGAAAAAAAAAGAGAGCAATTTCGTGAAAATATATTAAATCAAAATAACAAAATTATTAATATTCTTAGATCCATTGTGGAAAAATAAAAATTGAAATATGCTAAAATGTATCTTTAATTATTTAAAAACAGTTTATATCTAAGTAATAAGATTAAATAATATTTTAAAACCTTTTTATAACGTATGTTGACACAGGGCTAATGGGACATTTCAGTTTTTGGGGTGTAGCTGTCGCATTTTGTAAACAGTAGCTAGTCAGCGCGGAAGTAGTATAAGCACGGAATGATGGGATTGCCTTCCCGTATGATCACGCGACTTCTAATGGCGATCCAGGCGAAATGGAGGGTAAAAATAATTGAACATGTAAAATGGGTTTCTCCGACCCTCCAAGCCTAATCTCGGGTAAAATGAAGGGTACTTAACTGGCCTATGTAAACGGGACCAGTGGGATCTGCTGGTAACCCATGATTCTTTTAATTCAACCATCTTTTGAGTAATCAGGGTTGGCATGATTTAAATCAGTTGATTTAAATTAGTTGATTCAAATCATGATTTAAATCAGTTAATTTTTTAAAAAAAATCACCGATTTAAATCATTTTTTCACTTTTTTTTTAAAACCTATATTTCAAAGACAGGAGAATTGCGAATCAGTCATCACAGTAATACTTAATAAGTAAATGAGTGTCAATAGATAGCATGTGCTCTCCAAGAATTGAGGGGTTGTTCATCAGAAAGTATGGAGTAGGGGTAGGTACAATGACTAGTTCTGACTAGTAGAATTCATATTATGTCATGGGAGGTAAAGAGAGTTTTACAGAACTCGAAATCCAGTTTGTCTACCCAATAACGACAGCCGTGGCTTCATCTGCTGGAACGGAAAGACCATTTTCTTCTTTTGGTATTGGTCGTTCTAGCCTTCTTAACCAATCAGGAGTGGAGAAGGCATTGAAGAGTGTGTTTTTATTGAAACCATTAAATCCATCATTCGGTGCTTAAAAAATATTGAAATAATTGGGATTTGTTTTTTTAAATAAATAGTTTGCATTAAAAGAATATTAAATTTGTTCTTTAAATTGATATCTTCTTGAGTTTGCATTATGCAATGGCAAAATAATGGAATGTATTTAAATTAAAATTTATATATTAAATTTTATGTAATCCGTGTGTAGAATATACTAGATAGATAAGATGTTACTTCTTATAACAAACTGTTCTATATATATTACAAAAAACATAAAAACAATCATTAAAATTAGCATTCAGAAAAAAATCAGAGAAATCAGATTTAAATATAAAAAATCTGATTTAAATCAAATAAATTTGATTTTTTTGATCTAAAGAAAAAAAATCATGATTTTTTTTCCAACCCTGTGATTAATGATACCTAGAAAAATTACGGAAGTGACACATAAATTTTTAGTTTCTCTCTAAAAATGTAAATTCCTTAAAAATTATAAATGTTTTTTTAGTTATTAAATTGTAAATATTTTTTTTTATCTAGGATAAATTCTATATTATTTATAATCCACTGGGAACGCCTATTTGAATGAGGTTCAGTCGATATAAAATGTCAGCTTGTCTACACTCAAGATCCAAAACATGATGACCACCTGTCAATAACGAATTGATCCACCTTTGGCGCGCAACACAGCTTCAACCCGCCTTGGCATGGATGACATAGAGAACGTTCCCCAAAGCATAATACCGCCACCACCGGCCTGTGTATGACCTACTGTACATTGAGGGAGCCACTGTTCGCCTGGAAGACAGCGTATCCTGACAGGGCCATCGGCGTGATAAATGACAAACCGTTATTCATCTGAGCAGGCAACTCTCTCCCACTGATCCATGGACCAATCGCGATGTTCCCGGGCCCAGCGTAAGTGCAGTTGGCGATGACCCTTGGTCAGCAAAGGCACACGAGTGGGACGTTTGCCGCGTAGCCCCCTATCCAACAGCGTGATCCGATACTCTTCTACTCGGCCCTGCATTGGATTGGGTTGTCAGCTGAGCCACTATCTGGCTCTGGTTTCGCTTCACCATGGGAGATCTTCCTCTTGGATAGCGTGTGGATGTCCAACACCCTGTCGTCTACTGCTGGTTTCACAGTCCTTCATCCCCTTTGTATAAGTACTCACAACTATTGATCGCGAACCATCCACGAGTCGTGCCGTTTCGGAAACACTCGTTCCGATCCATTACAATCTGCCCTCTCTCAAAATCGCTCAGATTCGCAGCCTTTCCCGTCACACACAGAAGTAAGTGAAAGAAGGATGCTTCAGACTCTCCGGCAGCAGTCAAATACCGCTTTCACCTGATCCCGTGGCTTCCACGTCATCCAGGCCGGTTCATTGCAAAATGTAGGGGTGGTCATAATGTTTTGGCTATTGAGTGTATATGTAATAAAATTAAATTGGTCTAATTTTGTTAGTAAAGTCCGATGTTGCTGTAACGTTATATTGTATAGTAATAATATAATTAATAATATAATTATAGTAATAATATAATTTTGTAATAAATGTTTTGTTTTTCGTGTGTTTAAAATGCATTCACTCAAACATCAGATAGATGTCTCGAATTTTGTTTTATTTTCATCGAAAGTGCAGAGTGCAGAAATGAGTGTTCGCGCAATAAGCGTGAAATCGACGCATTAGACTCGCAAATAAAGGGTTTTCTCGCTTTTAACAAAATTCGAATTACTTTTTGAAGAAATGACAAACATGTAACGAGGGAATGAGAATGCGAAGAAGAATGTTGTGTAAAGAGTAATTAACCTGAAATGCAAAACTGATACGTCTAGTGTTAATAAACAATGTTAACAAAAAAATGTGTTATTTTTATAAAACAATAAACAGCAATCTGAACAAGTAACATACTTAAATGCAGTTTTATTACACACACTTATAATAATTAACAGTAATAATAGCAATCTATAAATTGTAACAATGTTCAGTCAAGTAAAGTATAAAAGAACACAAGAAAATATAAAAAAATCAGATCCATAAGAAAGATAAAAGAAAGAACTGCAAGAATTCCCGTTTCGATCTTTCTTTAAAAACTTATTTTAAAAGTTCTTTCATTCATTCTGGATTTTCCTTTAGTACTTTCTATTCATAATCAATTTGAGGCTTTTTCAAAGTATTTAGAACTCTTTTCTGTTTTATACTCAAGTATGAATATTTTTTTAAAGCACTACGTAGTATCACAGTTTAATCAGTTAAAATATTATATACAAAATATGGCAATAGAAAATAGTAGTAGAGTTTTAATACATATTTTTTTTCTTATTTCTTCTTCAGATCATATACGTGATCGTACATTCTTCTTGTGGACACATTTGAGTGACATTTTATTTAAATTTTTAAACGGCAGTTCAAGTCTATTAGATTTTTTAATAATGTTCCATAAGTCACTTCTGGGTCATTTTAAACAGGAAAACCGCGGTATGTGTTCAGAAAAGGTTGGAATGTTTATTATGGTAAAAGAATTGCCATTTTCAGTTGGCCAGATAGTGTTTGGGGTCAGTTTTATTTTAGCTATCAAGCTGAAAACAGTTAAAATACTCAACAACAAAAAACGTTTTTCCTTAAGTGGAAAACAGTTATTTTCTAGTACAAGTGACACTGAAATATTTAATACAATTAATAACGAGAACAATTTAAATGCAAATGAATGGCACAGATCAGATATCCTTGAAATCCTATTTATTTATCCAATTCTTTAAATTTAATGAAATTAAAGAATTTAATAAAATGAAAATTTATTAAATTCTTTTAATAAAATAATTTTAATAATAAAATAATTTTTTAATTCTTTTTTAATGAAATTTTGTGGCAATATCATATAAATTTTACCGATAATTTGTTCAAATTTTAAAACATCTGACTGTAATTAAAGTTTTACTGAAAAAAAATCATTCCCTTTAAAAATCTTAATTTTTTTTTTTAAACATCACAAACCTCGATATTATCAGGAATTAAAAACTGTAAATTTTAGGATATTAAGTTCAAAATATGAAATTAGGCTTAAGGGAGAACAGCATGAGATACATCCATACCTTCCAACTTTTAAAAATTGACATCCATTGGTTCATGTTTAATGGCACAAGTAATTCCAACTAATAAAAGTTAACTGGATTTTCTTTTCTTATCCCAGAAAAACTATATTTATGCATTTCTTATATACAATAAACATTAGTTAAGCAATTTGATACTAGAAAAAAACAAAATTAATTTCTCTTGGATAAGAGAAGAGAAAGATCATTCTACTGATTTTGAACCTATGTTCAATACATAAGATTAATTTATTTTCACTTGCGAGGTCGTTTATGTTTTTGAAAATCATTTCCAATAAATATTGGGCAAAAATACGAAATCAAAATATAATACAGTGTTGTATTTGGTGGTCATAGAGCCATGGCATATTTATACATCTCTGTAAATCGCTGTTAAAATTTAAATAATTTTTCAATTCTCACAATTTGAGAGAAAAATATTTTGCCATTTTTGCAAAATTTTTTATGTTATTTTCCCAGACCATACATATGAGACACATCAAGAAAGTAAGTTTCCCCTTTAAAGTAAACGTAATTAGCTGTGTCAACTGTGAATGCTTAACAGATCTATGACGTATTAATCATATGCCAGATGGACAAGTTGCGATTTGTGCCAGTTGCAGGGTTGCAGTGACTCAAAATGGAAACTAATTCCTTCTCCCGCTGCCTGCAAGGTTTGGTCGGTGATCTTGAATGCACAATGCATTGCACCCATTGAAATTCATAGTCAGCTCTCTCAGTTCTATGAGTCGAAACGGACACCCGAACACAAAATTCAACGCTTAGGAGCAGCACTGACATTTCTGCTACAGTATCACGATGATGGTGACAATTTGCTCAACAGGATCATCATGGGCAATGAGGCTGGGATTTCGCACTTTACCCTGGAAACCAAGCAGCAGTTGATGCAGAACGGAAAGACTGGTTCCACCACAGGTGGCAGAATTCTACAACAGAGGCATACAAATGTGGACCCCACAATATGACAAGTGTCTCAATTCTTGTGGTGGCTATGTTGAAAAATAGCTGAAACATCGCTGTACTTGTTGCCAATAAATATGTCCGTGAAAGTGTGAGTTTTATTTCCTTTTAAATAGGGAAACTGACTTTCTAGATGCACCTCATACAACAACAAATTAAACCAGAAACTATAAATTTTACCTATAATCCATAAAAATCGACAGGTATGGATGCATAAATGAACAAAGGGAAGAGATTCAAAACGCAGTTAACAAATGCAGTTAGAGTTTTGAAATAATGGCACACTATTTTTTTTCTCAATTTCAGATCTATATGGAAGACTTGTTGAAATAACATTCTGTATTATTTCTTATACAAATATTCTTTATAAAATAGAGTTTTAGACAAAATTTCCTTAGAGGGGCATGTTGGCATGTTTCTTCCAGGGAGAGTCCATTTTTTTCCTCTGTAATAAATCGAGGTCCCGACACAGTCGCATTCGAGTTGTACTGGGGTCGATGATATCATCAATGAAACCTGCAACAAATCACAACAAGTCAAACTTAAGGATACTCTTCTAAAAATCCAAACCAAAACTGGAGTTAAGGCTAAACTTACACATAGTTCAAGCATACATATACAGTCGAACTTCGAAAACTTGAAGTCCCAGGGGATCCTCCAAAATATTCAACTTATCCAAAGTTTGAGTTATCTAAGTTACCTACCATTCCTCTCAATTAGCACTTAAGATGGGTTGACATGGTTTAAATGGTTTGAAATGTGCCATAATACTAACGCTGTATGCATTTAAACTTTTTAATAGCCTATGTTAGTCAACAAAAGAAGAATGGGTTCAAACTTTTTATTAAAACTCAAGAAATTTGGTCTCATTACATATTAATTATTATACATACCATGTAAATCTCATTTGAAAAAGGCAATTATTTTAAAGGTTGTTAGCATTCACAAAGTCACCTAATTTTTTAACATAGTTAAATAGGGTGCTGTCTGTACCTTCGGTGGTCTCCAGGTATTGTTGTAAGATGTGAATAGCATCTTGTGCTTGTTCGTGACCTTCGAGAACCTTCGTTCTCGATGGTCAAGAATAGAACATTCGAAGTTTTGAACAGAATTGTATTTTTTACCGGGGAAATCTATAACAAAAACTTCGACTTAGAAGATGTTCGCTTCGAGTTATCAAGACAATTTTTTAAAGAAAAGTATAGAAATGATTCGGGGCTTGATTAAAAGTTCGAGTTAGCAGATTATTTGACTTATAGGAAGTCGAGTTATCGAAGTTCGACTGTAGTAACCTATTTGAGCTTCAATTAACAGAGATTTCTGTGAACACTTCGCATGGGGGCACCGTATTTTTACGTTTTTTTTTGCAGTATGTCACTGGAGAGCAGGTGAGGTAAAAATATGTATTTAGTGATTTGTGGTGGATACCCGCTAACCACCACAAATCTACTCAATACGTATAATTATATGCATGTGTGACATTATAGGCGTATTGTTTGCATTTTTTCTTTTCACAAGTTAGGATCGTCAAGCGACTCGGTCTTTGGTTGCTTTATATCTTCTTCCATCGAATTCCTAGCTCCAGAACATACAACTCAAGTTGGGTTTTGTCAATTGAAAGCTTGGTTGAAAGCCACCATCGATCCAAGTTAAACGCTGGTTAGCGTGGAACGGGATACGTTCAAGCGATCGAGATTTACGTACGTGTTTTAGGGGAGAGTGGCAGACTTTGCGAACGTTATGCTTCACCTGAGTGGCATCAGGTGTATGCAGATTTGAGGATGTGCTTTTGAGATATAAGCGGGTAGCCGAGGAGGCTGCTCGCAGTTGACTATCAGCCACACTTGATCACAGCAATTGATGATCGTGGTAGATAGGCAGTCCGCCATGTTGGCCTTCGCATAGTGCGAGTTTTGATATGAAATTACGAGGTGCAAAATAACTAACTTAATTTTTGTAAATAGATTTTTTTTTCTTTAAGATTGCAAGTAGCAATAAAGAAGTTTGTTGTTTATACAAAGATGCACTTGTTTTATTATATTACTTTAGCTATTCTAGTTAGACACTCTGCTGAAGGGCAAATTTTTCTTTTCAATTTTTAATATCACCCTCAACAAAATTCAAAAAAGTAATTTAACAAAGTGAAAATTTGGATAGACTTAAAGAATTTTATATTTAACAACAGTAAGAATGTAGTTTAAAAATTTATAAGTACAGAAACAATGATACAAATAAATTATTCAAATGCATATTTAAATACAAAAGATGTTAAAATTTAGAATTCTTACAATGCATCTTTTTATTTTAATTTCATATGGTTATTTGCAATCTGTGTTAAAATTTTAATCTGATAGTTGTGGCACCATCTGGTGAGCTGAAAGTGAAACAACATGTGGAGAATGCAGCAAAGTGCTGCCATTCCAGATCATACAAGTGTTATTTCTTGATAGAAATAAATATACAAAATGGAAAATATTAATTTAATCATTAACTTTTATCCAAACTTCTGTGTCTTTGACTGAAAATGATTTTTATCCTGATAAAAGAAAAAAAATTTTTATATATGAGCAGGTGCTGCCATCTATTGTTCTTTAGGAAAGATATTTGTAAATTTTATTATAAAAATAATTTTTAACAGCATATAATCCTCGGCAGTGTATAATATGCATTAGAAGAAAATTTAAAGTTTTTAAATATATAATCTACAGATTATACATAGGAAATTAGGGTACATTATAAGCAAACCCCTCTGCTACAAAACAACTACCAGTACGTAAGGCTTAAAACAAAGTAGCAAGTGGCACTTGGTTTGGTTTGGACTGCTACGGTCTATTTTGTGCAATACGAGGGCTAATGAGACCACAAGTGGCACTTGAATTAATATATTATTTAAACTTGTGCAATAGTCTAACAAATTAAGTTAAATAAATGAAAAAACGACAGAAAATAAACAACCAAAATCAGAGTTTGATAAATCTAGATAAGTGGCTTTTTTTACATTTTTTGTCTGTGCAGGTATAAAATATGACATAGGGTTAAGTAAGCATAATGTATATGGAATGAAAAGCAGGGAAATCTATTGGCTTAAAATAAAGTGAAAATATATTTAATTTTGAAAAATTTGATTTACTTCTTTTAACGTTAGCTTAATTTTTGTTAATCAAGTGCTGATATTATACAGAGATCCATACCTCTAGGTCAATGCATGGGAAAAACTAATATTTAAAATGAAAAAGAGTTATCTAAAAAGAAAAAGATTGGCATCATGCTTTGAGTAAAGTAAACTTAAAGTATGAAATACTTGACAAACCTCGTTACCTCTGACGGCAGCAGAAAAGGGATTGGTGAACTTTTCCGTGTATTCTTTCTCTCTCTCGGCCACATCCGGTTTTCCTCGGAACAAAACAGAAACAGCTCCTTTGGCCCCCATCACAGCAATTTCTGCAGTGGGCCAGGCATAGTTGATATCTCCACGCAAATGTTTAGAGCTCATAACATCATAGGCTCCACCATAGGCCTGGAAAAAAACAAAATGAAAACACACACTGGAAAAATAAAATAATTACTATTTTTAAAAATTAAAACAAATAAGCACTCATCTGGACCCATATATAGCCACAAGCAGAGTTGGAAAAAAAAAAACATGATTTAAAAAAAAAATAAATAAATAAAAAATCAATTTTTTTGATTTAAATTGGATTTTTTAAATTTTTTTCTGAATGCTAATTTTAATTGTTGTTTTTATGTTTTTTGCAATATACATAGAATAGTTTGTTATAAGAAGTAACATCTTATCTATTGAGTCTATTCTACACACTGATGACCTAAAATTAAATATATAAATTTTAATCAAAATACATTCCATTATTTTGTCATTGGATAGTGCAGACTGAATAAGATGTCCATTTAAAGAACAAATTAAATATTCTTTCAATGCAAACTATTTAAAAAAACAAATCCCAATTATTTCAATATTTTTTAAGCACCGAATGATGGATTTAATGGTTTCAATAAAAACACTCGCTTGGATGCTTTATACATTCCTAATGGGTTACGAAGGCTAGAATGAATGATACCAAAAGAAGAAAACTGTCTTTCTATTCCGGCAAACGAAGCCACAGCTGTCGTTATTCATTAGACAAACTGGATTTCGAGTTCTGTCATACTCTCTTTACCTCCCATATTACATCAAATGAATTCCACCAGTCCTAATTATTCATTGTACTACCCCTACTCCATACTTTCTGATGACAACCCATCCATTCTTGAAAAATTATATGCTATCTGTTTACACTTATTTATTTATTACTGTACAGACTGACTCCCAATTTTCCTGTCTTTAGAATAGAGGTTTTAAAAGAAGCGAAAAAAAAAATTAACTGATTTAAATAATGCCAACCCTAGCCATGATGCCCTCCAGGCTAATCCAGATGGTGGTGGGCAGCACTCAAGTATTGTGCCATCTCCCTTCAAAGTGGGGATTCGAACCCCCGAGCTTCAGTATCAAAGGTCAGCACCCTAACCAATCGGCCATCATTCGACTATGGAGGAACTTGGAAGATTACTGGATGTTCTAGCGGCCTCTTTGATGATGAATTTAGTAAAAGTGGCCATACCGTATTCAAGGGGGGAGGGGATTTGAAGGATTGGTCCCCTCTTGAAATTTTAGGAGACCATTTTGTGAAAAGACAATGTTCTACATGTGTGTAGGTGTCATCTGCCTAGCTTTATAAGAACATGTTTTTAACAAAAAAATGTCTTCAGCTTTAAAAAGTTTTGTTGAACCGCTGGCCAAAAATTTAACATTTTCTTAATATTCTGCTATATTTGCTTTATCTAATTGGTTTTCACCTTTTCTCATTTGTCATGGATAATTGTCATACCTCATTCCTGCATTTATCCCTTAATTTTGTTTTACTGAAATCACAAATAACACTGTCTTTCCTCTTTAGTCTCCTCCCCCCTCACAGAAAACGATTTCTGGCTACAGTTCTGGAGGGTGGTGCAAACGATGTGGACCAAGAAGAGGACTATTCTTGTAGCCTGATGAATTTTGCTGATCGCACTTTGAGACGGGATCTGGATGGTCTAAAGGAGGTTTGGTTTGAGGTGCTATGGTCCGCTTTTCTATAACACAGGGGCCTAAAGGAAGAGCAGGAAATTATGAGAAGTGACAGTCGCATTCCTGGACCTTGGAATCATCACTTGAATCATTACAATAGAGCTTTGGATTACCCTGCAGTTTGAGTAAAAAAAAAAAATCCCCTCCAAAACTCCAGATTTTATACCCTCCCAAACCAATCTTTTTTAATGAAACCCTCCTAGGCTGAAATTTTTTTACAAAAAAAAAAAAAAAAAAAAAAAAAAAAAAAAAAAAAAAATCAGGTATTATTGATTGAACTGCACTGCTGCCATAGAAGAATTTGACCTTTCTGATGTACTGTACACTGCCCTAATGAGTGTCAGTTTTTCTACGCTCTTATCTTCAACAGTTTAGCTTCTCACAACAAAATATACCCACAACCACTGGCTCAGTCTAGAACATTCTGATATCATCCCCTTCTCTCCCACTCCTTTGTCACATCATGGGCTGATGTGTACTTTTTTCTTCTCAGCCATCGACATATCCCGTGTAACAAGATACTAAATACGGGAGAAGAAACACCCCTGGTCACCCGGTAAAAGTCTCGTTACGCAGTTAAGTTGCCGCAATATGTCAGATGCTTCTGTGAGCTAAAAATATATGAATGGGAGTCCAACTCTATAGACAAATGGGAGAAGCCACTTCCACTTAGAAAGGAAATTTAGTTGCAGAGGCATTAAAAAAAAATTTTTTTTTAGTTGGTAGCTTAGCACATCCATGAATTTCCATGACTTTTACTCATTTTACTTAGAAAATCAAGACTTTCCATGACAAAATTAATCCATTGTCTAAATCCATGATTTTCCAGGTGCACAGAAACTGTATTTATAGACAATTCATTGTTGTCATCAGCAGTTAAATGAAACTTTGTGTTTTATCCCATTTTAGATTTTAACAGCTGATCAGTTACATTTGCTTCAAGTCAACTTTTGGCTACTGATGCTAAAAGATGTTCTCCATGAAGCAACAAGATTCCAGTAAAGAAAGGCAAAGCTCATTCTCACTTAATCCAAAGAGGTTTTTTTTTTTGGGGGGGGGGATACAAAGGTGATATAAAACCAGATGCAGTGGATAGGTTGGTGATTTTTTGAAGCAGCAGCCAAATTAACATTAAACATTGTTTACATCAGTGCTAAAAAAATTATAAACATCACTATTTGAGTATGTAAAAAAATTTAGGGGTGATACTCACCTTTCTTGTAATAACAGTTATTTTAGGAACAGTAGCCTCAGCAAAAGCATACAGAAGTTTAGCCCCATGACGTATAATTCCACCATACTCTTGTGCCGTACCTTCAAACAAAAAAGAGCTAAATTTACTTTAAAAGTAAGGAAAATAATAATAATTCAACTTTTATTGGGTTGTCTGATAATTTAACTCGGAATAATTATTAATCCATAATGTGCAGTTGAAACAGATTTTGAATAGCCAGAAGGATCTTTATGTTATACAGTACAAGTTTGTTTCACTTGTACTTTTGATACCAAATGCAAGATAATAGGTGAGGTGAATCCTCTAGAAGGACTTCAAGAACAATTACGAGATTTTCTTTACTGGGGAAAAAGACAGGGAATTTCCCCAAGAAATTCACACAATTTCTTTCAATTCTTTTAATAAAACTAGATTGAGACAGAAATTTATATTTAAAATTATAAATTTTAACAAACAAGTTATTTAAGCTTAGAAACATTCTTTTATGTCTTTGGGATCTTCAGAATAACTTATGTGATTAATAAAATATCTTAATGAATTTTTTTAACACTAGATTTACGGACCAAGGCAATTTGACTCATTAAAAACTAGATCACTATATATATATATATAATTTTAATATCCCTTTTCAAAAACATATGTTGGTTTTTGGTTAAGTTATAGAATATATGTAAGCTTTCATTCCTCTTCCCCGCAGACCCCTTCCTTTCGCATTATCAAATGATTTATACCTATTTTCATGGTTGTGAGCTTATTGGACTCATAGAACGTATACAAAAATAAAGAGTATAAAGTAAATATAAAGTATAGAATAAAGTAAATAGAAAGAAGAAGTCGAGAACGCTTCCATTCCAAAGACAGAAATTCATGCTACAGAAGAATGGTCGAGTTCGACCATCCTGCCAAAGAAACAGATGTCGAAACCATTGTGCTCAATGGAATAGACATGTTTGCGGAAAAGGGGTTTCAAAAACAGATTTTGTATGCCAAAAATGTTTTCCATGAATTTTTAGATAATAAACGTTTCATTTAAAATCATTTGGAACTATTTTCTTTTCAAAAAACTTGAATTTTATTGTATGATTCAAATGGACTTACTTCAATAAAAATAGGTATAGGATCAACATCCATAAATCTAGTGTTAATAAAACTATGACAGTTTTTGCAGTTCTGCTATTTTCCTATTTTATTTATATTTAAACAATTACATTATTATTTTAAAGATTTCATTCCATACACAGTAGCATTCATTTGTTTTTCTCTTATTCTTTGATTAATGACATATTATGTTCCAATTGCTTTCTTATCCATTTTGATTTTTCTTTTGAACTACCATTACTTCATTTTCTAAAGATTCCCTTTTTTTTAATTTTATTCTCAATTAACAGTGAATAAGCATTTTAAAAAGAAAGCAAAGAGGTCTTTGATTGAAAAGTTATTCAAACTGCAAGTGTTTGTTATGAGGCGCATCCAGAAAGTAAGTTTCCCGATGTTTTCCCTTTAAAGTAAACGTAATTAGCCATGTCAATTGCATGTGAGTAACAGATCTATGACGTATTGATCGTATGCCAGCTGGACAGGTCCCAATTTGTGCCAGTAGTGGGGTAGCAGTGGTCTGAAATGGAAACTCTAATTCCTTTTCCCGCCGCCTGCAAGGTTCTGTTGGTGACCTCGAATTCACAAAGCATTGTGCCCATTGAAATTCACTGTCTGCTCTGTCAGGTCTAGAGCTGAAACTGACATCTGACCACAAAATTCAATGCTTAGGAGCAGCACTGACATTTGTGCTACAGTATCACGTCTACGTGTTCCTCGCCAGGATCGTCATGGGCCATGAGACATGGATGTCGCACTTCACCTTGGAAACCAAGCAGCAATCGATGCACTGGCATCCCAGTGGATCTTCGGTCAAGACTCAATTCAAACAGACGCTGTCAGTATGGAAAGTGATGTGTACAGTGTTCTGGAAGAAGAAGGCTGGTTCCGTTCACAGGCGGCAGAGTTCTACAACAGAAGGATACAAAAGTGGATCCCCCAATACGACAAGTGTGTCCATTCCAGTGGTGGCTATGTTGAAAAATGGCTGAAACATGGCTGTACTAGATGCCAATAAATATGCCCCTGAAAGTGTGAGTTTTTTTTCTTTTAAATAGGGAAATTTACTTTCTGAATGTGCCTCACATTTTGCAGATTTATAAAAAAATTTTCATGATTGTAGAATTCTCTGATAACACCCAGTTTTCTCAGCCTCTGATTTTGTGGAAAAGTTAAATAATCTCCAGTCAACTTACAATATCTCCAAGTCATTGATTGAATATTTGACATAATCAAAGTTAAAAAAAAACTTATCACTTGAACAAAATGCTATATAAAAACATAACAGCTAAGCAAAATACTCTTACATTTTTGACAAATTCATAAACATATTGTAAGAGTCGTGCCCATCTCTGTTGGTGGTCAAGCGAACTTTTGTTCATTTTAACAATTGAAAATGACAGTATTGCCCCCATCATGGTGTCAAGCATATCAGTGCACCGACAGAGAAAAGAAATTTTGCTTTGATCGAGCCGGCCAGGCTCCAGGGTGCTTCAGCTACCCGAAGGACAAGGGTCAAAGGTGGGGAGTGTCAACCTCCCCTGAAACCGAGGTTTCCTGTTTGGAAAAGAAGGAAGCAGGAGGGACTTCCGGCTGAACTGCTAAGAGAGCAGGTGGATCTAGAGTGATCTTTGGATCTCTGGATGATAGATTATATTTGCATTGAGTTGATTTGTTTTATTTAAAACATTTAATTTTTGTTAAATAAATGAACAGTTGCTAAGTTTTTAATCATTTACGGCTCTGGTCACTTCGTCTCCATGCCTGCTTCATTGTACAAGATCCTTACGAAGTCATATCCAAAATGATTGAGTGTGACTGGACAGAAAGAGAGCACAACTGCTCGGCGCAATAACATACATCATTACTGTTGGGAAATCTCAACTTACCCCATTTATTCTTACGGTTCCGCAATGTTTAAAACTTGACTGACGATGTTAAGCCTAATACGATATTTCATTTGCCACCATCGATCGAAGTTAAACACCAGTTATCATGGTACGTTCACATGATCGAGATTTACGTGTGTGTTTTAGGGGGGCATGGCAGAGTTTGCTGCAAAGGTTATGCTTCACCTGAGTGGCATCAGGTGTATGCAGATTTGCGGATGTGCTTTTGAGATATAAGCAAGTAGCTGAGGAGGCTAACCGCAGTTGACTATCAGCCACACTTGACCATGGCAGTTATCTGCAGCAGTTGATGATCGTGGTAGATCGGCAGTCTGCCACGTTGGCCTTCGCACAGTGCGAGTTTTGAAATTACGAGGTACAAAATAACCAACTCAACTATTGTAAATAGAATTTTTTTTTTAAGATTGCAAGCAGCAATAAAGAAGTTTATTGTTTATATAAAGATGCACTCGTCAACTTATTTAACTTATTATTTTAGCCATTCTAGTTAAATGGACACTCTGCTGAAGGGGAATATTTTTTTTTAAAATTTTATTTATTTATTTATTTTTTTTTATATCACCCTTTACATTTACGAATGATATCAGATGTACAATAAAGACGATAAGTAATATAAATAAAAATAATTTATTATTTAATAAATTATGATTAGAATATTTCCCTTTACTTTGTACAAGGAAGTAAAAAAAGTTGAAAATGTGAATAAATTTAACTTTTGAAGGATAGTGTTTAATAGCTCCAAATGCATATAACAGATAAGAGATTAAATATATGGAAATAAGTAATGAGTTTTTTCCTTTTAAATCCAAGCATTAAAGCAAAGAATAAATATTGTGTTACCAGGTAAGAATCCGGGCACATCTACTAAAGTAATTATTGGAATGTTGAAGGCATCACAAAATCTCACGAATCTTGCCCCTTTCACAGATGCATTAATATCCAAACAACCTAAAATAAACAGAATTTATTATAGTATAACAGCATTCAAACTTCCTTCCTCCAGATTGCCAAAATATAATTAAAAATTATAATTAATGAAAGCTCTCAGTGATGATATAAGTAATTTTATTCTTTCAATTACATTTGTTTAGTTACAGTGATATTACAGAGACAAGTGTCAATGAAAGTGAAGATGACTTTTAAAATTTTTGTAATATTTTAAATTTTATAGCAATAATGCTTTTCTTAAATTTAATAGTTCAATTTAAAATGATAAAAATAATTTGATGTACTTGTGGAGTGTTCATTTTAATATCACACTCGATAAGTATATTCACATTGTGGGATAAAAACTAACATTATGTTAGTTATGTACAAAACAGCAATGGTTTTCTTACTTTTTCTACCTTTGATATGTCGTTTAACTAAAACACAGAAAACATTTTTAAAAAAATTTATTTTAAAGTTTTTTTAACAAATTACGAATTACATGCAAAGTCAAAGTTTTCAGTTATGCATAAATGAGTCAACTATTTACTTAACGAAAAGTTTAATAATATGTATAAAATGGTTATACTAAATCATAGATGTTCTTGTACAAATACAAAACTCATTTTAATTTAGAATTCTTACTAAACATTAGGAGTCTCATACCTTCTAAAGAAATTTTCACTTTCTGAAAATGTGTCAACAGACCATAAATCTTTAAATACATAATAAAATTATACAAAATAGTGTTATTGCATTAAGACCTCTTTTGATTCTTGTAAAATCATAAAATAATTAATACAGTACAATTTTCGAATAAAAAGTTTACTATGGCCCACATAATTTCATAATATAGTTATTAACAAACTTAAATTTAAGGAATTTCAGAATTACATTATCAGGCTTGCAACTGCTGAGGTACTTTCAAAAAGGTGAGAAAAGTGACAAATAATACAGAATAAGTGACTAAAAAGTGACTAAACATTGAAAAAAAAAGCAATTTTTTCTCCTCTTGATTACAGATGCTATTATTAAGATTTTCTATTTATTTTAACTCTAAATCAAATGATTCATGCAAGACATGATTTTAGCGTAAAATACAAAAAAAAGGTTAAAAATTTTGTTTAACACAACTCAACATTGTTTTTTATTCAAGAAAATCTATAAATTAGATTTGAATACATACAATACATTAATTTTATAATCACAATTTTCTGCATATATTAATGACGTTTTGAAATATGTACATAGCTAGATTAGAGTATCTAAACAAAAATTGTGAAGTAAAAGAAAAAGAGAAATGTGTGCTTTGACGTAAATTACTTTAATGTATTAAATGTACATTTCAGTACAAATGTAGATTTCAGGAACTTCTTTACGACTTTTTAAAATCACTCAATTCTGGAAACCATATGACTAATTACATTTTAATAAGAAAAATAAGATTAGAGCATCCCATTTTTGGTCTTTTATTAAAATATTTTGTTATTAATTCAGATTTTCTTTTTTCAACAACAGACTTTTGCTGTGATACACCATGAAAAAAGTGACTAAAAGTGATCAATTGTAAAGGTGAGAAAAGTGACAGAATTGCAAGCCTGCATTCTCTTAAATAACTTAATAATTAAGAAATCCTTTTGATATTTACAAAAGAATCATACAAATATAAAGAAAAATAGCGAGAAATTGTAACTAACTACTCATTCAAATTTGCTAAATATTCAATTATCTTAATGATATTCATTCTTTCTGTAAATAATGCAACTGTGTATGTGAAAAAAAAATTAAATTTACTTTTTCAGAAGAATTATTTAAATCTTACAGATTGAGATATTACAATTTTAAATTCTTTTGTAATTTTATTAAAAGGGATTGATTATATCTTAAATTTAGAAATTTACAAACAGGGCTGAAATGACTCATAAATTTTTGCGTAATGTATTAAGTATTCTTCAAAGAGTAGTCTAAATAAACATACTTTCATCATGCCTTTTTTCGATGCATGACACCCCATAACACAGAGGGAAAAAAAAGTAAAGTCATTCCCCAACTGTCGTTACCATAGTTACACTTGGTGATCGGAGAAAAATCAGTGATCTTGAAGTGCCTATTGAGTTTACATCGAGTATAGTTCATTGTACTTAATACCCATTTCACTGAGCACTCCGTAGAGATTAACATTGTTACATTCTTGTTCAGATACACAACTACATCAACAAAGCTATATTAAGATGAGTCTGGCCAGTGCTAGAGATTTTTGTGGTGACATGTAGTGTGTACGTGACTTTGTTTGCTACCAGCTGCCTTCCAGGTGGGAGTGAATCAAAGAAAAATGAAAATTTGTGTTATTAAAAAATAATAATAATAATGTTTCCCTAATTATTCACAATTGTTGTATTTCTCTGACATTTCCATATTTTTCCAATTGGATCGGTCTATGGACACTATAATTAATCTACACTCAAGAGCCAAAACATTATGACCACCCCTACATTTCGCAATGAACTCGCCTCGATGACGTGGAAGAGGTATTTAACTGCTGCTGAAGAGTCTCAAGAATCCTTCTTTCACTTACTTCTGTGTGTGAGGGGAAAGGCCGCAGATCTAAGTGATTTTGATAGAGAACAGATTATAATGGCCCGGAACAAGCATTTCCGAAACGGCACGACTCGTGGGTGGTTCGCGATCTACAGTTGTTAGTACTCATGCAAAGTGGATGATTGGCGATAAAATGAGCAGCAGACAACAGGGTGTTGGACGTCCACACGCTATGAAATAGAACCCATTTGGGATGTCATGGGACAACAACTCAGAGTTCCAAGACCACCCATTCGTAATATCTTGGATTTGCGTAACTGTTGCTTAAACATGTGGTACAATCTGTCTCTGGCCATCTACCAAGGACTTGTGGCATCCATGCCAAGGTGGGTTGGAGCTGTGTTGCACATCAAAGGTGGGCCAACTCGTTATTGACTGGTGGTCATTATGTTTTGGCTCTTGAGTGTATATAATAACTAATACCCAAGATTTAAAAGAAAGACTTACCAGCTGAATATTTTGGATTATTTCCAACCATTCCAACTGTTCGGCCATTCATTCTTGCAAATCCTACTACAATATTTTTGGCATAGTTGGGCATAATTTCAAAGAAATCTCTCTCATCTACAATCTAAAACATTCAAAACAAAACAAAACTCAAAATACAGAAGTATTTGTAGGAGGAAAAAAAATCCTTAGAAAATTTTTGAACTTATACATCAAGAGTAAGACAAATAATGGAATTAAATCCCTTCTACACTGTCTAGCAATAAGTATTTGGACACCTACACAAATGACGATATACGTGGTCCTGAGGTACATCATGGCCTCTGCCGGTATACATTGTGTAGGAAATAGCATCGGCATGAGTCGCATGCAAGATGCCACGCAGTTCGGAACTCTCTGATTTCAAGAAAGGTATAATTATCAGGTATCACAAATGGGGCAGATCCTTAAGGGACATATGTAGCGATCTGAAGTACCTAAAATCGACAGTGGCCTATGGAATTAAGAAGTGGAAGGTGATTGTCAGAATGTGCCCCGAGTCGGCAGACCAACGAAACTGGGAGATAGAGTGCTGTCCAGAGAAATTCGGAAGAACTGCACCCAACCAATGATTATCATCTGCAAGGAGTTTCAACAGGCATCTGGGAGTATTTTTTCGATGAATATCATCTGTAAGGAAGCCCATCTGCTTGGTTTTCAGGGTTGTGCTGCTGCCCATAAGCTTTTGATCACAAAGTCCAACCACGCTACTCAATTAATGGGGTGCAAAGCACATTGATACTGGACCGTAGATAAGTGGAAACGGGTTCATTAGAGCGACGAATCAAAGTTTACCCTTTACTGTTCAGATGGCAGGGTCTGCCTGGAGAATGTATCCTGCCAGAATGCATTGTGCCAACTGTGAAATTCGGCGGAGGTGGAATTGTGGCCTGGGGATTTTTCTCCTGGTATGGACTGGGACCCTTGGTCCCCATTCATGGTATGCTCAACGCTGATACATATTGCACTATTTTGGATGACAATGTGCTTCCTACACTGTGGCAGTTTTACAGGTTACTTTCAGGACAACAATGCCAGATGTCATGTTTCGAGGTTAATCAAGGCTTGGTATGGTGCCAGTGGATTTCATCGAATGAATTGGCTTGCCCAGAGCAGAGACCTGAACCCTATCGAGAACCTCTGGGATGAGTTAGAGGGGTGCACTCCCCGTCCCAAATCGGTGAAGGAACTTGTATGTCTACTCCAAGCCGAGTGGAAGACAATACCAGTAGCTGTAATACAAAGACTTGTGGAAAGTATGCCCCAGAGGGTTCAAGCTGTAATTGCCTCTCTTGGAGGCTCTACCAACTATTGATTTTTGAATAAAGTTTTCTTTTCTATCCCAGGTATCCAAATACTTATTGGTAGACAGTGTGTTTTAACATTATATATTAACGATTTTGATGAGACATGCAATTAAAACATTGTATAATTAATTTCAATAGCATTTACCTCAAATATCATGCCTGTAATAGCATTTGTTACTTATTACTCACCCCAAGTATAACATCTAACATGTTGTAGGCAGCAGTTGTTTCCATAGGAATCACTGTGTCTAAGCTCTGAACAATGCGATCCCTATAATGAAGGAAAAATAGATATCAGAGAAGATTAGATTTTTCTAAAACAAAAAAACTCAGCTAAACCAAACAATTTCTATATCTCAAGTTAATGAAAACCAATTTTGTCATTCAAAACTGAAACAAGGAAATCTGATGAGACTACAAATATTCAGGTAATCATTATAAGATATTTTGACATGTTTTCAATTAAAAGTAGATGACTGTACATGCCACTTCACACTTAATTTGTAAATTCAATTTTTTTTCAAACATTATTTCTATTTTTTAAAATTGAAATGTAAAAGCAAGCAAGTACACCTCAATAATTTATTAGTGAATGTTCTATACTTTGTGTATGCAAAAAAAAAAAAAAAAAATATTTAGTTCACAGCTGGAATTGCATGACCACACATATACAATCGTGGTACTGAACATAAGTATGAAATAAAAATACAATGTATAACATAGAACAACATCAAAACAACCCAAATTTAATAAACAATACATTTATCAAACATTAAACATTAAACAAATAAGGACAACTTCATAAACATGTTATACCAGTGCAGCATTTTATTATGTCAGTTTCAATTTCCAGATGTGAGATCTCATAAATGGATGAGTGACATTCCACGAATAATCAAGTTCTAAAAATTTCAGAGCTAGTGATTGACCCAGTTATCATAAAGAGACTTGCCAACACCCAAAAAACAAAAAATCGTTGCAATATAACTATGTTTATTGATCAATGTAATATTCTTATACCATATTAATTTTTAAAAAAATTTTATAAAAGAAAGCTAAATAATCTAAGTCGATATTTAGATATGGTTTATTTTGTACTATATCTCAGAAATCAGGATACAAACAACACTGAAAAATATGGTTGGGTTTTGGATTTCTTGCCTGGTTTTGGAAAGAATGTTTCTTAATTTTGAAATAAATATTAGTTGCCATTAGAAAGTTTGATTTTTCTTTTGAATTTAATGTCTTATCGGTTTCAAAAACTAATACAGGCAAATCTATATCGCATATCTTAATAAATATTTAAGGTGATACTTCTAGAACTCCATAAATGAAATTTCAAATTCTCAATCAGGGTTCCCACTCTTTTTCCAGAACAAAAATTAAGGACTTTTTAAGGACCAAAGTAACTTTTCATAAGGACCTACTTGTAATACACAACATAATGACATAAACCCTATTTTAATGATTATGAATCAGACAAGGTATGTTCAATAAATGCCCTACAATATTTCAGAATTAAGTTTTTAAAAATGCCTAAAAATTAATAAGATAAATCTATTGGACAAAACCTAATTTTGAAAAATGTACATCTAAAGTTTTTTGAGTGATCAAACTAAAAATAAATTGTGAATAAAATACAATATTATAAACAGTACTTTCTGAGGGTTTAAAAATGACTCATATATATATATATATATATGTATGTATATACAAGCTGATTATACCTGACATTGCTGGGAAAGAAGAAAGTTTTAGACTTTTCTTTTACATTCAATGCAAGAAAAATGAAACTTCCATAAGTAACTGAAATATCTACAACCCCCCCTCCCCTCCATGCTTTGTTTAATTAAAATCTGCATGACTGTTAGCTATTAGCAAAGGGTAGCTGACTTTATACTTTAAACCTTTTCAGTATGCGAAAGATGATTTATTTGTCAAATAAGTTTTCTAGCTTGTGACCATAAAAAGTACTAATAAACTAAAAGTATTTTCATAATTTTTTAAAGATATTAAAAAAAGGAATTTTTAATTACTATTTACTACAGTAATACACGAAAAAAATGCATATTTGAGGATTTTCTTTATTTTTAATACTGCACTTTTGGCTAAAAAATGTAAAAGAACGTTATAAAATTATGAACATTAACAAATATTTTATATATTCTTAATATATATATTCTTTGACCAGTACTTATCACCTGTACTGGCACTCTTAGAACCACTTTTGGCCAAGTTTAACTCTGAACTTACAAAACCAGAAAGTTCAGAGAGTACGTCAAAAACTGATAGGAAATCACATTACGATGGCAGATAATATTGATGGAGAAATAGATCGGGGTCAAAAAATTTAAAAATTAAGGAGTTTTTAAGGACCTCTGACAAAAATTAAGTAGTTTTAAGGGCCCTTAAAAATGAAAGCTAAAAATTAAGGAGTTCTTAAGGATTTTTAAGGACCGTGGGAATCCTGTCAATCTAAATCTCAGGACCAGACACATTGTAAGGTATAAATAAGCATAATCTATTACCAGGGATCATCACATTCTCGGATGGGTGGAGGGTCAGTGCTACTCAAAGGTAAAAAGTTGTAGAATTTTCTCAAATTCAATAAAGTATCCACATCATTTTCAAAAGCGTTATGGGCTACACCTAAAAAAGAAATTAAAAATAATTTACACAAACAATGCAATTATAAATATGAGGCTTTTAGCAACATACTTGATGGACCAGATACTTTTCAAAGTTCAGAAATATCTCAAAACATTCTGTTCATTGCCTCTTGGCATTCTGTTAGTATACTACAAAGAGATGTTGCTTTGACTTGTCCCACTGTAATGAATTACTGCTTGCTATGTATTAATGTTTTTGTATGTGCTGTGAATTGAACTGTATTAAAGGATAATGGATTATTCTATGCTATCTGTTCTAAACTAGATTCCTTTTTGTATATTCCAATGATACAAATCCACAACTGCATCGGAGAAAAATTGGAATATACTACCAAAGATTTCAATAGAAGTATGATAATCTTCAAAGGCAGATTTTCTGGCTCGTGTTTATATCATGTACATGAATTAATAAAACATCAAATGAATGGAGTAACTGCAAGAGGCATTGCTTTACATTGATATATGTGGGGCAGTGTTGTTTACTGGGGTGATATATCAGCAGAGCAGAATTTTAACCCTTAGCGCTCTGTTGGCTCTGCCACAGTGCCATCCGGCATTTGTTTCACAGCTCCATAGGCTCCTCTGTGGAGTCAAATGTTTTTAGCACGACTACGTTTAAGATGCTGCATTGGCATTTGTTATCTGCAGTTAAAACGTGCTCAGTCTCTGTACTGTTATGATTAAACCATTATTTGACCTTTCTTTATGGTTAGCAACATGGAGAAAAATAATCATTATGATGAGAATTTAGAGTTGAGTGGTAGAGAAGACTTGTTTGATTTTCAACAGTTAAAAGATATTGTGAAAGACAAATATTGATTATAATTCTAATACTTAAAGTAGTGGTTCTGAAATTATACTACCCAAGTCAACCCAGGATGCGTATGGGAGGTTGTTTCCAAAGATATCGCTCCATGGTGAATTAAAAAATTTTAAATTTATCTTTCATTTACACAGGGTATCTGCCAAAATAAAATGTTTCAAATCCATGACTTTCCCTGATTTAGCAGATCATTTTCCATGACTTTAAAAAGCTTTCGTTAAAGTATATATGAATAAAACTTCTGATGTATATACAAATAAAATAGATGCTTTTAGAGAAATTACAGGAATTTTATCATAAAAACATATAAACTTACTTTATAAGTGTTAATAAACTCACATAAAAATAAATTGTTGTATCTACATACCTAAGTTTAATCCTATAGCCATTTTTCAATCAAAATGTTTCCAATTTGAATTTAGGGTACTTTGGTATTATCCGGGTGACCACGAATAATAGCCAAATATAACCCTATAATGTTTATATACAATATCCCTAGAGATAAACTTATATTTTGTGCAAAAAATCTTAACTCATTTTTATTAAAAAATAATTATTATATTAATAAAATTTTAATCTACAATTTAAGAAAAAACCAGAATGATATACATTTACAGACCCATTAAGCTTTCTTGCTTTGAGTTTCCTTGGTGAACCAATTTTACTTGGTCAATAGGATAATACATAAATACCAAACTCCGTAACTTCAGCCAAATGGCAAGTAAAAATAGAATTAAACAATTCAATGCATTTTTTTTTAATTTGTAGTTTAGTGGATCCATGACTTTCACTCCTTTTACTTCAAAAATCAAGACTTTCCATGACAAAATTAATCCATTGTCTAAATCCATGACTTTCCCTCACTTTCCAGGTGCGCGGAAACCATGTTTACAAGAAGAAAGTGCATATATATGAAATAAACAAAATTAAAAACATTTATATGCTCATGTAATTCTTCTCATTTAAAATAAGACTGTTTCACTAGTTCTGCTACGAAAATGTATCAGAGTTGCTGGTAGGTAGTGGTAGAAAAATGTGTGTAGCACTAAGGGGTAAATACAGTTTATGATAATACTGGATGAATATCAATATTTAACAATATATTGTTAAACAATCTATCTTTACACTTTTTCTTTAATAGGTTTCAGTTAGTATAAACAACTTTAGTTAAGTTTAAGAAATTCTCTTTTGACAAATACAGTAAAATGTTCCATCACAATAGATTACCTGATATGGTAGTATGTGTTTTGGCTCCCCCTAATTCTTCTTGGGTGACATCTTCTTTTGTAACAGCCTAAACATACATGTAATAAATGCATAATTATGCTAATTCTAAATACATATACCATATAACACTTTAAATTGTATATTTCCAAACATAAGACAAGAGTGTAATTTTTCTTAAAAACTTACTCTGAATTCAAAATCTGTATATTTGTCACAATCTATACAAACTCAGTTTGTAACTGAGAATCATTCAGTTATTAAAAATAAAGAACTTTTTCAAAAACTCTTTAAAATTACTTTAAGATGTTTAAGAACTTTAAAATATTGTCATGTAATTTCATATCCTAGAAAAAAAAAAACACTTTTTAATACTAGAAAGCCCAATGGAATTATTTCTACTTCAAGTGCTGTAATAACACCTACAGCTTATAATATATATACTGAGCTTTTTAAATTTCTTGTGTGACTTAATATTTACTTGGTATCTTTAAATGAAGTGCTATTTTTGCAGTATAATTATAGACATATCCATTTGATGTGACATTATATAGTTCATACTACAATTACTATATACAAATACTATATAGTCACATACTACAATTTACTTTATATAAGAATCAAATATATATACCTTAACCACCTCAGGCCCAGTAATGAAAAGATATGAAGTATCCTGCAAAAAATAAAATATTAATTAAAACATTTTAATTTTCTAAACTAGCATATTGTTACAAAAGGAAATATACAGTTAAATAATTTGAGGAGAGCTATTATTGAACAAAGATAAATTAAGTAATATAGCAGGGTTCCCACTCTTTTTCCAAAACAAAAATTAAGGACTTTCTAAGCACCAAAATAACATTTTATAAGGACATGTTTGAAATACACGACATAACGTCATAAACCCTATTTCCTGAGGAACCTATTTTAATGATTATGAACCCGACAAGGCATGTTCCATAAATGCTCTACAATATTTCAGAATTAAATTTTTAACAATGCCTAAAAATGAATATAAGATAAATCTATTTGATAAAAACTAATTTTGAAAAATGTACATCTAAAGTTTTGTCAGTGATCAATTAAAAATATTTTGTGAATAAAATAACATTCTTATAAACAGTACTTTCTGAGGGTTTAAAAATGACTCATGTATGTGTATGTATATACTAGCTGATTATACCTGACACTGCCTGGGAAAGAAGAAAGTTTTAGACTTTTCTACTACATTCAATGCAAGAAAAATTAAACTTCCATAAGTAACTGAAATATCTACAAACCTCTCACCC
Source organism: Pardosa pseudoannulata (assembly GCA_032207245.1). NCBI lineage: Eukaryota > Metazoa > Arthropoda > Arachnida > Araneae > Lycosidae > Pardosa > Pardosa pseudoannulata. The sequence continues at coordinate 2,822,189 of CM063511.1, forward strand.
TCTATGTATCGTTTCATTAAAATCTGCATGACTGTTAGCTATTGGGAAAGGGTAGCTGACTTTATACTTTAAACCTTTTCAGTAAGCGAAAGATTATTTGTCAAATAAATTTTCTAGCTTCTGACCATAAAAAGTACTCATAAACTAAAAGTATTTTCATAATTTTTAAAAGATATCAAGGAAAGGAATTTAGAATTACTACACTGAAAACATACATGGATTTGAGGATTTTCTTTATTATTAATACTGCACTTATGGCTAGAAAATGTAAAAAAATGTTATGAACATTAACAACTATTTTATATATTCTTAATATATATATATATATATATATATATATATATATATATATATATTGAGTACTTATGAACTGTACTGGCATTCTTAGAACTGGTTTTGGGCAAGTTTAACTCTGAACTTACAAAACCAGAAAGGTCAGAATATACGGTGAAAACTGATAGGAAATTACATGAAGACAGAGGATCCCGCCGATGAAGAAAGGGATCACGTTCCAATTTAAAAATTAAGGAGTTTTTAAGCACAAAAATTAAGTAGTTTTAAAGGCCTTTAAAAATGAAAGCTGAAATGAAGGAGTTCTTAAGGACTTTTAAGGACTGTGAGAACCCTGTATAGTGATAATGCTTAACTTCTAAAGTGTTCATCTTCTAAATGAATGTGTGCATTTCTTGAGCAAATGAATTCAACATGGCTGGTTCATGAAAAAAAAAAGCTGTTCTTCTTGATTAGATTTGAAACTCCGAGCTTTGGAATATGCTGGATTTTAAAAAATGTTAACATAAAAAAAAAACAGACCTGCAATTAGCCTGGCAATACTGGATTAGGACTATTTTCCAGGACAAATGTACAAATTGTTGGATTTTCAAGGGAGAAATAATTAAACATTCCATTAGTGCAACAACAAAATGTAACTTTTCTTCAGGTTGGCCAAATTGAGTCTAATACTACTGATGCGATCAGACTGCAATCAGAATTTTGCAGTCAGTCTGCATCAAGAAGAAATCCCTTAAGGTTTAAGGAATAATAACCTTTAATGTCTATGTTGAAAACATTTTTTGCTAAAAATCATAATTTTTTTTTTTTATCTCTACAGCATTTTAAAGAAAAGTTACAGCTGTTTAAACACCAGTGACAGCTATCAAAACAAAATAGAAGTAGCGACTTCGGAACCGGAAGTTGTGAATTTTAAGCCTTTTAAAAAGTATTTTTTGGACAAAACTTTTTAAATTTTCATGAAGATGAGCTTAAACATGTTTCCAGTATTTGTAATAATTAGCAACTTGGCAATTAGAAAGTATTATAGCAAGCAAATGTGGGGAATTTTAGACACGTATTTTAATTTTTTAATAGTTAAAGTTGCTTTTATAAACTTCCAATTAGTTTTTCTCGGAACGGTATTTTTAATAAAATGTCGAAACTTAAAATGGGATTTCTCAAAAAGTTCTTAAAATATTTTGTTGAAAATTATGATGAATGCTTTTGATGGCATTTACTAGTGAATGACAATAAAAGTTTTAAATTTGGATCATTTTTAATGATGTTACACTCACAGTTCGATATACAGGTAATGAAAATTCATTAAAAATTCGATTTGCATGATTTTGAAGGCCCAAAACGTTTTACCAAATGAGATAAAAATCAAAAAATATTGAAACAATTTAATTTATTAAAAAATGAGACCTGTTGAAAAAAACCTAATTTTTTTACTGAATTTTCTTCATTTATTAGAAATTTTATAAAAACTTCTCCATGAATAAATTTTTTAAGTGCCATTCTCTATGAAGATATAAAAAATAAACCTAAAAATGTAAAAACATGAACTCGTTTCTATATTTAAAGAAAAAAGTTCTCCGAACGTAGACGGATGCTTTAAGCAATTCTTGAGGAAGGTTGTGTAGTAGCATTTCTTTTAGTAATAGCTATTTACAAATAAGAAACTCTCTGATTTCCTGTTAATTTTTATGATTCCACATATTTATACAGAGTGAGAAGCTATGTCACACTTATCTGTTCATGAATAACAAATGTAACAATTTAAAGCATGTTAATGTTTAAAACATGATTACGTTTTAAGCAAACATTTGATTTTAATTTTTTAAACATAGTAAATTCTTCAGTAGTAAATATAGTACAAAAGAAACAATTGTAAATATTTTTAAATAGGTAATATTATTATAGTTAATAGAGAAAGTAATAAAAGATACTGGCATAAATACAATAGGCATGATTTTCAACAAGTACAAATTCTAGCATATGCTAATAATGTTGACATTATTTCAAGATCAGCAACTCATCTGGGTGCAATATTTTTGGCACTGGAAAAAGCAGCTAAGAAAATGAAGCTCAGGGTCAATATAGAACAAACAACTCTGAAAAACATGACCTATTTGGGATTTGAGATTAACTATCAAAATCTTTGTGTTATGTACAGTCATTATTATATGCAGCTTAATTAAAATTGTGTTCGATTATGCATCGTTTTAGTTCTTTTCAAAACATTGCAACATTAATCTATAAAATTTGACAGGAATATAACATGCTATAATATTTTTTAGCCAACTACAGTATTTAATTGAACAGAATTGATTACTACAGAGTACGCTGATATTAACAGGGTATTTGCCAAAATAAAATTTTTCAAATCCATGACTTTTCATGACTTTCCCTGATTTAGCAGATCATTTTCCTTGACTTTAAAAAGCTTTCGTTAAAGTATATATGAATAAAACTTCTGACGTACATACAAATAAAATATATGCTTTTACAGAAATCACAGGAATTTTATCATAAAAGAAACTATAAACTTACTTTATAAGTGTTCATAAACTCACATACATAAAAATAAATTGTCGTATCTACATACCTAAGTTTAATCCTATAGCCATTTTTCAATCCAAATGTTTCCAATTTGAATTCGGGGTACTTTGGTATTATCCGGGTGACCACAAATAATAGCCAAATATAGCCATATAATGTTTATATACAATATCCCTAGAGATAAACTTATATTTTGTGCAAAAATTTTAACTAATTTTTATTAAAAAATAATTATTATATTAATAAAATTTTAATCTACAATTTAAGAAAAAACCAGAAAAATATACATTTACTCTCCCATTAAGCTTTCTTGCTTTGAGTTTCCTTGGCGAACCAATTTTACTTGGCAATAGGGTCAATAGGATAATACATAAATACCAAACTCGGTAACTTCAGCCAAGTAAGAATAGAATTAAACAATTCAATGCATTTTTTTAATCGGTAGTTTAGCGGATCCATGACTTTCACTCATTTTACTTGAAAAATCAAGACTTGCCATGACAAAATTAATCCATTGTCTAAATCCATGATTTTCCCTGACTTTCCAGGTGCGCAGAAACCCTGTATTAAAGTCATTTTGATAACGTAATGTGTGTTGGATGCATATGTATTTTTTTTAAACCAATTACCTTGACCATAAAAACGAAATCTGTTAAGGCTGGGGAATAGACGGCTCCTCCTGCGCAAGGTCCCATGATGACAGAAATCTGAGGCACGACCCCTGAAGCCAAAACGTTCCTCTGAAAGATGTCTGCATAGCCGGCAAGAGACTCCACTCCCTCTTGAATTCGAGCACCCCCAGAGTCGTTGATGCCGATCACTGGGGCACCCACAAGAATGGCCTGATCCATTATCTAAAACAAAATAATCACATTTTTTTACATCCTAAACACAAAATTGAATGCGATGCTTCTTAAAATTTTGATTTTATACACAGCAGTTCAACTCCATAATAAATATTACTTAAGGAAAAATCAAGGGGTCATTAGACAGAAAAATAAAAACTAAACAATACACTCAAGAGCAAACACATTATGACCGGTTTTGCTTCACCATACAAGAAAATCTCCTATGACCATTTCCTTTGATAGCATGTGGACGTCAAACACCATGTTGTCTACTGCTGGTTTTACCGTTGTGACGCCTTCAATATTCTCAAATGAGAGGTAACTTGAATAATGAATCACAGTCAAAGAATAAAATTGGAAATTCACTTTAATTCTGGATTAAATACGGCTATTTACAAAGGAACATTAATTCCTAAATCATCTAGAACTGCAAAGGATGGTTGCCGATAAAACTTCCTCATGACAATCAGAGTCGAAAGAAAAACAAGAGATTTAATAATCTCTTACAAGTGGAGAGGCTTTTCAGGGTGCAATCAAACCCAATTTATCCCCCGTTCGGTATCCGAGACTCTGCCGCTCCCTATATGAGCAGACTTTACGAATCTCCCGAACTAGCAAGCTGTCACTGGTAAAAGGTGAAAGCCTCCACGAGGTCAACACACCTCCGAAAAAAATGACGAAAAGCCCTGAGTTGCAAAATTGTAGGCTTTTTATACCTGGGGGGTCAGTAACGGTCCCGCCACTGTTTTTTTCTCAGTTAAGATACCAGTTACATGAGAACTCCAGCTAAAGTTACAGTTATATTTTTTAGCTGAATTCTCATTCGCTGGCTGTCTCTTCATGGAATTTCTGAGTATTCATTAACGCGATCTATCAGGGGCGTATTTGTCTATTCAGTCTGATTGTCAATATCACCGACTCTGCGACGCTATTGTCCAGGTACAGGTCTACTACGATCAGCTGTTTTGGAGCGTGCGAGGACAAAGAGGAGTCTTCACACCATCATTCATCCACTTTGCATGAGTACTAACAACTGTAGATCGCGAACAATCCACGAGTCTTGCAGTTTCGGAAATACTTGATCAGAGCCATTACAATCTGCCTTCTATCAAAATCGCTTAGATCTGCAGCCTTTCCCATGACACACAGAAATAAGCGAAAGAATGATTCTTTAGCCTTTCCAGCAGCAGTTAAATATCACTTCCACCTGATCACGTGTCTCCCACGTTATCCAGGCGAGTTCAATACAAAATGTAGGGGTGGTCATCATGTTTTGGCTCTTCAGTGTTTAAATAGGGTTTCCACTCTTTTTCCAGAACAAAAATTAAGGACTTTCTAAAGACCCAAGTAACTTTTTATAAGGACCTACTTGAAATACATAACGACATAAATCCTATCTCCTGAAGAACATATTTTAATGATTATGAACCAGACAAGGTATGTTCCATAAATGCCCTACCATATTTCAGAATTAAGTTTTTAAAAAAGCCTAAAAATTAATATAAGATAAATCTATTTGACATCACCTAATTTTGAAAAATGTACATCTAAAGTTTTTGGAATGGTCAAACTAAAAATAAATTGTGAATAAAAACAATATTATAAACAGTACTTTCTGAGGGTTTAAAAATGACTGATATACATATTTATATATATATATATATATATATATATATATATATATACTAGCTGATTATACCCGGCATTGCCTGAGAAAGAAGAAAGTTTTAGACTTTTCTACTACATTCAATGGAAGGAGAATCAAACTTCCATAAATAACTGAAATATCTACAAACCCCCATTCTCCACGTTTCGTTTTATTAAAATCTGCAGGACTGTTAGCTATTAGGAAAGGGCAGCTGACTTTATACTTTAAACCATCTAAGTATACAAAAGATTATATATTTGTCATATAAGAAAACTGATAGTTAAAATAACATGAGCCTGTGGAGATGGAGAAATTAATCGCATTCCAATTTAAAAATTAAGGAGTTTTTAAGGACCTTTGATAAAAATTAAATAGTTTTAAGGTCCCTTAAAAACAAAATCTGTTAAGGCTGGGGAATAGACGGCTCCTCCTGCACAAGGTCCCATGATGACGGATATCTGAGGAACGACCCCTGAAGCCAAAACGTTCCTCTGAAAGATGTCTGCATAGCCGGCAAGAGACTCCACTCCCTCTTGAATTCGAGCACCACCAGAGTCATTGATGCCGATCACTGGGGCACCCACAAGAATGGCCTGATCCATTATCTAAAACAAAATAAAATTTTTTTACATCCTAAACACAAAATTGAATGCAATGCTTCTTAAAATTTTGATTTTATACACAGCAGTTCAACTCCATAATAAATATTACTTAAGGAAAAATCAAGGGCTCATTAGACAGAAAAATAAAAACTAAACAATACACTCAAGAGCAAACACATTATGACCGGTTTTCCTTCACCATACAAGACATTTTTCTTGGATAGAGCATGGACGTCCAACACTCTGTCATCTACTGCTGGTTTCGCCGTCATTCATCCACTTTACAGAAGTACTAACAACTGTAGATCACAAACAACCCACGAGTCGTCCAGTTTTGGAAATACTTATTCCGAGCTATTACAATCTGCACTCTGTCAAAATCGCTTAGATCCTCAGCCTTTCCCATCACACACAGAAGTAAGTGAAAATATGATTCTTCAGACTCTCCAGCAGCAGTTAAATACCACTTCCACCTGATCACGTGCCTTCCACATCATCTAGGCAAGTTCATTGCAAAATGTAGGGGTGGTCATCATGTTTCGGCTCTTCAATTGATAAAGCAATATAAAAATATAGATAATATTTCCAAAAGGTAATGAATAAGCAAGAACTTTTAAACAAATTTAAGAAAGTTTTATTCTCATATTATACTCTGCATCCAATGTCGAGCTCATACATGAGATCATGGATGAGGCCATCGACAATCTGCCAGAAGCCTCTGGAAGTGAAGGACCTCAAATCAAGACAAGTAGATTGATTAGACATGCCTTGATTATCTGTTGTGGTAATGAAAGAACGGTTGAATGGCTGAAGCAATTTTTTAAAATAAGTTGCAAAAATAAGTTGTAGCACAAAAGATTGTCATGTTAATAACAAATACTTAGTTAAAACTAGTAAAAATAATTGTGTAAGAGGTCTTCCTGAGTTGTCGGAATTAAATAAAGATTGTATCTCCTGTAAATTAGCAAAATCAATACTGGTGACTTTTAAATCAATAAGTTAGATCAAAACAACCACTTGAACTTTTACAGCTTGATGCATGTGGTTCATTACCAGTCTTATCCCAAGGGGGAAATAGGTATTTTCTAACAATAATACACTCAACAGCCAAAACATGACCACCCCTACATTTTGCAATGAACTCGCCTGGATGACTTGGAAGGCATGTGATCAGATGGAAGTGGTATTTAACTGCTGCTGGAAAGTCTGAAGAACCATTCTTTCACTTCTGAGTGTGATGGGAAAGGTTGCAGATCTAAGCGATTTGGATCGAGAGATGTATTGTAGGTCATACACAGGCTGGTGGTGGCAGTATTATTCTTTGGGGTTGTTCTCTTAGGCATCTCTGGCACCCGTGGTTGTGGTAGATCAAACCATGACTGCTACAGGGTATCTGAATATCATTGCAGACCAGTTACATCCTTACATGGCTTCTGTTTTTCCAGATGGAAATGGAATGTTCCAACAGGACAACACCCGTGTCACAAGGCTAAAATTGTGTCGGAGTGGTTCCAGGAACATGATGCTGAATTCCAGTTAATGTCCTCACCGGATCTCATCCCGATAGAACCCATTTGGGATGTGACGGGATGTCAGCTCAGAGTTCAAAGACCACCCATTCGCAATAGCTCGGATTTTCGTCACCGTTTCTTCAACATCTGGTACAATCTGTCTCCGGCCATCTATCAAAGACTTGCGGCATCCATGTCAAGGTGGGTTGAGGCTGTGTTGCTCTCCAAAAGTGGGCGAACTGGTTATTGACAGGTGGTCATCATGTTTTGGCTTTTGAGAGTAGATGACATATTTTTGTTTTTCCCACTAAAAATAAATCTGACGTTTTTGAAGCATTTTTAAGATTTCAAAAGAGAGCAGAAAGATGGTTAAATAAAAAAAAAAACTTCAGTCATTTTGTTACTTTAATTGAGAAGCAATGTTTCCATTGCTTCTCAATTTAGTGTTTTGATGTTCACTAGTATTTTTCTAGTTCAGTTTTGCATGAAACTACTTGTAAAACACATATTTAGTTCAATTGAATGTTCAGTTGTCAAATGCGATTTTCACAATAGATAACAGTGCCAATGCTCACTGCTCATATTATACACGCTGATTAATTGTATTAATTCATAAAGTGTACCAATTAAAAAAAGAAAAAACTTCTAAATTTTGATAGAATTAAATTTTTTTTATGACAGTATTTTTAGTACCAATATGGAAATACATAAAATAAATCATTCCAAACTGAATGGAAAACTTATTTTAGGCAGATCAAAAACCAGAACTGAACTGATATATTTTCTTTAGTTGCACTGGATCAGAAACCGGAAAGAAAAGAACTATGATTTGAAACTTTGGTTTGTTATGTTGGTGGAGGGTAATTTATTTTATTTATTTCTTTTATAAAAAGGATGCAATTTTTAAAGTCAAATCAAGAGATTTAGTAAGGTCCTAAACAGTTATTTCTCTGGTACAGATGCATTATAGACGTCATGTTTTTTTGTCGCCAAATTTGGCAATTTTTTGGCAGTTTTATGGGGTGATGTGTGTGTGGGTTGGTGCGTTTGCCCTGATTTTGTGGTGGAGTACGGCAGCTCCAATGAGGAGAGTATAGCAGAAAATAGGAGTGTTCTTGCACCCCATTGGTGCATGTGATTTCTGATGTTACTACCCTGCACTATTCGATAAATTTGCATCTTATGTGTCCTTTAGATTTACAGTCGCATAAGTCAGGGTTTTTTTTTTGTTCTTATTATTTTCTGGGATTTAGTTAATTTAGTTATGGCAGGTGTAGTTATTTCGGTTCTTACTATTTTTGAAATTGTTAAAAAGTATCAGGATATTCTAAATCAAGCAAGATGCTTTGGTTTGGAACATAACAGTTAATTTCTTACTAATACGAGGATTGATAAAACCTGTAACTACTGATTATGAAATGGCGGGTGAAGTTATTTCGGTTCTTATTTTTTTTAAATTGTTAAAAAATATCAGGATATTCTTAGGTGTGAGGTGAGTTTTGCATTTCATTCTAAACCTCAACTGTATGGGGACAATGGTATTCCAAATCTGGTTTTTTTTATTTTATTTTATTTTTTTTTTTAAATTTGGTAAAAGAGAATTATTTAAAAATTTTTTAAGGAAGGTAGGAGTGTTGAAGAATGTTCGTGGTGCTACCCTTTCCAATTTTCATCTGGTATTAACTTTATTTTGCATTTCTTTTATTACAAGGAATTGAGGGGGCCCCCCCTCACATGTCAGATCTTTTATAAAATTAGTGCTTATTAAAATGCTATATATTGTGTTTATTCTGTCGATATATAAATCAAATATTACTAATCTGTTATTTATTTTTTAAATATCGTAAAAAATGATAATTATTATGCTAATTTTATTTTAATAATGTTTTAAATTGTTAGTTTTTTTTTTTAAATTTAATTTCTTTTGGTGATTTTCAGAAAATTCGTACCGGCACCAGGCTTTTTTACTTGGTGATTTTCAAAACACACTTATTTTTTTTCCTGTCGATCGAAAAAAAAAAAAAAAAAAAAAAAAAGAAAAAAAAAAAAAAAACCATGGCAGACTGGGTTGGCATCTATAATGCATCTGTTCCATTTCTACCCTTTGATTATTGTTTTATACACAAATATAATTATTTAATTATTCTTCTATCTATAAGTAAAATCTCCTTATGAATCTGAAATAATTTTAATTATTATAATTATGCTCCGAGATGTACTATTTATTGCATTCTATGTTTAAAATCTAATTATTACTTACTGGTTCAACTAAAAGTAATTGGTGATTACTTTAATTGCATAGAATGCAACTAAAAACATTCAATTGCTTTTATCTCTACTGTATATTTTAAATAACTTACTTATTTAGAGTTTTTAATGGTTTAATTCAGTTGTTAAAATGTATGTCAAAAGCCTAACTCTGACATCAATAGGCTTTAAAATCTGGTAGGAAAAGTTGTCACTGAAAAATTCCATTTACATCTTCTATCATTTTAATTTTTTAATATGACATCAAAATTTATCCTTCCAAAAAACAAAAGTTTTTAAAATAAAAGACACTTACTTTGCATATTTTCTTAGCATGTACCGAGGAAAGACTTCCACCAAACACAGTAAAATCCTAAAGTCAAAAACACAATAGAATTAGATAGTATTTTTAAAAAACTCTTTTATAAACTACGAGCCACTTCTTGCATAGCCTTCAGTCTAGGTTATAAAGGTTCCTAAATGAAGGTTATTTAATTCAAAATTCATATTAGTTTTGAGATTATATTTCACAAACTAACAATTCATTATCATAATCAAAATAATTCCTTTACTTCTATAAGAATGAGGAAAGCATGCATCTGTGATGTCATTTATACTTTTGACAACAAGTTTACCGATTATTCTATTTAGGATAATTACAACAGATTTATCATCTGCAGCTGATTTTGAAAGCAATGGTTGAAATCAAAGGAAAAATTCCTCTTAAAAATGGCTTGGAAATCAAAAAAAAAATTTTTTTTTTCAAAGTAACTTCTCTTTTTGAAAATGAGAAGTTTAGCATCCTGTTCCAAAGTACCTGTATCAGTTTTGTGCCCCATAGTAGTGCATAATGGTGTTTACAGACAAACACTTTTCTTAATATAAGTAAGCACTGCTCCTTTTCTAGGGTCTAATGTATAATTAACATTTTAATAATTCTTTAATACATCCATTCAAAACACTTAATTTCCTTTTTCCTACATACACAGACAGTAAAAATAAAACACTAAATGGAGTGCATGATTATATCTATCGAAAATTTTATTAAAAGTGTAAAGAGTTAATGAGTTTGACTCAACTGGTTAACTCAAGACCTACTTATTAAAATAAATACAGTGGACTCTGCTTAATGGGATCGTGGTTAATGCTATCAATCGCTTATTGTTATCGAAATCACTGGATCCCGATTTTCTCTATTCATTTCTATGTTAAAATGATCGCTTTATGGGATCGTGACATCGATTAATGCTATCAGTTTTCGAACTTCATTTTAACTGGAAAAGGAATATTCGCAATCTATTCAGAAGGAACCCATCCTTTCCTTTCCTTTGCTATTATTTAAATTTTTGAAAATTTTTCCTAGGTGGAAACCTAGGGTAATGGGGAATGAACAAAGGAGTGAGGATTTACATGTTTGTGGAATTTTTCAGAACTACACACATCCTGCTGGTGGTCAATGGTCGTCAGATAAGCAGAAAGCAACATATTCTTATTGAAACTGAGAAAGAACGTATTCACATTTTATGCCTCACTCGCTTACGTGCAGCTTGTTGATACGGAAGCCAGAAAGTGAAATGATTGAACGTTAAAACAAAAGATCGACATTTCAAATCGTTATGACAAGTTGATTATGATTATAAACCATTTATCCATGAGCTTCTTAGAAAAAATGGTAGACAGTCAAGAATTGATCAATTTTTTTAATTATGTATACAATTGTTATTTTTCATAGGATAATACACAGTAGATAAATATAAGGTGTGATTTTTCATTTTGTTTGGAAATTAAGTGTGTGTGAATTAAAGGGAGGGGTATAAATTGATATAATTTTGCATATTGTTAATTGTTATCAATCGGTTATTGTTGTCAAAATCATGGTGTCTCAAACGGATCCCATTAAGTGGAGTCTACTGCATTTGGTTGAGGTTTAAACAAAGAATAATCAATCACTGCATAGTTACTTGGCTGAAAACGTAAGCTTTGCGTCCATGGATGAGCCCATGTCCAGTCACCACGCTATCTCCAGGATACTAGGAAAAAAAATGAACAAACGAACGAAAATTAATCAAAGAACTTGACAAATTTAGAAAATATTTTATTTTGTATACTCTAGGCAGGATATTTTCAAAAAAATTGATACACTATTAACACTAAACATTTTATGTTTACCTATTTCTACCATTGGTGTTCAAATAACTGCTTTTCAAATAAACAATATATTCTGTCTCAGTTGATCATTTATTATCAACTGAGACATTTTATATTAGTTATAGACATATATATATAGACATTAAATATAGACATTTTATTTATCTATTATTTATAATAGATAAATCTCTTTGACAAAAACTAATTTTGATAAATTTTCATGTAAAATTTTTAGAGTGATCAAACTCAAAATAAATTGTGAATAAAATACAATATCATACATAGTACTTTCTGGGGGTTTAAAAATGACACACCTATATATATATGTATTTCTAAATTAGCTGATTATACCCGACGTTGCTCGGAAAGAAGAAAGTTTTAGACTTTTCTATTACATTCAATGCAAGTAAAATTAAACTTCCATAAGTAACTGAAATATCTACAACACCCCCACACCCTCTATGCTTTGTTAATTAAACTCTGCATGAATGTTAGCTGTTAGGAAAAGGCAGCGGAGTGTTATAAACCTTTTCAGTATGCGAAAGATTTGTCAAAAAAGTTTTCTAGCTTGTGACCATAAAAAGTAAGAATAAACTAAAAGTATTTTCATAATATTTTAAGGATATCAAGGAAAGGAATTTTGAATGACTACAGAAATACACTGAACCCATATATACATTTGAGGATTTTCTTTATTATTAATACTGCACTTGTGGTTAGAAAATATAAAAGAATGTTATGAACATTAACAAATATTATATATATTCTTAGTACATATTTTCTTTAACCAGTGCTTATCACATGTACTGGCATTCTTAGAACCGGTTTAAGGCAAGTTTAACTCCAAATTTATAAAACCCGAAAGTTCGGAGATTATGGCAAAACTGGTAGAAAATCATGTGACAATGGCGTCAATGGAGAAACTGATCGCGATCCAATTTAAAAATTTAGAGTTTTTAAGGACCTTTGATGAAAATTGGGTAGTTTTAAGGACCTTAAAAAGTAAAGCTAAAGTTAAGGAGTTCATAAAGACTTTTAAGGACGGTGGGAACCCTGTATAAATGTAATTGAGAAATTATCAAATTCAAAACATATGCACTCACATCAAATGAAAACAGAAGCACAAACTTCAAATTATCAATCTTCCCTGAAATAAAAATGAAGGAAGAGGGAAAAAAAGGCAAAAACAACTGTCTTCTTTTCTTTATTTGTACATATTAAATGTTATTAACTATGCCAAATAAGGTTAATCTTTTTATAAACCTTTTCAGTATGTGCAGTTTTCAGACTTTCTAAACCTTTTCAGTATGCGAAAGATTTATTTGTCAAAAACATTTTCTAGCTTGTGACCATAAAAAATACTAATAAACTAAAAGTATTTTCATAATTTTTTAAGGATATCAAGGAGAGGAATTTTGAATGACTACAGAAATACACTGAAAACATATATATATTTGAGGATTTTCTTTAAACTTACAAAACCAGAAAATTTGGAGAGTATGACAAAAACTGATAGGAAATCATGTGACGACAGATTGCGTTCCAGTTTAAAAATTAAGGATTTTTTAAGGACCTTTAACAAAAATTAAGCAGTTTTAAGGGCCCTTAAAAATGAAAGCTAAAATTAAGGAGTTCTTAAGGATTTTAAAGATTGTGGGAACCAGTTTAAATTATTTCTATAACAATGAAGAATTTTTATGCTTCTAAATATTCAACTGAACAAAAAAAATCAACATTTACTCTTAACAGCTGGAAACATGACTAGCGTTCTTAGAATCTACACATATGCATTTAAGATGATCTATTTTTCTCAAGTATGTGGCAATACTCTTGTTTTTCTGTTATACACAAATTTTGCATAAATATTTTTTATTTTGCATACATAGTCAGTTTTTCCTATTAGTTTCCAGTCTCTCCTATAGAAATAAATGTACATTTTAAATCACAAAAATAGAAATATTAATCTAAAATACATAACTAAACAATCTGTGCTAGCTTTTATCAACCAAAATTTACACAATACGACAAATATACTATTTTAAAATACAGCAGACTCTGCTTAATGGGATCGCAGTTAATGTTATCGATCGCTTATTGTTATTGAAATCACCCTGTCCCGAATTTCTCTATTCACTTGTATGTTAAAATGATCATTTTATGGGATCGTTACATTGGTTCATGGGATCTGTTTTTGAACCTCATTTTAACTGGCAAAGGAATATTCACAATGTATTCAGAAGGAACCCATTCTTTTCTGTTCCTTTGCTGTTTTTTGAATTTCTGAGAATTCACTCTCATCCACTGAGGGAAATGGGGAATGAATTTAGGGAAATGGAGAGTAAGGTATGACAGGTTCCTGGAATTTTTCAGAAATACGTACATCCTGGTCGTCATATATTATTGTCAGATAAGTAGAAGGCAACAGATTCTTATTGGAACTGAGAAGGAGAGTATTCCCATTTTACGCCTTGATTTTTCCAAAAAAATTACCAGAGATCTCAAGAAATGATAGGAAATCTTTAAATTATGACCTCTGAAGAGTTCAAGTCATGGGTGAAAGTAGATCAAAACATTCCAGTAGCTTCCCCCTCAGGGTTGGCTTAATTTGCCCAAACCGAAAAAACCCGGGTGGGTTTTTTCAAAATCATTATTTAAAATTCCACATATTTAACTAATAGTAGAAATATTGAGTTAAATCTATAATATATATTACATATTTCATCTTTGACAATGAGAGTAGAATTTTTTTTTTAATTTGAGGAGGTCTAAACTGCTAGAAAAAAACAAAAACTTAAAAAAATTTCAGAGAAAAATAGTTATTTGTATAACAAATACAATGAAAAGATTATAGAAACAATTAAAAATCAAAACAACCAGTATTTCTGCCAAGAGGATGAAAAACTGACGTCTTTCAGCCAATATTAAAAAGAAATAATATGGCTAAAAAACAATTACCCAGAGGGCTTGAGTATATTTACAAGAACATAAACAAATTAGAACTTTCTATATTGTATACAACTTATTCTAAATGTTATCCAGTCAGTGATATAAGTTTCTTTATCAGCTGTTATGATATAAGGGAAAAACTTGTTTATACAAACATTGGACCAATTAACTGTTATCTTGAAACAAGGGTATTTTAATACGATTTAGTGATATAAAATTAAATTAGTATGTAAAATTCTAAATAAAAACATTAAACTTTTATGAAATTGTTTTTAAGTTTTCCCTCTTATATAGATACAAGTGTAATAAATGTGATTATTAAATAAATACTGATCTATGACAAATTAATTTATGCATAGGAATATCCCATGCTTAGGGGTAAAATGACAAGATATTCTTTATTGATTGTTGATAAAAAGATTGACTATCCATTATATATATGTTTCCTTTACTCACATTTAAAAATCAAGATGTAAAAAACATAATAGTAACTGAAAATCTCATTTAAATTTTAAGATATTTTATTTGTTAGAAAAATTTTAGAATATGTAAAAAATAATTTATTTTAAAATTTCAAAATTTCTTTTAATTAAAGCAAAAATTTCTTCTGCATAACTTAAAATTGATTTTTTAAATTTTTAACTTTAAAAAGTGACTAACATTTTAAATTTATTTTTATCAAGCTATTATATATCCTATCCTCTTACATATAAATTATAGAGACAAAACCCTGATAAAACCCAAAAAAAAACCAAAAAACCCTAATAAAACCCGAAAAAAACCAAAAAACCCTGATAAAACCCGAAAAAACCCAAAAAACCCTGATAAAACCCAAAAAAACCCACTGGGTTGGGTTTTTTTCTGAAAAAACCCGGGTTTTTGCCAACCCTGTTCCCCCTTAACAGAATCTGAAGTCTGTCAGATTGTCAGACGAATGATGGAATTGATGAGTCAGATGAAAAATTTTTTGACACTGCGCCACCTCCTACAAGTGTTGAATTGAAAAATTCATTGAAAGTGTTGAAACGTGGAGTACGACACCGCTCCGATGACTTTAAAAACATTATGATTACGAACAATTTAACAATGAGCTTCATAGGAAATATTGTAGACAGTCAACAAATGATCTTTATTTTATATTATCTATATAATTTTTATGTGTTAAAAGATAATATACAATACTTAAATATAAGGTGAGTTTTTCATTTTATTTTGAAATTCAGTAAGTGTAAATGAAAGGGGTGGGGGTAAATGTATCTAATTTTGCATACCGTTTATTGTTATCAAAATTACGGTGTCTGAAACTGATCACATTAAGCAGAGTCAACTGTAATATTGTTTTTATATGTAGTTTTATATCTAGTATTGTAATGGAATTTATATCAGTTATGTTTACATTAAATTTTGGTAATTTATCATATAAATAATACAGACCTTTTCTTTTTCCATACCAAAGTCAGTACAAGTATGTTCTGAAAACATATCATATTCAATAAAACTTCCTGCATCCATTAATAACTGAATTCTTTCTCGAGCCGTAAGTTTACCCTGAATTTTAAAAAAGAAATTATTAGTACATAATTAACTACTAACAAAATTAGAATTGAAAAATCTCATTTTTAGATTTGAAAGCATACACACACACAAAAAAAAAGTTATTAAATGTTTAAAACTCTAAAGCCTCCATTAAAATGTTCACTTTTTATTTTATTATTAAATTGAACGAAGAAGTTCATAATCAAAATGTTAATATACAAAATTAAATGGAGAAAAATAAACATGATACAATTGTAGACAGACTGAATATAAAAATTAGTCCTTTTTATTAAAAAGATATATTTTAACAGATTTATGAGCTAGAAAAGTAAGTATTTATCACAGACCGGAGCTTAAAAATATTTTTTTTTAGCGTTGAAGAATGAATTAAAGGTTTATCAAATCACTACAAAAGAAAAAACTAAACCCATACAAATATATTTCCAATTAATTTAAAAATAATAATGCGCACTTTTTTATGTTGAGCTTCAATTCTTTTATCACCACCACCAAGAATGGCCCTTTTGCGTTTATCTTCAATTTCATTTTTCACATTTAGTGTGTGGTATATACTGTACTTGGCCGTAAAATTCGACCAAATTACACTATTGAGATTCCTGGCAGCTCTAGGGATACAAAAATGCATTTTTAAATAAATGTCTCAAGCAAATAGATTAAAACTTATTCTATTTTCAAACGCATATGTTAAAATACTAATTAAATTGCAACTTTTTCAACTGCACACGAGTTTAATATCCCTTAGAGACGTAAAGTTTATAAACAACTGATTGATTACAGGCGCCTGCAGTGTTGCCAATCTTCAAAGGCAAAATTATGTATTCTAAAAATAGTGTTAATAGATATCGCTTGTACGATATATTTTTCTCGTTATACATTTCTCTCCCTCCTCCCCCCACTTTTTTTTGGGTGGATAGCAAAAAATATGTAAATATTTTAATATGATTCATTAAATATTTTTCTATCATCCCGTATTTTACTTTAAATGAAACACCAGACATGTGATTTTTCTTTACTGATCTAAGAATAAAATTGTGTGTGTGTGTATGTATATATATATATATATATATATATATATATATATATATATATATATATATATATATATATATATATATATATATATATATATATATATATATATACATACTTTTTAATAATGTTATAATTCATTATTTGATGTGGTTTTTTTTTTAAATAGGAAATATTCATTAATAAAAACGATTATTATTTATTAATTGGTTTAATTACTAAAAATACCATATTTTAGTGAAAACTGCAATAGAACAAAATGCAAAATGTAAAATGCAAAATTACTTCTAATTATCCATAATTATGTAATCATTTAAGAAATATCTCCAGTATAATTGTGAATATTCAGTAATTTTGCATTTAACAATTTTATGTTTTAGACTGATTTAAATAATTTGAAATAACTAACAGATAAAAACACTTGACATAACAATTTTTAAAATTCTATTTTTTATATTCGTTTCAAAAAATATCAAACATTAGTACCTAGGTCATATTCAATTTCACAAATATACATTTTTTTTTTTTATAATTGACACTTTCCTTTCTTTTATTAATGTCTGTATAAGCAACGGTGGAGAGTTGCCGTTGACCAATGAAAACGCAACATCTCGTTTCGTCGCCAAACCAGTGTATTTAGGTTTCGCCAAGACATAAAACACACCACCTTATGTAGCCTCCACACTATGGCCAATTGTTCCCCACTTCCTGATGGTGACCTTCAACGATGGTTCAGGGGTTGCATCCACACGCTGGGCCACTAAATGACCCGAGAGCATTGATTCGACCATAGGGTCTACCACGCACTTGAATTGTGCATCTCGCTGCCTTTGATCTTTGGAGAAAAACCGCCTTCGAAGCTATCGTTCACCAAGGCTATTTTACCGTCTGCCGCCATCGACCACGATAAGCCAAACCCCCTCCAGACGGTGGTGATGGCTTGCAGTGGACCATAGTGTGGAGGCACCTTTAGAATAGGCAACCACGATTGCGCAGACTGTAACACGCAATAACCTCTTTCATCAAGTAATTTTATCTTTGAATGGTAGCAATAATTTTTTTTTACTACGAATTAAATAAAATTTAGGCTTTTTTTCCCATAAAGACAGATCTACCTGAAATGCTTATAAGAAACCAAAGGGAGAACCTATTTGAAAAGAAATTCAAATTGCTTATTGTTTCAATAAACCAACAATAAACATGAAAAAGCCATTGAAATTAAGAGAAAAAGATGCCAGAAGTTTGAATATTTCAAAATTTCTCTATTATATATTGATAAAATATAGTTGTATTATAAATTTTTCTTTACTTGATCAAAAACAATTTTTTTCAAAGCAATCGTTCGTACAATCCATCTAAACAATCATGCATAGACAAATTACACGTTGTTACAGTATGTGTTATAATCTGTGCAATCGTGGTTGCCTATTCTACAGTGGTGTGTTTTACGTCTTTGCAAAAGCTAAATACACTGGTTTGGCGACAAAACGAGATGTTACGTTTTCATTGGTTAACGGCGCCTCTCCACCGTGTTGTATCCAGACGTTTCCTTTTTACTTCCGCCCTTCAGCTTGTTTGTAATGGCTACAGGTTTTGGATTCTCTTTTGTTGTTGAGATTGATCCCATTTTTTTTGACGTTGAAAAAAAATAAAAACTTACTAGCAAACAGAGTTTTAAGAAGAGCTTATTTCATTATAATTAAATACAGTCCCTCCATTGGTGACCCTCGAAGCAAGCGACATGCCTAACGATTCTGAAACAGATAAGAATGCATCGGAAACAATTGTCGCCAAGGATGAAAACGCCGTGGCGCGGGCAAGCCTAAAATTACCACCATTTTGGAAACTTGATCCTCGCATCTGGTTTATGCAACTGGAGTTCCAGTTTAGAAACGCCAATATAAAGACCGATCAAACAAAATACGACTATGTCGTGGGTTCGATAGAGGCGGAAATACGTAAGCAGGTATCGATTTACTGATAAATCCACCGGAAAAGGAAAAATATGAAGCCTTTAAAGCAAGATTGATTTCTACTTTCGCTGATAACGAATCGCAACGAATCCAAAAACTTTTAACTGAGCTTGAACTTGGCGACAGAAAGCGATCTCAACTTTTATATGGAATGCGGACTTTGGCCGACTCAAAAGTGAGTGAAAATTTTTTAAAAACTCTTTGGCTACAACGATTACCGTTGAACACACGTAATAGTCTCACCGTAAGTGGAGATGACCTTTCTAAATTAGCGGCCATGGGCAATCAAATATGGGAACTAAAGCCACCATCCAATTTAATCGCAGCCACTTCAACGGCTATATGTCTTCCACAAAACATACTCGTAACTTTTCAGCAACAAATCACAGATCTCACAGTCCAAATATCGGCACTCTACAACGAAAGAGGAACAGATGCATTATAGACACCGGTCCAATCCGCCATGACCAACAGAACCAACAGAAAAACGCGTGGGTAAAAATATATTTGAGGGTGACCCCTTTGCGAATTTGGCAATTTTTGTTTGGCGCCAATCCAAAATAAAGCAATTTGTCGCAATGTCACGAACTACTTTAATGCCTTTCCCATTCATTTTCATATTTACAACAGCGGAACAGATGCATTATAGACGCCGGCCCGGTCAGCCGTGCTTTATTTGGCGACCAACAGAAAAACAAGTTTGAAAAATCGCTAAGTAAAAAAAACATGGCGGCGGTTTTTCAGAATTTATATGATTGTTATAGCACAATTTATAGCATTATTAAATAAAATAGCATAATAATTATCATTTTTTACTTTATTTAAAAAATTAAATAACAGATTAGGGTAGAATCCCAGTTTTGGGAGCCGGCCGCCATCTTTTAGGCTCTATTTTTGTACAAGTTATCACCAAATTATCGCCAAGTGATGTTTACAATTTATGCTTCATTTTGTATTAAGTTTAGACCCAATTTCAAAGTATATTTTGAACAAAAAAAAAAAAAAGGTTTGAAATTTTGTTAAGATGAATACAAATTAGAAAAAAAAATACAAAATACAAAATAGAGCAAGGTTTGCCAGAAAACTCTGTTCTAGAATTTGGCGACATCACCCTAGCTTGGCGTACCCATTGAACTTGGTTTGGCGGGGCTCCTGAACTGGGATTTAGCCCAGTAAATATTTATGGTATATATCAACACAGCATAAAAACAATATATATCATTTTAATACGAACTAATATTATAAAAATCTAACATGTGAGGGGGGTTCCCTCCATCAACCCCCTTGTAATACAAGAAATGCAAAATAAATTTAATAACAGACACACCAACCCACTTATCGCCCCAGAAAACCACCAAAAAGTCGCCAAGTTTGGCGAAAAAACAAGGCGTCTACAATGCATCTGTACCACAACAGCCAACAGACAAACAATAAACTGCCCTTCCGTTTGAAACTAAAGCCAGAATTGTCATATTTTGAGAATTTGCCCTACTGCGTGAAATTGCCTTATTAACCTTACCAGCCGACATCCAACGCAGAACTAACTGACCTCTGGAATTACATATACTGTTATACATTCAAAAATAGATCTAAAATCTAAAACAATCAAAATCAAGATTGGGTTTAAAAAAAAAAAAAAAACTACAGACGTTTCCATAAATAAAACAACATTGGCGCTTGGCGATCACAACTTGGCGAGAATCAAGAGGCACCCTCAAATATAGGCTAACCAAACGCGTGTTTTGAAAAATCTCCAAGTAGAAAAACATGGCGGCGGAAGCATTTTCTGAAAAAAAAAAATGGCGGCGATCCCAAGGCATATTTGAAATTCAACATTAACAAAATTAAATTTTAAAAGAAAAAAAAAACATTAACAATTTAAAGCATTATTAAAATAAAATTAGCATAATAATCATCAATTTTACGTTATTTAAAAAATAAATAACAGATTAGTAATATTTATGATATACATCAACATAATAAACACAATATATAGCATTTTAATAAGCACTAATATTATAAAAGATCTAATATGTGAGGGGGGTTCCCCCCTCAACGCCCTTTGTAATAAAAGAAACGTAAAATAAATTTAATAATAGATGAAAATTGGAAAGGGTAGCGCCACAAACATTCTTCAACACTCCTACCTCCATTAAAAAAACTTTGAAATAATTCTTTTTTTTTACCAAAAAAAAAAAAAAAAAGATTTGAAATTGTTTGATTTAGAATATTTTGATACTTTTTTAACAATTTCAAAAATAGTAAGAACCAAAATAACTTCACCCGTAATAACTAAATTAACTAAATCCCAGAAAATGATAAGAAAAAAAAATACAACCTGACCTAGGTGACTGTAAACCAAAAGAACAGCTAAGATTCAAATTTGTAGAATAGTGCCGGGTACTGACGTCAGAAATCACGTGCACCCATGGGGTGTAAGAATACATTAGAGCTGCCATACCCCGCTACCAAAGTCAGGGCAAAACACCAACCCTCTCATCGCTCTATAAAATGGCCAAATTTGGCGAAAAAAAAAAAAAAACCACGGCGTCTATAATGCATCAGTATTACCTGTAACATTTTTAAAGAAAAAAGTACTTTTTAAAAATAAGAAAAATGACCATTAAGTAAACTATCATGTGCGACTTTGTTTTACAAAATTCCAAAAATTAAATTTATCCTTAAATTACCAATTTTTAAACTTTCTGTTCATTATTAAATCTTAAGAGAAAAAAAATAAATATCAGACGGTTTTGGATAAATATATTTTCTCTGATTTGTGAACCACTTCAAGAGAAAAAAAAGTAGTTCAGATTTTTTCCTTCTCAGAAGAGATGAATTTGTAAACGGGTGTCACTGATAGGGTTGGTATTTCATTCTTTTCAATAATATACACATTCAAAATGTTAACATGGCTTCAAAGTATTTTTAAGCAAATCAAAGCTTACTTTTGGCTTAAAATGATGGAATAAATTTGACATTGAGTGGTATACCAGTTCGTTGTCACTGTCTTCTGTCCTTCCGACTGGATGGCTTTGACCGATCCCGTACTTCCGAAGAAAACGGCATACGTCACTTTCTTTAGTGCGCGTTGTCTTTTCACCATTGGAATCATCTTCAAAGACCCATACTTTGCTTTCTTGACGTGTTGGAAAGTCAAAAAACGGTATGTAGGTTTCATCACCCGTTACCATTTTAGAATTGATGCTGTGGCCACCATCATTTAGAAAATTTAAGAGTTTCTTTACTGATTCTGACACGCTCCCTTTTTTGGTGCTCCGTTAGATTACGGGGAACCCGACGGCAAACTACTTTCTTCATACGTCATTCTTCATTAATAATTTTGCGTATGGTTGCGGATCCAACGTTAAGTTTCTTCTGTATAATTGGATAAGTACAGCGATTATCGTCCGTTAACATTTTTCGTATGGCAGACACTTTATCCGGGATGACTGCCGACGGCGGCCCTCCTGCGTGTTCTTCGTCCTGAAGAAAATGGCGACCTCTGCTCAATTCTTTAAATCACCTGAATACAGTAGCAAGAGCTGAAGATTTATCATCCAATGCCAACTGCAACTGTCGAAAGCATTCTTCTCGATTGAATCCTGCTTTAAAATCGTAGAAAATCACAGCGCGAAAATGTTCTCGCGTCAACTCCATTTTCTCTTCTGTTTAAAATGTATTCTACGGTCAACAAGTTGAAGTAAGTCAGTAAAAAATCGTCTGCTGTGTTAAAATACTTTGTGTTTTAAAATTAAACCGTTATTTTTATTTTGTAAATCTCGTCTGCGCTCAAAAATTTCAGAGTAACCCTCTTATCTATACTGTGTATATTATATTTTCTGGATGTTTCGTTGCGTTAACATATTGCACGTATGTGTACATACGTTTCTATTTACTTGACCTTACGGTTCGACCATTAACTCCTCCCATATTTTTATACATGTACTAGCATATGACGGGATGTTTGGCCGATAATTATCTGGTACACGCTCAATAATTTGTTTATCTTCAGACTCCTCTAAAGTCTCCCGTTGGCGAGATGTTGGCGGAGACTACTTTGAACACACATAAAATTTTGTAAGAATAACTTTAAAAACCTAGTTTTGTCTCAAAAATTTCAGAGTGAGCCTCGTATAACAATTTTTTTAATGGAAATAAAATGTTTTCCGTAGAAGTTTTCTTTTCTCAGACAGGGTAGTTACGTGTACAGTTGTGCATATAAAAGATTCAAATATTTTCGGTTACAATTACTACACAATTATTTTCGGATGCAAATATTACAAGTACATTTACTTATACTGTTTTACAAAGATCAGACTTACGTCGATAAATCTTGAAAGAAGGCGAGATACATAGTCCAACGTCACAGTCCCTACAAAAATACCAATTCTATTTTCTAATTCTTTTGCCGATGTCATTTTTCTTCAGTAAACACACATAGCACTGGTTTGCAGGTCTTACTTTTTTGTCTGTAAGAGGAATTACCCCTCAAAAGTCTCTCTCGGTCAGTTTGCCAACATATCAAGCCAAAAACTTAAAGATAAAAACTCTTGGATTAATGCAAAACTTAACAGAAAGCGCCTTTCTCTTAAACCAAATAGAATACACTTCATCTTGCCTGAACGATGGCCGGCTGGTTAGGGTGCTGGTCTTCTGTACCGGAGTTCGTGGGTTCGAATCCTACAATGGCATGGATGTTCGTAGCCGTTCGGAATCGGCTTTAAGCTGTAGGTCCCCGTCTCATTAGGCCTCGTGTTGCAAAAAATAGACCGTAGCACTTCAAACCAAACCACTTCATCTTGTGTACCTCTATACGTCTAGTTTAATAGAAAAAGAAAAAAAAAATCCGAATAAAATAACCGAACTAGAATATATTTAAGGATTAAATCTATGTAGAACTGTGCTGGTGGGCAGTGAATTTGTTTCCGGCACTAAGGCAGCGACGTTAGCAGGTTTTGGCTTTCAAACTTAATTTAGTACCAAATAAATTTATTACATTAATTATAAAGTTTATGCTATTTTTACCAGTAATAAAACAAACTTTCGCGGCGTTTTCAGAACCAGTTATTTTAATTCCGTGTGGTCTGAGTGAAATTGGGCCGACATATTGAGGAAGACATATTTAATCAACAGCATTTGTTTTGTTTTGTTGGGAGCACTCAATTGCAACACAAAAGCTGTTGATATTGGTATCAACTACTTAAACCCATTTCTGAAGGGCTACGAACACATTTGCCCCGGTGGGATTCGAACCTACGAATTCCAGAACGGCTTAACCATTCAACCATAGCATTCGTTTTAGTGTTGCTTCTGCGTGTCTCAGTAACAAAAGTATGATTTGTAACTCTCCTGAAGAAAATTAAAAATTACTTAAACATTTTTTCTTATTGAATACCCTACACTTCACTTTAAATGAAGGCATTTTTACAAATGGGAGCGTTCAACACATTTCGGCCTCGGAGGAGTAGCTTAAAAAAAGTTTGAGAATCACTGATTTAAGGTGATGTGCCTCATTATGTGTGTGAAGACGTTTGGCACACTCGAGTTGCGTAATTACGAATATTTACATTATTTTTGATGTAACACTCAGGAGGTTCGTTGTACTATTTCAACATACAAAAACTGTTAAATAAAAAAATATGTAGATTCAGAAAGACTGCATTCCCATAGTGATGGTTGCAGTGGCGTGCGGTCCATATGTGCAGGGTGTGCACTGCACACCCTGGCAAAATTATGAGGGACAATAATTTTCTGCACCTACGTCTACCTATCTTTGTATGGTATATAATAAATATTATTTATAATATTTTCAAATATTATGTTGGTTTGCTTGCTTGTATTCTCACAGTGCGTGCGGTACTAGGTGTTGCACCACGTTCCGCGCGAACGAACATAGGAAGTTCTGATGTGTACGCACTACGCACTCAATTGAAAATCACGCTTTATACGTATGGGCTACTGGAGAAGAACAGCATACTATGGCACTGAGGCAAGTGCGGCTATTTTTCTGCACTTGGCATTCAGAATCATCCGAAGGTTCGGTTTATTAAGCGTTGTATTAGAGCGGGGACTTACGTGCCGAAGCGCTTTTGGTTTTTTAACTGATTCACTGGCCATACGATTTTGCTGACGGTTCATGTTTAAATTTATATATTGTAAGATTTTGTTTTCATGGAAACATAAAAGAAGTATTTCATCAATATAAAGGGAAATGTTTTAGTGTGGTAAAATAATTGCGGTGATGTATTATATTTATTGAAATAATTAGCTGAAAAACAATGTTGTTTTGCTTTAAAGAAACGAATTTTAACAGAACAGTCCAAATTTTACCATTCATCGTGTCTTACAGACAGTATATAAGTTATATTATGTAACACCCTATCCCTGGTTTTGTTTTTAAAAGTTGTCAAGATGTTTTTAGCTGAATATATGATTTCCAAATGTTAAAAACAATTAATAAATATAATTTAATCCATTGACCGAACGAGAAACAGTTCGTTCTATTGCGCCAGGGTGCAGCGGAATCCTCTGCACGTGGAATAGACGTTCGGTTTCTCGGCACCAATGAGCCACCGCAGCGGCGGGCGCCATGTGGTGCTACGTTTGCTGAACATGTACGTTTTTCGTGGAAGACCGAAGCGTTGCTTTTTCGACTCCGACATGACACCATACAACAAAAGACATGATTTTTGCTTCAGTGCTAGTAGAATTCTCATAAGTTTAGCTGTTTTTATAGTTATAACTCGAATACTCGTAGGTAAATATTTTACTTATAGTAATCTTTAAATTTATATTCATAATAAATAACCCGTTTCAGAATGGAGAACTCGGATGCCTCAATAATTAAAGATTTATTGGAAAATCCATGTTCTCTCCACACCCGGCATGAAAACCAACCGCACGGCATTGGACCTATCGACTGAGTGCAGAATTTTGGAGTTCAATGAATATAATGATGTAACTATTGAAAAAATCAGTCAGTAATGGTCAAAAATAATATTTTCTTTAAAATATAAGCTTTGAAATTTATCGTGGTCACAATACAGTGGACTCCGCTTAATGGAATCGCGGTTAATGTTATTTATCGCTTATTGTTATCGAAATCACTGGGTCATGATTTTCTCTCTTCATTTGTATGTTAAAAGGATCGCTTTATGGGATCGTGACATCGGTTAATGTTACCTCATTTCAGCTGGCAAAGGAATATTCACAATCTATTCGGAAGGAACCCGTTCTTTCCTTTCGTTTCGCTGCTGTTTGAATTTCCGAGAATTCTCCCTCATCCACCTAGGGTAAAGGAGAAAAACAAAGGAGAAGGAATTTACACTTTCCTGGAATTTTTCAGAAATACGCACACTACTGGTGGTGGCGAATAGTTGTCAGATAAACAGAAGGCAACACATTCTATTCGTAACTGAGAAGGA
Source organism: Pardosa pseudoannulata (assembly GCA_032207245.1). Lineage (NCBI taxonomy): Eukaryota > Metazoa > Arthropoda > Arachnida > Araneae > Lycosidae > Pardosa > Pardosa pseudoannulata. The sequence continues at coordinate 2,848,960 of CM063511.1, forward strand.
GCGTATTCCCATTTCATGCCTTGTTCGCTTACGTGCAGTTTGTTCATATGGAAGCCAGAAAGCAAAATGATTGAACATTTAAACTAAATATCGAAATTTTAGGTTTGGTTTGGTGTGCTACGGTCTACTTTTTGCAACACGAGGGCTAATGAGACCGGGACCTACAGCTTAAAGCCGATTCCGAACGGCTACGAACATCCATGCCTCAGTGGGATTCGAACCCACGAACTCCGGTTCCGAAGGCCAGCATCCTAACCCATCGGCCATCGTTCGGCTTATATCGAAATTTTAAATCGTTATAACAGGTTACCTAATATGAGTCAGCTCAGTTAAACATTTCTCAGCTTGTGAATTGAATTGAAAGTGTCGAAACGTGGAGTACAACACCGCTCCGATGAATTTAAAAAGCATTCTGATAACGAAAGATTTATCCATGAGCTTCTTAGAAAAAATGGTAGACAGTCAACAATAGATCAATTATTTTTATTATGTAAACAATTCTTATGTCTTAAAGGATAATATACAGTACATAAATATCAGGTGAGTATTTCCAATTTATTTTGAAATGTAGTACTTGTGAATTAAAGTGGGGGGAGATAAATTTATCTAATTTTGTGTATCGTTTATTGTTATCAATCGTTTATTGTTATCGAAATCACGGTGTCCCAAACATATCCCATTAAGTGGAATCCATTGTACTTTCTTTACTTTGTACAAGAGTCTACCAATAAAATCGCAGACTGCTGCAGTCGTCAGAAACACTTTTTAAAAAAACACGCGGGTGTTGATTCCATCAAAGAAGCTTAAGGGGTATATATGTATATGTATATGTGTATATATATATATATATATATATACATATATATATCTATATATATATATATATATGTATATATATATATGTAAATATATATGTGTATATATATATCTATATATATATATATACACATATTATTATTTACATATATATA
>CM063511.1:2854930-2902430 GCA_032207245.1 Pardosa pseudoannulata
ATTCATTTATATCACATGTCGCAGTCTGTAAAATCTATTGGAAATATTGAAGAAATAAAATGCTAGAAATTTTATTACATATAACATCGATAGTCCCATTTTACAATACAGCGTATTTCGGCATTTGTTTATAATTTTGATACGCACTTAAACGGGCATATGTAATGCTATTGGCTGCATAACACAAGGCCTGCGCACTTATTTTCCGAACACCGGTTCGAAGGTGGCAGTTTATTCTGTTGGTGCTTGCCGATATCTACTTCTAAACAAAAGAAGTTTATGAAAGTAAAATAAAGTTTGCAATTATAAGAAGGGTAAGTAGCAATTTTGCTATCGTTATTTTTTGATCTGTTTTCTAATTAATAATATCATAAGAATGATGGTAATTCTTAAGTTCGACACTTTCGAAAGGTTCAAATGTTTTGTTATTAGTATGTGCTTTGTATCATGTTGTATATTATAACTGCAGTTTTAAAAATAAGTTTAATTTTATTGTTGGAACTCATTAAGAAGTTTATAATTACCTACTATAACATTTAATATTAGTTTAATGTATTATACGTGTAAGTTTCATTTTTACTGTGTGTTGCAACTTGGTTATTGTTGATAACTCGCAAATTACAATTTCTGTTTTACCTTAAAGTAAAATGATTTATTATTTACACAATAACAGATTAATGTATCCTTACTTCATTGATTTATAAGGTGTTTTTAAGGAGCTTTATTAATAAATTTGATGTACAATTTATTTTACACACAACAGCCAACTGTGCAAAAATTCTATATAGAATCAATGTTATCTGCACTTTGAATTGTTTCTGATTTATCAGCTTCATATTTTTAAGTCCTGAGCTCTGTTTCCAGATTTTGATATTAATTTTCTAAAATTTTTTAAATTTTGTATGTCTAAGAGTAAAAAAAATATATCTAACAAAAATTAAACTACCAAAAGATAATTTATAAATGTAAGAAAAAAATAAGTCGAAAGTAATCAACATAAGCAATGTTTTTACATATTTTTATTATAAAAATGTAACCTTTATTCAATGTTGTACTATTTTATGATATATAGGTTTTCATATAACCTGTAGAAAAGTAGTTAAAAAATGCTTAAATTTTTTTAACAGTTGTGTCCAACAGCCAAAAGTAGAAAAATCCCTTCTAAATATAATTTGCAAGGCTGTTTTAATTATATAAATAAATTTAAATTAAAAGAAGCTTTAGACAGAGGAACTGTAAATAAAACACTGTATTTACACTTAAAGTAACACATTTATGCATTCAGATATTTACAAATGTTTTATTAAAATATAACAGCAATTTTATAAGAAATGATAACTCAATTTATTAGTAACTGAACCATATCTTAAAAATGTAATAGATGATATAAATAAGTCTTCTAAATGTTTGCATCAATGTTTACCTCACTTCAAAAACATAATTTTAACTATTTATAAAATACTTCTGAATATCTACTCTAAAAATGTGACTGAAAAATATATTGAAAAAGTTAAAAAAAAAATCCAATAAGAAAAATTTAAAAAAAAAAGACTTCTTAAATATTTCTTCTAATGAGGGGCATACGCAAGGGGGTAGGGGTTTAAATCCCCCCCATTGAGCTCAGACAAAATGGCAAAAATAAAAATTTTAGTAGAAATTATGCGGGCTATTATTTTTTAGAATTATGTACCCCCCACCATTGAAAAAATTGTACTTACGCCACTGCTTCTAATAAATTTTTTACTTTTATTCTCTATATACTATTGAATTAAGTTTTATTGTGTATGTAGTACAAATCAGTATCAGATGTTATATGTAAATAAAACTGTAAACAAAAATTTTGAAATCATTTTGCCTCAGCATAATTGTTTGCATGCAAAATTCAGAAGTTTGTGAGATTTGTCAGTGATAAATTGTTCTATGATTTTACACTATGGTAATGTTAAAAAACACTGCCTTTAATATGATCCTTAAATTATCATATTTTATGAATAAAGGTTAAGATATTTTATATCCGTGGGGTTAAGGGAAGATAAATAAAAAAAAGGATGCGAATTGTGTAATTTTTTTTGTAGACGTAATTTCTTTGCTTATAATTTAATCTATGTATCATATATGTTCTTGTGTATTGCATGAAGTTTATTTGGTAACTAAAGTTTAAATTTAACACTAGAATTACGGAAAGGATCATTTTGACACCTAGCTAATTTTTATCACTGACAGCTCTTCTAATTTTTTTGCAAATATCTTAATCTTTTCTTGATCATTGTGATTTACGAAATAGTAAAGATTTCAAGAAAATCGTATTTTTATTTTAGTCCTAACAAATGATTATTACCAAGAAATACTGAAGGCTATATACTGATGTTGAAGACAAGTGTAAACTTCATAATGACTCTTTCACTATTTTATTAGCAGAACTGGAATCATTCATAGCGTTGTTGTACGTAAGGGGGGCTTACCAATTCTTAGTTTGTTGTCAAAGACTTGGGGACCAAAGTTTTTTCACGAAACTATAAGTAGAGATAGGTTTCCGGAAGTTATGAAATTTCTTCGTTTTGAAAATAAACTAACAAGGTCTTCACGTTTGTAGTGTGATAAATTTACATTAATATCCGAGGTATGAAATACTTTTATAGAAAACTGTAAGCTTTGCTACAAACCAAATGAAAATATTACGTTGGATGAACAGTTATTCCCTACAAAAACAAGATGCCGTTTTTTGCAGTATAGTCCTAACAAGCTCGATAAATTAGGAATAAAACTTTGGCTAGAAGTAGATGTTAGGACAAAATACTTATTAAAAGGATTTCCATATTTAGGAAAAGATGAAATGAGACCAAGTGATCAAAGTTGTTTAGGGGAGAACGTAGTAAATCGTTTAATTGATCCTACATACCTGCACAGTCTGTATAGTTTTAAAAACAAACTGTAGTTGTCATAATTTGCGTTATTTTAATTTCTTTTTCACAAATATATATTATATTATATAGAGAAATATGCAGATATCTTATCAAGGGGTCAAAATGACACCCGCCGTAATTCTAGGTATACAAAGACCACCGTAATTCTAGTGTTAAATTGCCAAGCCAATAAAATAGCTATAGAAAAACAATTTTTTTTTATTAATGAGCATTCACGTTAGTCACGAATATCCTTAGTCTATTTTTTTAAAACTATATTTTGAGAAGTAGTAAAAGGCATAACACATTTTACTTGAGGATTATAGAAGGGAAACCGCCTTCGGCCGCCACCAGTTCGTTTGAGTGTATAGAAGGCTGTGGTTATATCAACACATTCGTGACGTGAATGTGTGGGTATATATATATATATATATATATATATATATATATATATATATATATATATATATATATATATATATATATATATATATATATATATATATATAATACGGCCAGTTCCCGAAATGGCAGGCAAAATTGCACATGTGGTCAATATCCTTGTGTCAATGGACTTGTGGTCAATGTCCGATATACTAGAAATGAATAGCGTATATGCGACTTTGACCGGCCACTTCACCGAAGTGCCAGGAACTCCCTGACCAATGTTCGATGTGTTGAAGCAAAACGAGTTAATGTACTTATCCGCATACCCGATGTTGACAGAGGTCATGTTATCATGAACGTCGAGGGCGCATTCTACGAGCTAGAAACAGAACATGGTGTTCTCAAACAACTGTACTCCGGAAGTGAGTTTTCCGTTTTGCAAGAGAATATACGGTATACGGGAAAATTTTGAACGTATGTTGTAAGAATTAAAGAACGCCGAATTCGAATTAGAATGGTATACAATGGAGTTATCCATGCTAGAACAAGTACATCATTTAATGATTTTTTTTGTCTAGTAAAAAAGCAAGTAAAATAGACTAATATACTAATTTTATAAAACAAATTTTTATAATACTTTAATGTTTTCATAAATTCATGTTTTCATGCTTTTGTCAGGATACGGTCTTTATTTTTATACAAACTTTAATGTTTTTATTTTTATTGAATAGTTGTATTATATATACACCTAATATATTTCGAATAACGCGCATAATGTAATTGTACGCATAATGTTTTATGCATTTTAAAACTTTGGAGGGTCATACCGGAAAAAATCTACACTCAGGTCTGGTGTATGTTAAATTATGTGAACAACAGTAAGTTTTAAAATCTGTTAGTCTTCAGAGTTTTTTGAGCGACTTGCAGTTGACAGAGGCATTAACAGACATAATTCGACTAAATAATTTTTATAATTCTGAAATATGTAATCTAGCCTTTAGTTTGTTAATGAAACGAAATTTGTATTTCAACTTATTTTATTTCAGTAACCTTTTTTTTCCGATAATTTTTTTTTTACTTTATATATCCTAGTATGATCTATTTTCTAACACCGCATTTACACGAGGCAAGTAGACGCTCAAGCAGGTCAGTCAAGTTGACTTGAAAGTATTACTTGACTCGTGTAAACGGTTCTGGTCAAGTCAAGTAGCTACTTGAGGCAAGTCAAGTAGTTCTTCACGGTGGACAAGTAACTTGACTCAAATGAATCAAGTAAAGTAGAGGGCGCCACTGATGTATCATTTCGCTATTGGTAACAGTCGTTTGTTTTTAGAACGTGGACTTTATTTTTGTTTCAGTACGCGAAAGATATCAGAAAATGAAAAAATAAAAATAAAAATTAGGATTTAAACTAGAGGTAAAGCATGGAACATAAATTTTCCATCTTTTCAAATTGTTCCACTTAATGGATGAAATTATAGATAACCCTACAACTGATAATTAAGGTAACTCAAAACAAAATAATGCTTTCACAAATAAAGTTTATTCTTAAAATAAAAGTGTATGTAATACTTTTTTATTATGTTAAGGGGTGTCATTAATTTTTAAGAAGCTGCAAATAGAATTTTTGTTGCTTTTCGGCTTACCAAACTTTTTTTTATTATTATCTTAAGTTGCTTAAAATTTTCAACATTTGATCTATATACCACGTTAAACATTTTCTTAAGTTTACTTTGTTTTTAGAAAAATTTTTTTTCAGTAAAGTACTTATTTTTAAAATTTCGCTGACACATCCGCTAAACAGATGCATGAAATAAAATGAAATATTACTTATTTTTAACTGTTAATTGGAAGAATTAAAAAAATACAGAAACACTGATAAATATTAAGAGATTATTACATAATAAAATATCGTTTTAAAAAAGGGAATATTAGAATGATTCTAATGTGCGTATGCAATTTATGGAAGCACGGATTGAAACATAGCTTTATATTGCGTGCTTATTATTATTACTATTTGTTTATTTTGTCGAACTTTGTTTGTTTGAATGTCTGAAGATTCTAAAAAACATGTACACTTTCTCCGAAAATTTTCCCTTTTACGGAAAAATTATTTCTTGGAAAACCCATTACTAAATATCTTAAAATTCACCCTCTCTAAACAATCCATTTAATGATATGAGCCATATTCTTTCCTAAATATTCCACACACGGAACATCTGCTAAAATCAACATCTGCTGAATTGAACACCTGCGTAATAAATTTAACACCAGGAGAATGAATATTCAAATAAAGCTAAAATAGTATGTGAAAATTGCATTTTAAGTTCTATAAATACAAATTAATTTTTTTAAAAATAGAATTAATTAGATACTCTTAAAAGTGTATAAGATTTCCTTATATCATTACAGAATATTTTCGCGAAAATTTGAAATTGCGAAAATATTTTGTTAATAGTCTGCAATAGTTCTTGTTAAGAGGCAAGTTACTTGACTCGCAACTTGACTACGTGTAAACTCATGCATTCAAGCTGCAGGTGAGTCAAGTAAACTAAGAAAAACTACGCATGAGTGGAGTTACTTGACTTGATCGTCTACTTCAGTGGTGCGCAAACTTTTTTCGACTGCGACCCCTTTTGTAGAGAGAAAATTTTTGGCGACCCCTAGAGATAAATGTTCACAAATACGATGTATATTTCGCGCATTTCTTTCGTTTCATCGAATAAAAATGTCATCATATTTGACTCGTATTAATTTTATTTATAATTTTAAGAAAATACTGCTTGTATAACACAAAAATCAGTAAATTGCCCTTTAATGAGATGTATGTGGCTGCAAGTTTCTAATTATCTCATCGATGTTTGGATGTATGTTGCTAATAGCAATTCGCATATCATCTTCAGGGTTTAAACGCGAGCGGTATTTAGTTTTTATTGAAACTAGTTTGCTAAATCCAGTTTCACATAAATACGTTGATGCAAATTGTATTAACACTCTGATGGCATTCTTGCATAGAACGGGATTTTCCACGGATAGCCAAAATTTTTGGAAAGGTTGAGTCTTAAATTGATTTCATAGAGTATAATCACTAATTAGATTTATTAATTGCTCTTTCTCACTAATTTGATTGAAGAGTTGAACTGCATATGTCAAAGGAAAATGGATCACGAATCCAACCAAGATCGTTTTCAGGAAAATCCTCGAATCTTCTCTAAAATCTTTTCTTTAACTTTTCAATGTGATTGGAAATGTTTTTAAATGTAAATATATCTATATTATTTAAATTGATAAAATCGTTAAAGGAAGGGAAGATGTTCGTCTTGTTTTTATTCGGTTCAGTTTGCCAGAGACTAAGCTAATTCTTAAAAGCTTGAATTTTACTGGCTGCAGTTATGATAGTTGAATTCTCACCCTGCAAGCTCAAATTTAAGTCAAGTTTTTCGAAAATATCAACTAAATAACTCAGCTTCCCTAGCGAAACTTCGTTCATATAATAACTTGCCAATCTATGTTTCTTTTCGATTAAAAACATGTACACTTCATTTCTTAAACCAAATATCCGTTGTATGGTACTGTATGGTATGCAGCATTCAGGGATAATGAATTTCATAAAAATTTGGCGACCCTCAAAAAACTTCTGGCTACCCCCACAGGGGTCGCGACCCCTAGTTTGCGCACCACTGGTTTACTTGACTCGTGTAAACGCGGTGTTAGAGACTTCGCCATTTTAACTGCGTGTTACTTCTATATAGCACTGCAAGCTTTGTCTTGTCTATTGAAATGTGTGAATTAAAAACTGGGTATGTGTTTTTTAATTCGAAGGATTTTGTCAATTTACAGGGTTTGATACCACAAAGCTGCTAAAATATCATATGAAGTGGACTTCGCTTTTAATGTGATGAGCTTGGGGCACCGTGATTTTGATAAAAATAACCGATTGATAACAATAAACAATATACAAAATGAGATAAATTTCCCCCCCTTTAATTCACACACACTTAATTTCAAAACAAAATGAAAAATCACATTTTATATTTATCTACTGTGTATTATTTATAACATAATTGTATGCATAACTAAAAAAAATGATCTATTGTTGATTTTCTACCATTTTTTTCTAAGCTCATGGATAAATTGTTCTTAATCATAACCAACCTGGCCGAACGCTGGCCAATTGGTTAGGGCGCTGATTGTCGGTACCGGAGTTCGGGGGTTCGAATCTCACTATGGCATGGATGTTCGCAGCCGTTCGTAATCGGCTTTAAGCTGTAGGTCCCGGTATCATTAGCCCTCGTGTGCAAAACAGTAGACCGTAGCGCTCCAAATCAAATCAAACCAAACCAAACCAAACCATAACCAACCTGTCTTAATGATTTGAAATTTCGATCTTTTAAGGTTCAATCATTTCGCTTTCTGTCTTCCCTATCGACAAGCTGCACGTAAGCGAGCAAGGCATCAAATGGGAATATGTTCCTTCTCACTTCCGATAAGAATGGGTTGCCTTCTGCTTATCGGACAACCACCGGCAGGGTGTGCGTATTTCTGAAAAATTCCAGGAACATGCAATACCCCACTCGTTTATTCATTCCCCATTTTCCTAGGTGGATGAGGGAGAATTCTCGGAAATTCAAACAACAGCGAAGGGAAAGAAAAGAACGGGTTCCTTCTGAATACATTGTGAATATTCCTTTTCCAGTTAGCCCATATTGGACCGCTGTCCTATAAACAGGACAGCAAATAGAATTCCATTTAATATTAAAGTTATAAACATTTTCTGAGTGGATTTTATTTTAAGACTTTTAAAATACACACTTTATCATAGTAACAACAACAAAAAAAAAAAAAACTGAGAAATCAAAATATATTGTATTTAAAATACATTTTTAGCAACCCCTTAAAAATTGTCATTTTTTAATCTTTAATTTTATATTCATAATTATTTTTTTAAACATAATGGAGGTTACTTGTAGAATTACAGACATTGGCACTACATGAGTGAGTAACGCTAGGTCCAGAAAAAAAGTATTATGACACCAAACACTTTATCTATTCTAACAATGATTCTTCAATTGATCCGCAAGATCGTTATTGTAGAATTTGACTTTTTTTATTACAAAATCATCATAACCTTGAAGCAATTTGGTATGTTTTCTGAAAATCTCACCATCGATGAAAGAATGGTAAAATGTTTTGGAAGGCACAGTTGCAAGATGTTCATGAAAAATAAACCTGTAAAATTTGGATATAAATTTTGGGTATTAGCATCCTACAACGGTATCCTTTTTCTATCACCCCTTACCAAAAATGCCAGTTCAAGAACTGCAAAAGAAAAGCAACAACAGTATGCTTAAAATGTTATGTTGAACTTTGCTTTGAATGTTTTCCCAAATTTCACCTATGAATCAGCCTAATGCAATGTAAGTGATATTTGTTAAATTTTAGTAGTGTATTGGACCGTTGGCCTAATTATAGTACAGATAATTAATTAAAAAAATAAAATTTATTTTTAAAATTTTGGTTTTATATGCTTAGTTACATCATATTAATGTTATGGATAAAGTTTTAAAAATTTTCAGAAATATTTAGGTGGTGTGGTACAATATGGGTTAAAAGGAGGTTCGGAAACGGATAACATTAACCGATGTAACGATCCCGTAAAGCGATCGTTTTAACATAAAAATGAATAGAAAAAATCGGGAACTAGTGATTTCGATAACAACAAGCGATCGATAACATCAACAGCGATCACAATAATCGGAGTCCACTGTATTTATCTTGAGTTAACCAGTTGAGTCAAACTCATTAACTCTTTAGACTTTTAATAAAATTTTCGATAGATATATTCATTTATTTCATTTAGTGTTTTATTTTTACTGTCTGTATGTAGAAAAGAGGAAATTAAGTGTTTTGAATGGATGCATAAAATTTTTTATACATCCCCCTTTAATTCACACGTACGAATTTTCAAAATAAAATGAAAAAACTCATATTTATGTACTTATATTATCCTTTAAAACATAAGAATAATATACATAAAAATTGATCCATTGTTGATTATTTACAATTTTTTCTAAGAAGCTCATCCCCTATATAATAATAGCCTAAGTTATCCGTCCGTCTGTCCTCCAATTTATGAAGCGGTTGGACCTGGAATGGATAGAGGCATCCATTCAAAGCGAATAAAGTTTCTTCTCCCAAACTATCGATCCGATTCTAAAATAAATTGGTATAAATATGCTTCATATCACAGCAAAAAATACTGTCGTCTTTAAAATGTTCAAAATCCAACCCTTACCCACTTTTCGAGTGTTTAATACCATTATTTCAAGCCCTATTTTCCCCGGTTAAGAGCAGTTAATTAAATTTATCCATTTATCACTTAATAAAGAGGTAAAAATAACAGTATTTTCTAGCTCGTTAAATTAAAACAGCAGCGAAGGGAAAGTAAAGATTGAGTTCCTTATGAATACATTGGAAATACTCCTTTGGCAGTTAAAATGAGGTTCGAAAACGGATAACATTAATCGATGTAATGATCACATAAAGCGATTATTTTAACATACAAATGAATGGAGAAAATCGGGACCCAGTGATTTCGATAAGAAGAAGCGATTGATTACATTAAGCGGAGTCTACCGTACTTTAAAGTAATTGTTTCTGTAAGCTGTATTAAACGCAAGTGGACATTGATAACAGGATTTTTAGCATAATATAGAAACTGATCATACAGTGAACATTAAAAATCGTTAATATGAAGTGCAGTAGAAATATTTAGTTCATTTTGAGGGGCGTCTCAGTTTTTAAGAAAAGTTTTGTCTAAATCGAGATATTTTTATCTTGATGTAGATTTTAGTATCCTTTGATTTATGCATTATTTATACTAGTAAGTTCAGACAAATGTTGAATATTTTAAAAGTGATACTCGACGCGTTTTGATCTATTAACCCCTTCCGGTATGATTTAATAATGAAAAACTGCATGAAATAACCATTTAATTTTTATTTAAAAACTTGTTTCATTTTACAATTCTTACATATTCTTAATTAAAATCCACTTTTTACATAGTGTTAAATAATATCAGAAACAGTAAAATTAAGAAAATATCAAAGCAAAACATTAATAAGGTATACAGATAATAGTCTTCAAGCTAGTGGTACTTTTCAAAACAAAGTGCAAAGGAATTCTTAATTGTTTACACCGCCAAGTAGTCTCACTTTTAATTGGATTCTTGTAACACACACGGCATTTCTTAGTAGGTTTTCTTTTATTCTGACTCATTCATTTGGCAATGACTTGTACCAAGTAAACAATATGCAATAGTGACTTGTGATTTTCACAAGTGATAAAAGTGTTGCCAAAGTCAGTACACTAGAAATTTTAAACTAAATTATCATATTTAACAGTAACTTTAATCGCATGACGAGTGTAGCTCGTTTTGTGTGCGGTATGAAATGAAAAACTAATAACGAGCTAGACTCGTCATTTTACCGGAAGGGGTTAAATTAGTGTTATTCAACTGCTAATTATACAAGTTTAAATAGGGGGAAAATTCGCTTACAATTAGATTTACTAGTATTAATGAAATTTATAGTAAATTTATGTTTTAATAACATGTAGCACATAGGTAATTTTTAATTGTCAATTTTGTATCTCTTACTTATATAATAAGCTTTATTTTTTGGACGTTAATAACTTAAAATTTTTACCTTGATCAGGCTTGGTTTGTAGCACCCCAGTAATAAAATTTCGTGGCTCCTGGCTAAAGTAACAAAACTTCTAATTGAATTATGTAATTTATTTATTCCAATAAATATATTTTGTGATTTATTTACTGATTATTGTAAATTAACTACTCCATTTCTAATTTATGAGTAATAAAAATTTTACTGTATTGCTTGTCCTAAAATATGTGTGTACATAAGTGGCGTGCGGTAGGTGTTCATGCAGGGTGTGCAGGGAGCAACAACAATAATAATAAAACCATAAAAATGTACATTAAATATTTCTTTAACGTTTATTATTCATTTGTACCCAAAATCCATACGTCTATCCGTATTACTATTAAAATAACGAAAAACTTATATTTCCACGAAAAACTTGTATGTTCAGCAAACGTAGCACCACACGGCGTCCGCCGCTGCGGTGCCTCATCGGAATGCTCATGGGTGCCGACAAACCGAACGTCTAGTCCACGTGCAGAGGATTTCACTGCACGCTGGCGCAATAGAACGAACTGTTTCTCGTTCGGTCAGTGAATTAAATTATATTTATTAATCGTTTTTAACATTTGGAAATCATACATTCTGCGAAAAACACCTTCACAATTTTTAAAAACAAAACCAGGGATAGGGTGTTACAGATATAACTTATATTCTGTCTGTAAAACACAATGAATGGTTAAATTTGGACTGTTCTGTTACAATTCGTTTCTTTTTTGTCTAACAAAACAAAACTGTTTTTCAGCGAATTGTTTCTATAAATATAATACATCACCGAAATTAATTTACCACACTAAAACATATCACTTTTTATTGATGAAATATTTCTTTTATGTTTCCACGAAAACAAAATCTTACAATATATAAATTTAAACATGAACCGTCTGCAAAATTGCATGGCCAGTTAATCGGTTAAAAAACCAAAAGCTCTTCAGCACGCAAGTCCCCGCTGTAGTACAACGCTTAATAAACCGCACCTTCGGACGATTCTGAATGCCAAGTGCAGGAAAAATAGCTGCACTTGCCTCAGTGCCATAGTATGCTGTTCTTCTCCAGTAGCCCATACATATAAAGCGTGATTTTCTATTAGTGGGCAGTGCGTACCCATAATTTCTTATGCTTTTGAACGCGCTACGTGGTGCAGCACCTAGTACCGCACGCACTTCGAGAATACAAGCAAGCAAATCAACATATTTGAATATATTATAAACAAAATTTATTATATACCATATAAAGATAGGTAGACATAGGTGCAGAAAATTGTCCCTCATAATTTTGCTAGGGTGTGCAGTGCACACCCTGTACATATGGACCGCACGCCACTGATATACACATACATAGAACATAGTGTGCGGCCCACCAAGGTAAGGTGCACTTCCAATGTGACACGCGGAGCTTTCTGAGCTCCCTAAATCTGATCTTGACGCAGAATTTTGTTAGGGGACGGGGGTTCATAATTTTCTGAAACTACTAAAAAAAAAAAAAAAAAAAAAAAAATTTCGAGTTCTGTAACACTATAAATCCAACACAAACTATCTACATTTAACAATTTACGTTTAATTATTAATATATTTACACATATTTACAAGTTTACTTAATATTTGACATTATTAAAAAATGCAGAGAGCAGGAGGCCCTCGCACACACCAGCACGACACATAACGGACACTCTAACAGTCTGTCCTTTACGGCTAAAACAAAAAGGTGCGCGCGCAGATGGCCGTTGCGCGCTGCTACAGTATGTAATAAAGCACTATTATTTCCCTAATTATAGAGCTAAATAATATCGACTTTTTATTTAGACAACATTGTTTAGTTGAATTTAGATTTGATTTTTTAAGTTTAAAAACATATTTTTTTATAATAAGAGGTAAAATATTTTATTTTTATTAAAAAGTAGGAATGAATCAAGCCAGAAAAAATTACTTATAATGTAACATCTACCTAAGTAATAACCGTATAAATGTGAATATTCTATAGAAAACCAATGAATTTGACCAAACAGTAAGAAAAAATAACTTACCAACAAAAATTGGGAATTAAACAAGTATATAAACACGTTAAAAAATTTATTGATTTATACAGTAAACAAGGGGGCGTACTCGATGGGAGGGTTTAAACCCCTTAAACCCCTCCATTGCTTTTTAAACTTGCGTATAAATGTCTTTTCTTGTTAATTTTTATTCAGTTTCTAGTAAAAGAATATAATTTTAACTCTTTTTCCTTCAAATTGTTAAAAATTTTATTTTTATTTTTTAAGTCAGGTTAATTTTTTAACTTCTTTCCTATTATTTTTCTTTTATTTTTGCTAAAATATTGGTAAATTATATTTTAGCCACTTACCAATTACTGTCATAAAATATTAAATCGATAGTTATTCAATAATTCACGGAAAATGCAAAGTTAGTTTTCAGGTTGACCCCGTTTCTCTTTCAAAACAGGTTTTTAATATTTGTATTGTAAGGGGATAAGGTACCTTAAAAATCCTCTATATAATAATAGCCTAAGTTGTCTGTCCACGAATTTATGAAGCGGTTGTACCTGGCATACCTACCGGGGATACAGGCATCCATATTGGATTTTTATGTGTTAGGGTTAGCAAAATTCAAAGCGAGTTCGAAATCCACCCCATCCCCCCTTTTCGAGCGTTTAATGCTATTATTTCAAGTCTTATTCTCCCTCTTATTCTATACTAAATTCATTCTTGATATGAATTTAGTATAGAATAAGAGGAAGCAGCTAGGGCGGAGAGTAATATTTAAACTGGACTGTGTTTACTCGACCCTCATATACTCTAATTAGTTCTTTCATGGAGTGTAGGCCTAGCACGTTCGGTAGAGGGTCTGCCCATTTGATCAGCGTACTTCTCGGGTTGACGGTTCTGTCCCCGACTCAGCCAAATTTTTCTAAATGTCTAATTAATTTAATATTTTCTGATTTTCCTTTTAATTTCTGTTCCGACAAGAACTGCTTGAACTCTTCCATGAGTCACTTGTGACGAAAACTGTATAGCACTTATATAACTGTCCAACGCGTATGCTCTTACTACTGTGTATTATTTTTTCTCCTCCTAAAGCGCGTCTATAGCGCTTTAGAGATAAGAGAGATAAGAGTTGGATTCCATGATAGCTGACGCGTATATTTAACTTAATTTTCTTTAATTAAATATTTAACTTTTCTCGTTGAATCTTTCTTTGAGTTTGGATTTGATATGATCAATACACTGAACCACAACAGATTTAGAGGCATTCTTTATAGATATTTAGATTTAGATGAATGCCGCATAAACAAATTCTTATTCCTAAAGTTGTTTTATTATTTTCAAAATTGTTTTATTATTTTTAAAATGTTTACTATTTTTTCAATTTTTTGACTTAAACTTTCTACTCGTAATGCAATAATAGCCTAAGTTAACTATTTGTCCTCGAATTGATGAAGCGGTTGGACGTGGTATGGATAGAGCATCCATATTCGATTTTTGATGACTTAGGTTAGCAAAATTCAAAGCGAGTCAAGTTTATTTTTCCCTAAACTATAGATCATATTCTAAAATAAATGGATATGAATAAGCGTCGTATCACGGCGAAAAATACTCTCATATTTAAAACGTTCGAAAAATTCACCTCGTCCCCCTTTTCGAGCATTTAATGCCATTATATCAAGCCCTATTAAATTTATATATCAGGCGATTAAATTTATCAATTCATCACATAATAAATAGGTAAAAATAACAATCTTTTTCTAGCGTTATGACGTCATTCCTTTAATTTTCTCATTTAATCATTTATTTTAGATTATTTAAATATCTTCTGCATGATTTCCATACGTTTTGTCACTAAACTTAGATATTACGTAAATAATTTTCTTTTAAATTGGGCTTAAATAATAGGTTAGGTACATATGTGATAATTTTAATCGATTATTTTTGTAGAACGGTAATTCTCAGCCAAAAAACAAACCATTTTTTTTTACCTGCCGTGGGTAATTTACAATTCTGGAAAATTAAAAATTTTACTGATCCCGTCATATGAAGGGCTATATGCTAGTGTTAGAATAAGACGATAAAATCGTAAGCATTTTGCGTTTATGCCTACCTTAAACTGTTAAACTTTTGCTATAAAGTGAAATGTTTTGAAATCTAATGTTAATTTTATTTCATCCAAAATTTATATTCCTTGTTATGAAGGATACAAAACATTTTTGGTCTCATTTTGATATATCTGATAACTTGTAACTTAAACTTCCCGAGTGCATTTTAATCTATATGTTATCTAATATTTTGAATATTGTTTACCAAATTCTTATCCTTAAATTTAGAAACCTACTTTATTGGTATTTAAGTTTTTATTTAAATGAGATGCAGTTTGTATGCGTAATACTGAGATACATCTGAAAAATGTACTAAAACATTTTTAAAACTCTGTTTTATAAAAACTCTTTAAAATTAATAAAATCTCATGCGTATTTATGTTTTATATTAATATTGATCACAAAGAGGCCAAAATTAAAAATGTAATATTTTTTCAGGGAACGAAGGATCTCTTATTCTAGAACATGTCTTTTTGGAAATTCAAGGTAAGAGAATCAATATATTTTTATACACATTATTCTTTGTGAGAATACAAAATTCCAAATATTTCCTTAAAACTCCCATGTTAGAAGCCGAAGGATGGACGAAGGGTTAGGGTGCTGGCCATCGGTACCGGAGTTCGTGGGTTAGAATCCCACTGTGGCATGGATGTTCGTAGCCGTTCGGAAACGTCTTTAATCATTATGTCTCGCCCACGTGTTGCAAAAAGCAGAACTTAGCGCTCCCTTTTTAGAAATTGTAGATGCATATGTTAATTCTTGTACCTTTCGGGGGAGGGGAAGAATGATATAGTCATTTCAAAATAAAAATGATCATAAAACAGGTTTGTCTGTATTGCGGTTAAGTTACAATTCCAAATGGGTTAGGGTTTGATGCCAAAGAAGGAATTAGATGAATTTGTGTCGTACTCGTATACTGAAACAGTCCAATGCCAGATTATTCTTAAAATGTGTACACAAGGTCAGTGACGCACATATTAAATTCTACTGTCGTTCCAGCCGAACGATGGCCGATGGGTTAGGGTGATGGCCTTCGGAACCGGAGTTCGTGGGTTCGAATCCCATAGCGGCATGGATGTTCGTAGCCTTTCGCAATCGGCTTAAGCTGTAGGTCCCGGTCTCATTAGCCCTCGTGTTACAAAATAGTAGACCGTAGCACTCCAAACCAAACCAAATCTACTCACATTCCTACAGTACAACTGGATTTCACGAAAAATTGAAGAAAATCTATACATAAAATATCATTCTTTCCTACGGTAATTAAGAAAACATAAATTAACAATTTTTTAACTGTCGTTTTTTAAATTTTTAACCTTGTATTAGTAGAAGAGAGTTGTAATGACATATTATTCTAATAATGTGTAGTCATAGTCAGTGCACCCACATTAAAGTGTAGGGCAGTTGTATTGACAGTAATACATTGCAATTGGTCTTCACTGTACATTAAAGTAGATTTACAGTTAAAATGTTAAATTTAGAGCAAATTTGACAATAATTTAACTATTTTTAACAATGCAGTAATATTTAATTTTGTCAACCTGTGTTAACAAGACAGTTGCAATGCCAAATTCTAAAAAATATGTGGGCTCATCGTCAGAGAACCCACATTAAACGTTAAAACAGTTCTATGGACATTCTTCCGCTATCCAAATTATCTGCCAAGCAAATGCTTACTCGAAATATATTTTCCAATAGCACTTGTGCCGGTGTATGTAAGAATTTATTATACTTCATTAACTGTCAATTTTTCTCACCCTGTATTATAGGAGACAGTTGCAATGCCAGATTATTCTAAAACTTTGCGCACATGGTAGTGCACTTACGTTAAATGTTAGGGCAGTCGTATTGGCTTCCATGCATTGCAACTGGTCTTCCCG
Source organism: Pardosa pseudoannulata (assembly GCA_032207245.1). Lineage (NCBI taxonomy): Eukaryota > Metazoa > Arthropoda > Arachnida > Araneae > Lycosidae > Pardosa > Pardosa pseudoannulata. The sequence goes on from CM063511.1 coordinate 2,871,905, forward strand.
GCAAATTGAAGGAAATCTATAGTCGGAATGACGTATTTTCCTATACCGCTTGTGCCGGTGTAATAAAATATTTTTATACTGCAGTAAATTTCATTATTTATGTCACCCTGTATTACTAGAAGACAGTTGCAGTGCCAGATTATTCTAAAAATTTGTGCACATGGTAGTGCACCTTCAGTAAATGTTAGGGCAGTCGTATTGGCTTCCATGCATTGCAACTGGTCTTCCCGGCAAATTGAAGGAAATCTATAGTCGGAATGACGTACTTTCCTCTACTGCTTGTGCCGGTGTAATAAAATATTTTTATACTGCAGTAAATGTCATTTTTGTCACCTTGTATTACTAGAAGACAATTGCAATGTGAGAATATTCTAAAACTTTGTGCGCGTGGTAGTGCACCCACATTAAATGTTAGGTCAGTCTTATTGGCTTCCATGCATTGCAACTGGTCTTCCCGGCAAATTGAAGGAAATCTATAGTCGGAATGACGTACTTTCCTCTACTGCTTGTGCCGGTGTAATAAAATATTTTTATACTGCAGTAAATGTCATTATTTATGTCACCCTGTATTACTAGAAGACAGTTGCAGTGCCAGATTATTCTAAAAATTTGTGCACATGGTAGTGCACCTACATTAAATGTTAGGGCAGTCGTATTGGCTTCCATGCATTGCAACTGGTCTTCCCGGCAAATTGAAGGAAATCTATAGTCGGAATGACGTATTTTCCTATACCGCTTGTGCCGGTGTAATAAAATATTTTTATACTGCAGTAAATTTTATTATTTATGTCACCCTGTATTACTAGAAGACAGTTGCAATGCCAGATTATTCTAAAAATTTGTGCACATGGTAGTGCACCTACATTAAATGTTAGGGCAGTCGTATTGGCTTCCATGCATTGCAACTGGTCTTCCCGGCAAATTGAAGGAAATCTATAGTCGGAATGACGTATTTTCCTATACCGCTTGTGCCGGTGTAATAAAATATTTTTATACTGCAGTAAATTTCATTATTTATGTCACCCTGTATTACTAGAAGACAGTTGCAATGCCAGATTATTCTAAAAATTTGTGCACATGGTAGTGCACCTACATTAAATGTTAGGGCAGTCGTATTGGCTTCCATGCATTGCAACTGGTCTTCCCGGCAAATTGAAGGAAATCTATAGTCGGAATGACGTATTTTCCTATACCGCTTGTGCCGGTGTAATAAAATATTTTTATACTGCAGTAAATTTCATTATTTATGTCACCCTGTATTACTAGAAGACAGTTGCAATGCCAGATTATTCTAAAAATTTGTGCACATGGTAGTGCACCTACATTAAATGTTAGGGCAGTCGTATTGGCTTCCATGCATTGCAACTGGTCTTCCCGGCAAATTGAAGGAAATCTATAGTCGGAATGACGTATTTTCCTATACCGCTTGTGCCGGTGTAATAAAATATTTTTATACTGCAGTAAATTTCATTATTTGTCACCCTGTATTACTAGAAGACAGTTGCAATGCCAGATTATTCTAAAAATTTGTGCACATGGTAGTGCACCTACATTAAATGTTAGGGCAGTCGTATTGGCTTCCATGCATTGCAACTGGTCTTCCCGGCAAATTGAAGGAAATCTATAGTCGGAATGACGTATTTTCCTATACCGCTTGTGCCGGTGTAATAAAATATTTTTATACTGCAGTAAATTTCATTATTTATGTCACCCTGTATTACTAGAAGACAGTTGCAATGCCAGATTATTCTAAAATTTGTGCACATGGTAGTGCACCTACATTAAATGTTAGGGCAGTCGTATTGGCTTCCATGCATTGCAACTGGTCTTCCCGGCAAATTGAAGGAAATCTATAGTCGGAATGACGTATTTTCCTATACCGCTTGTGCCGGTGTAATAAAATATTTTTATACTGCAGTAAATGTCATTATTTATGTCACCCTGTATTACTAGAAGACAGTTGCAATGCCAGATTATTCTAAAGTTTGTGCACATGGTAGTGCACCTACATTAAATGTTAGGGCAGTCGTATTGGCTTCCATGCATTGCAACTGGTCTTCCCGGCAAATTGAAGGAAATCTATAGTCGGAATGACGTATTTTCCTATACCGCTTGTGCCGGTGTAATAAAATATTTTTATACTGCAGTAAATTTCATTATTTATGTCACCCTGTATTACTAGAAGACAGTTGCAATGCCAGATTATTCTAAAAATTTGTGCACATGGTAGTGCACCTACATTAAATGTTAGGGCAGTCGTATTGGCTTCCATGCATTGCAACTGGTCTTCCCGGCAAATTGAAGGAAATCTATAGTCGGAATGACGTATTTTCCTATACCGCTTGTGCCGGTGTAATAAAATATTTTTATACTGCAGTAAATTTCATTATTTATGTCACCCTGTATTACTAGAAGACAGTTGCAATGCCAGATTATTCTAAAAATTTGTGCACATGGTAGTGCACCTACATTAAATGTTAGGGCAGTCGTATTGGCTTCCATGCATTGCAACTGGTCTTCCCGGCAAATTGAAGGAAATCTATAGTCGGAATGACGTATTTTCCTATACCGCTTGTGCCGGTGTAATAAAATATTTTTATACTGCAGTAAATTTCATTATTTATGTCACCCTGTATTACTAGAAGACAGTTGCAATGCCAGATTATTCTAAAAATTTGTGCACATGGTAGTGCACCTACATTAAATGTTAGGGCAGTCGTATTGGCTTCCATGCATTGCAACTGGTCTTCCCGGCAAATTGAAGGAAATCTATAGTCGGAATGACGTATTTTCCTATACCGCTTGTGCCGGTGTAATAAAATATTTTTATACTGCAGTAAATTTCATTATTTATGTCACCCTGTATTACTAGAAGACAGTTGCAATGCCAGATTATTCTAAAAATTTGTGCACATGGTAGTGCACCTACATTAAATGTTAGGGCAGTCGTATTGGCTTCCATGCATTGCAACTGGTCTTCCCGGCAAATTGAAGGAAATCTATAGTCGGAATGACGTATTTTCCTATACCGCTTGTGCCGGTGTAATAAAATATTTTTATACTGCAGTAAATTTCATTATTTATGTCACCCTGTATTACTAGAAGACAGTTGCAATGCCAGATTATTCTAAAAATTTGTGCACATGGTAGTGCACCTACATTAAATGTTAGGGCAGTCGTATTGGCTTCCATGCATTGCAACTGGTCTTCCCGGCAAATTGAAGGAAATCTGTAGTCGGAATGACGTATTTTCTTATACCGCTTGTGCCGGTGTAATAAAATTTTTTTATACTGCAGTAAATTTCATTATTTATGTCACCCTGTATTACTAGAAGACAGTTGCAATGCCAGATTATTCTAAAAATTTGTGCACATGGTAGTGCACCTACATTAAATGTTAGGGCAGTCGTATTGGCTTCCATGCATTGCAACTGGTCTTCCCGGCAAATTGAAGGAAATCTATAGTCGGAATGACGTATTTTCCTATACCGCTTGTGCCGGTGTAATAAAATATTTTTATACTGCAGTAAATTTCATTATTTATGTCACCCTGTATTACTAGAAGACAGTTGCAATGCCAGATTATTCTAAAAATTTGTGCACATGGTAGTGCACCTACATTAAATGTTAGGGCAGTCGTATTGGCTTCCATGCATTGCAACTGGTCTTCCCGGCAAATTGAAGGAAATCTATAGTCGGAATGACGTATTTTCCTATACCGCTTGTGCCGGTGTAATAAAATATTTTTATACTGCAGTAAATTTCATTATTTATGTCACCCTGTATTACTAGAAGACAGTTGCAATGCCAGATTATTCTAAAAATTTGTGCACATGGTAGTGCACCTACATTAAATGTTAGGGCAGTCGTATTGGCTTCCATGCATTGCAACTGGTCTTCCCGGCAAATTGAAGGAAATCTATAGTCGGAATGACGTATTTTCCTATACCGCTTGTGCCGGTGTAATAAAATATTTTTATACTGCAGTAAATTTCATTATTTATGTCACCCTGTATTACTAGAAGACAGTTGCAATGCCAGATTATTCTAAAAATTTGTGCACATGGTAGTGCACCTACATTAAATGTTAGGGCAGTCGTATTGGCTTCCATGCATTGCAACTGGTCTTCCCGGCAAATTGAAGGAAATCTATAGTCGGAATGACGTATTTTCCTATACCGCTTGTGCCGGTGTAATAAATTATTTTTATACTGCAGTAAATGTCATTATTTATGTCACCCTGTATTACTAGAAGACAGTTGCAGTGCCAGATTATTCTAAAAATTTGTGCACATGGTAGTGCACCTTCAGTAAATGTTAGGGCAGTCGTATTGGCTTCCATGCATTGCAACTGGTCTTCCCGGCAAATTGAAGGAAATCTATAGTCGGAATGACGTACTTTCCTCTACTGCTTGTGCCGGTGTAATAAAATATTTTTATACTGCAGTAAATTTCATTATTTATGTCACCCTGTATTACTAGAAGACAGTTGCAGTGCCAGATTATTCTAAAAATTTGTGCACATGGTAGTGCACCTTCAGTAAATGTTAGGGCAGTCGTATTGGCTTCCATGCATTGCAACTGGTCTTCCCGGCAAATTGAAGGAAATCTGTAGTCGGAATGACGTATTTTCTTATACCGCTTGTGCCGGTGTAATAAAATATTTTTATACTGCAGTAAATTTCATTATTTATGTCACCCTGTATTACTAGAAGACAGTTGCAGTGCCAGATTATTCTAAAAATTTGTGCACATGGTAGTGCACCTTCAGTAAATGTTAGGGCAGTCGTATTGGCTTCCATGCATTGCAACTGGTCTTCCCGGCAAATTGAAGGAAATCTATAGTCGGAATGACGTACTTTCCTCTACTGCTTGTGCCGGTGTAATAAAATATTTTTATACTGCAGTAAATGTCATTTTTTATGTCACCCTGTATTACTAGAAGACAGTTGCAATGCCAGATTATTCTAAAAATTTGTGCACATGGTAGTGCACCTACATTAAATGTTAGGGCAGTCGTATTGGCTTCCATGCATTGCAACTGGTCTTCCCGGCAAATTGAAGGAAATCTATAGTCGGAATGACGTACTTTCCTCTACTGCTTGTGCCGGTGTAATAAAATATTTTTATACTGCAGTAAATTTCATTATTTATGTCACCCTGTATTACTAGAAGACAGTTGCAGTGCCAGATTATTCTAAAAATTTGTGCACATGGTAGTGCACCTACATTAAATGTTAGGGCAGTCGTATTGGCTTCCATGCATTGCAACTGGTCTTCCCGGCAAATTGAAGGAAATCTATAGTCGGAATGACGTACTTTCCTATACCGCTTGTGCCGGTGTAATAAAATATTTTTATACTGCAGTAAATTTCATTATTTATGTCACCCTGTATTACTAGAAGACAGTTGCAATGCCAGATTATTCTAAAAATTTGTGCACATGGTAGTGCACCTACATTAAATGTTAGGGCAGTCGTATTGGCTTCCATGCATTGCAACTGGTCTTCCCGGCAAATTGAAGGAAATCTATAGTCGGAATGACGTATTTTCCTATACCGCTTGTGCCGGTGTAATAAAATATTTTTATACTGCAGTAAATTTCATTATTTATGTCACCCTGTATTACTAGAAGACAGTTGCAATGCCAGATTATTCTAAAAATTTGTGCACATGGTAGTGCACCTACATTAAATGTTAGGGCAGTCGTATTGGCTTCCATGCATTGCAACTGGTCTTCCCGGCAAATTGAAGGAAATGTATAGTCGGAATGACGTACTTTCCTATACCGCTGTGCCGGTGTAATAGATTATTTTTATACTGCAGTAAATGTCATTATTTATGTCACCCTGTATTACTAGAAGACAGTTGCAATGCCAGATTATTCTAAAAATTTGTGCACATGGTAGTGCACCTATATTAAATGTTAGGGCAGTCGTATTGGCTTCCATGCATTGCAACTGGTCTTCCCGGCAAATTGAAGGAAATGTATAGTCGGAATGACGTACTTTCCTATACCGCTTGTGCCGGTGTAATAAATTATTTTTATACTGCAGTAAATGTCATTATTTATGTCACCCTGTATTACTAGAAGACAGTTGCAATGCCAGATTATTCTAAAAATTTGTGCACATGGTAGTGCACCTATATTAAATGTTAGGGCAGTCGTATTGGCTTCCATGCATTGCAACTGGTCTTCCCGGCAAATTGAAGGAAATGTATAGTCGGAATGACGTACTTTCCTATACCGCTTGTGCCGATGTAATAAATTATTTTTATACTGCAGTAAATGTCATTATTTATGTAACCCTGTATTACTGGAAGACAGTTAAAATGGCAGATTATTCTAAAAATGTGTATTCATAGTCAATGCACCCACGTTAAATCTTAGGTCAGTCTTTATGGCTTCTAAGCATTGCAACTCTTGTTTATGGATAGTTCAAGTGGTACTACAGTTAAAATAATTTTTACAGCAAAATATTTAGTTCTTTTTTCATTCCTTACTCCTTAGTAATTTTTTTTGTTATGTATTAATAAATGAAAATTATATTGCCATATTCTAAAAAATTGTAGGAAAATTGTTAGTGCACTAAGATTAAATATTATTTTAGTCTTATTGATATTTATGCAATGAACACAATCAAGATTATCATCCGTTAAAATATTAATTTTTAGAGCAAATTGTTCTATGGTCTACATTTTTTAATTAAGTTATTGTCACTTTTTTCATCCTGTATTAGAAAACTCTTCCGATGGTTATCTTTAGGGATCTCACATTACAGGTTAGGCTAGTTGTATTGATATTCGTACAGACCAATTGGTGTTTCAAGCAATTTAAAACAAATATACACTGTTTCCTCGTACCGGAAAAGTCATGGAGAAAATCATGGATTTAGACAATAGTTTAATTTTGTCAGGGAAAGTCATGATTGTCTAAGAAAAATGAGTAAAAGTCATGATTCCGCTAAGCTACCCCCCCCAAAAAAAAAAAAAATTAAAAATTGCCTGTGCAAGTGAATTTCTTTCGTGAATGGAAGCGGCTGCATACTTCTCCCTTTTGTCCATAGCGCTGGACTCCCATTCATCTATTTTTTGTACACTGAGCCACCGGCGCCTTAACTGCGTGGCGAGACAGTTGCTACGGGGTGTCTAGGGTGTCGTAGTGATCCGATGTGTAATGTCTCGTTACGCGTGATTTGCCGATGGTCGAGAAGAAAAAAAAGTACGCATCGGCCTGTGATGTGACAAAGGAGTGGGAGGGAAGGGGATGATAACGGAACGTCCTTGGATGAGCCGGTGATCGTGTGTATATTTCGTTGTGAGAAGCGAAACCGTTGAAGATACGAGCGTAGAAAAACATACTCATTAGGGCAGAGTACACTGCACCGGAAGGGTCGAATATTTCTATCGCAGCAGTACGATTCGAGCAGTCATCTGTTTTTTTCTCGTGTGTTAATGAGGCAAGACCGGGGCAGGCTTCTCTTTCACCCGTATATTCGGTCTGCTAGACCCCCCTCCACAATCGTTTCCGAGAATCTGAATTTTTGTATTAAATCTGGAATTTTTGTATTAAAATCCGAGCTCAGGCGAGTTTTATTAAGAAACAATGTTTTGGGTGTGGGAGGAGTATAAATTTTTTTGGAGTTTTTTTTGGGGGGAGGGAATGAATTATTCATGGTCACCTCGATAATGCCTAAGTACCCTGAATTCAAATTGGAAATTTTTTGATTGGAATCAGAAAATTACTATATGATTAAACTTAGGTATGCAGATACTACAACAATATATATATATATATATATATATATATATATATATATATATATATATATGTATGTAGTTTATAAAACATTTATAAAGCATTTTTTATCAAATTCTTGTAATTTCTCTAAAAGCATACATTTGTATGTACATCAGAAATTTTATTCATATACACTTTAACAAAATATTTTTAAAGTCATGGAAAATGATCTGCCAAAATCGAGGAAAGTCATGGATTTGAAAAATTTTATTTTGGCTGATACCCTGAATATAGTAAAAATATTATAGTAATTTTTTCAGTGTTTTTTTTTTTAATTGCAGAAATCGTCTTTATTTGTGTCACTTTGTTTTACTAAAAGACGGATGCAATGCCAGATATTAATCTTAATATAGGTGTATTCATATTGACTTAAAGTTAACACAGTTGGCTTTATGTACGTAAACTAGTTTTATCGGGAAAATTCAGCGAAATCTATAGTTGAAAATTATTTTCCTTGGCAAATATGTAGGATTAAATATTTTTAACTGCTTTTTTATTGTTTTCCTTCATTTTCTATTGTTTATGTTGAATTCAAATTCTGCCCTTATTTAATTTTAGAATAGAGTTGCGGTGTCATATTATAAAAGCACGTGATCTCATGTTTATTGCCCTTTACTGCTTTACCACCATGAATTAGGTTAAAGTGTTCTTTAAAATGCCATTTCTCAATAAATGCGAATAATATTTTCAATAAAATGTAGATAATACTAATAGTGTAACTTGCCGAACAATGGCTGATTCGTTAGGGCCTTATAATAGGGTCAGTGTGTGTGTGTGTGTATATATATATATATATATATATATATATATATATATATATATATATTATATATATACAATTATATATATATATACAATTATAAATTTGATTAATTAAATTATGGATTTTTATGACTCAATATTATATCGAATAGAAGAATTGAGAGTGTACAGGACAATTTAAAAATCTGCTAAGTAAAAAATGTTATAATATCAATCTTTCGACATTGTTTCGTAACAACAATAAAAAAAAAATCGTTATTTTCCACAAGCCATGGGCCGAATGGTTAGGTTGCTGGCCTTCGTGGGTTCGAGTCCCACTATGGTATGGATGTTCGTAGCTGTTGGGAATCGGTTTTAAGCAGTAGGTCCCTGGCCTCATTAACCCCCGTGTTGTAAAAAAGTAGTCCGTAGTGCCCCAAATCAAACCAAACCGTAGTGAACATGAATTGTAACTGGAAAAAAAATGTCCGCTTGCATGTTAAGTATTTTACAGAGTGGGTGTAACGCCTCGCGCGTCCCCGGCTGTTCTTTCCGATAACCGCACCCCTCGTTCTATACCTGCTCGCCTACTGTTACTGGAGCAGGTATCTTGGGATCGATTAAAGCCTATATTGCCTACAATTAAGCACTGCAGCGACAAAACTCTTGACTAAACATTTAATTACAAATTCTGTTAAGACATATGTACAGTCAACATCTTACGCCTAAAGATGGCTCAAATAAGACCGAGGAAAAAAAAAACAAATGGTGCCTAGCGGAAATTACCTCTCTCGGTCGTAGTTCCTTTCAGAAGAATATCCGTTCTCCGTCGTTCGGAGAACTCCGGGAACTCTACCCTCTTCGCGAGGGCCGGGGTGGAATCTCCCCCCTCTTGATCACTGACCTTCGGAACCGGAGTTCGTGGGTTCGAGTCCCATTGAGGCATGGATATTCGTAGCCGTTCGGAATCGGCTTTAAACAGTAGGTCCCGGTCTCATTAGCCCTCGTATAGCAAAAAGTAGACCGTAGTGCTCCCAACCAACCTAACCTAACCCCCCTCTTGATCAAGCTTTTCTCCTGCTTTTTCTCCTGGGTAAAATGTCCCTTTCCGCAGCTGGCGGGGGTGGGGGTGGCATCCACCGCCCCCTCCTGTCGAACCTCCCTGGAACAGGGCTTTCCCACCCTCTCTCGGGGTGTCCGTCTTCGGCCGACGAAAAAAAACAGGGGCCTATGTAACACCAACTCGAGTCTTGAGTCTAGTATTACAGTGGGTTCCCTTATAGATGTAAACATTTAATGAATTAGGGAAATAACTGTTCGCATCAGATGAATTTTATTTTCAATCTTTTTAATAGAAATTTGTAGCCGAATGGTTAGGGTGTTGGCCTTCGGAACCAGAGTTCGTGGGTTCGAATCCTACAGTGGCATGGATGTTCGTAGCCGTTCGGAATTGGCTTTAAGCTGTAGGTCCCGGTCTCATTAGCCCTCGTGTTGCAAAAAGTAGACCGTAGTGCTCCAAAACCAAAATAGAAATTTATATTTTTTAATTGTCTTAGCACCGTCGGATATGCTAATCAATTTTGTAAAAAGTGAGTTCATTATTGAGTGTTAGTTCATTATTTTCAGTTGTCCCCAAAAAAGTATTTTTCCATTCCATTCTATTTAAAAGTAGCTATATTAAATTTATATTAAATTCTATTAAATATAGATGTTTTAAACAACATATATTTGATACTCTATTTTTTTCTATTTCCCATGTCAATCTGTTGGAGATTTACAAGAGGAAAGATCTGGTACATCCATGTTTCTGGTTATTCTCGTAAATATGAAGTTTGAAGTTTGGTTTCTCTTAAGGTAAGTAAATTCAAATTTATAATTGAGTATTTTAATACCATTTTTAACCCCTTAAATGGCTCTGACTTACATATACAACCTGCGCAGTCAATGTTTTAACTGTCTTGGTCTTATAATTTACCTTCCTGCTGTCATTTCTTAGTCTTTCATGTTTTTCATTTAGCCGAACGATGTCCGATGAATTAGGGTGGTGGCCTTCGGTACCGGAGTTCGTGGGTTCGAATCCCACAGTGGCATGGATGTTCGTAGCCGTTCGGAATCGGCTTTAAGCTGTAGGTCCCGGTCTCATGACCCCTCGTGTTGCATAAAGTAGACTATTTGGAGTTGCATAGCACTCCAAACCAAACCATGTTTCTCATTTAAGTACATTTTATTATATACATGGTTTCCGCGCAACTGGAAAGTCAAAGAAAGTTATGGAAAATCATGGATTTAGACAATGGATTCATTTTTACATGGAAAGTCTGGATTTTTCAAGCAAAATGAGTAAAAGTCATGGAAAAAATGGATCCGCTAAACTACCGGTTAAAAAAAATGCATTGAATTGTTTAATTCTATTTTTACTTGTCATTTGGCTGAAGTGACTGAGTTTGGTATTTATGTATTATCCTATTGACCCTATTGCCAAGTAACATTTGTTCACCAAGGAAAATCAGAATAGAAAGCTTAATGGGAGGGTAAATGTATATTATTCTGGGTTTTTTCTTAAATTGTAGATTAAAATTTTATTAATACAATAACTAATTTTTATTAAAAAAATAATTAAGATTTTTTCACAAAATATAAGTTTATCTCTAGGGATATTGTATATAAACATTATAGGGTTACATTTGGCTATTATTCACGGTCACCGGGATAATACCAAAGTACCCTGAATTCAAATTGGAAATATTTTGATTGAAAAATGGCTATAGGATTAAACTTAGGTATGTAGATACAGCAATTTATTTTTATGTGAGTTTATTAGCACTTATAAAGTAAGTTTATAGTTTTTTATGATAAAATTCCTGTCATTTCCCTAAAAGCATATATTTTATTTGTAGGTACATCAGAAGTTTTATTCATATACACTTTTAACGAAAGCTTTTTAAAGTCATGGAAAATGATCTGCGAAGTCATGGATTTGAAAAATTTTATTTTGGCAGATACCCTGTATATAGCATTTAAAGTATAAGTGGTATATGCATACGCATTATGAGGCAGTTAACGCATTAACTGTGCAAAGCATATGCAGTGGACTCCGCTTAATATTATCCCATATAAAACAGGTCTCTTGTATAAATGAAATCAGAATTTCATTATCAATATCGCTCTTGTACACGAAACTGTCCATATTTACAAAGAAAATATAGTACAAATTCTGGTTGCACACAAATCGGATTTTTGACCTTCCCCGATCCACGAAATCAACGTTTACACACAGGGCGGGAAAAATTTCCGTCTCCGTAAACTTGTGCTGCTACGGAGCAAGACCAACACCTCCTAAAGAGAGCACACTCACTGTGACGTCACGGGATCAAAGCCATTCAGTTGAAACTGTAGTTTTAACGGCAACAAAAAAATTTGATTTATTATTTACTGGCGATTATTTATAGCAAATTTCAGTTTTTTTTATTAACATTAACCGTTCTCTGACACAGAATGTATTGCTTTTTGTTTATTCTATCAAATACGCCTAAAATAACACACATTTGTAAAACATATACACTCTAAAATTTGAATTCTCTAATAAAGAATTAACTCAAGCACAAATTATAATCCTTCCAGATTTTCACAATAACACCTATCATCCCCATAATCAAGATATTAACATACTTTATCTATTATATGGATAGTGCATTAAATATCAAATGGAGTTATAAATTATTTTAAAAAAACACTTACTTAAATATATTTATAGTTTTAAAAGAAAAATAAAACATCCTAGAATTTTATTATTTATGCTTCTTCTACTACGTAGAAATACATTCATAAAATTTTAAGAAATTTCTACATTTTATCCAGGAAATATATTTAAAACTAATTCATCTAACTTCAAGTACAAAAATTTCCCACAAGTTTTGAAGAGCAAAACCCCAAGTAAACACTGTACTAAATAAGGTAAAAAAAACATACATTTATATGAAATTTTATTTCTCGAAAACAAAACAAAATCAGAATTTTTTTTTACATTTGATGTTAAAATTAAACACGAGAATGAAAATTTCATTATTGATTAACAGAGTAATAATTCTATTAATAGAAAATTAGACTTTAACTTTATTTCTTTACACTTGATAACTTGATACATACACAATGAAAATATACATAACATACTTAAGAAAATTTGTTCAAGATATATTAAAATCATTTACAATATACAACTTGTGAGTATTAACCAAAGTAATTAATACATCAAATATATATTTTAAGTCAGTAAAATCACATGAAAGTTATACTAACCTCTTTTATTGAACTTTGTATTGTTAAAAAACACTGATACAGATAAATTTTTATCAATACAAACGAAAGAAGTTATTTATGGATTTGGTAACTATATGTGCAAAGAATATATTAATCTTCATATCCAAAAATATCCAACGATTATACAGTTCGTTTTGGGATACACAAATTGAAAGTTCTGCCACAGAATTGAAAATATATTTGGATTTTTCCACAAATTCCAAGCTCTCTTCAATGGCTTTTGATAATACTTTTTCCTCTTTCCTAACAAGAGACGGTACAGTATTTTACTATGTTACAAATAAAACAGTTTTTTATGTTATAAAATAATTATCTAAACAGAAATTCACTATATTTTTTAAAGTATTAAAAGGGTTATATCCAAAGGTCAGCTTCAATGATATATAATATATAATTACTTTATTCTTTTAGTTGCTTTACAAATGATGAAAATACAAAAATTTCAACCGTCTATACAGATAAGAATATTTTTCAAATATCAAACATTAATCAATTTATTATCAAAATATCTAATTCTAAATGACGTTTTAATGATATAAAAGTTAATACTACATTATATTTTGAACTGTTTCTTTTAACTCAATTTAGAAAAAAATACAATATTTAACATGTTTTTTAGCATAATTTTAATTAAGTAGTTAATTCTAAAGAAATTGTAATATTGCATTGTAAAATTTGCTAGAATTATTTATTTATGACAACTACATTTTAAATAGTTGAATAATTTTTAATATATATGTTTAAAAAACATAGAATATTCTTATTTATTCATCAAATTTCTTCATATACGTTAGTCAAAACAAAAGTACTGTCTATAATCTAGAGTAACTCTAAAAAAAAAAATCTACTTTTTAAGTAGGGGTTTAATCTTTTATCTTATGCCTAAAATAAAATTGTAAATAACAATAGAGTTTACTTACATGACAATTCTTGTTCACAGTCAGGCTTTTCTAGGAATCGAAATAATCCACTTGTGTCCCAAAATTTCTTTTCTTCGAAACGAGAAAACTGATTTTTTGTTCCCTTCGGAGTCATAATTACTTTTACAAATAAGAACAATACATTTATACGGCATTATTACAAAAAAAAAAAACGGAATTGAATTCGCATACTCAGAGCAAGCACAAATGAATTCTCATATCCCCCGCTCAGGAAACGAATTCCGCCAACGTTGCCAATACGCACATTCCATACATATATGTTGATTTTGCATTTGGCGACGGAAATAATTGAAAAAGTGATAACTTGGAAGTTTCTGGTCAGAATTACAGAATGTTGTCAGCCTTATGCCACTACGTCATAACATTTTCTGGTAAACTGTGCTCAGGCCTTCTCTCTAGGAGGTGTTGGCAATACCCGTTCTATAGGGGCGGACAACCCCTACATTTGTCCGGGGCTTCGAAATTCCGGCATTTTGGCTGCGAGCGAGAGAAAAATATGATATGTCAAAAACTTAACTCATCGAAATTTATTCATATCGATTTTTCTTTCGCTAAAAATTTACATTTCGTATTTACACTGTTTATTTTTAAATTCTAAAAATATTTACAATCCTTAATTCTATAGGAAACAGTTATGAAAAGCCGTATGTTTCATTAATAAGCAGAAATACGAATAGTCTCGCACTATTCTGCAGACTATTTTTACGAGACCCCCAATTCCGTTGCAGACTGTTAAAAAGTATTCTGCCACTAGGTGTATAGGTATGTGAGATAATAGGCTTACCAAATTCATTTCTCTTTTTCTTCCAATGGATCGCACCGAATAATGACCGATGGGTTAGGGTGCTGGCTTTCGGTCCCGGAGTTCGTGGGTTCGAATCCCACAGAGGCATGGATGTTCGTAGCCGTTCGGAATCGGCTTTAAGCTGTAGGTCCCGGTCTCATTAGCCCCCGTGTTGCAATACAGTAGACCGTAGCACTCCAAACAAAACCAAACTTCCAATTGATCGAAATCCAAGGCAAACTTGGTGCTAAGTTTTACTAGTAGCGTTTTTATTTTACAAATTTCGAGGAGTTTTATCCCATAAAACAGGTCTCTCTTGTATTAATGAAATCGAAATTTCATGTCAATAACGCTCGTGTTCACTGAAGTATCCATATTGACAACGGAAGTCCAACGCAAATGGTAGACAAAAACCGCTGTGTGTGCAAACGTTCACTGGATCGCATATACCTCTTGACGACGGATAAATTTCCGCAGAGCTCCAATGCCACCAGACGGTTGGAGAGCTACCCTCGACGGCAAATGAACCGATCTTTTTTTTTCCGTCTAATGTGCCAGCTCTAGTTTATTTCAATGGACTAGTATTGGTTTGGCGACGAAGGTAAATTTTCCTCTCGGAAAAATCCGCCGTGTGTGTAACCAGCCTTAGATGAAAAACGGTTATTTACCGTTCAAAGGAACGAATGCTATCAAATATTGCATTTGCAGCACTGTCTACTGCAACTACAATATCTTCATTTGCCATTCTGTTATCAGTAACATCCCACTGACTCCTCTCCGACCTATTAAGTTGATCATTTCACCTTGAAGTATTCATAGGCTCACATATGGGTTTCGAAAAGAAAACTTTAAAGGCGCCTCCACACTATGGTCCACTGCAAGCCATCACCACCGTTTGGATGGGGTATGGTTTATCGTGGTCGATGGCGGCAGACGATAAAATAGCCTTGGCGGACGATGGCTTCGGAGGCGGTTTTTCTCCAAAGATCAAAGGTAGCTAAATGCGCAATTCAAGTGCGCGGTAGACCCTATGGACGAATCAATGCGCTCGGGTCATTGAGTGGCCCAGCGTGTGGATGCGACCCCTGAACCATCGTTGAAGGTCACCATCAGGAAGTGGGGAACAATTGGCCATAGTGTGGAGGCTACATAACAGTATTTCTCTTTCAGGAAAATATTGAATTCCAAAATTAGTGCTTGTGGTTATAATGGGATCTTAATCACCCATCCCGCAGTTTCAGATATAAACATTGAAAACAAAAAAACTATTAAATATTTAAAGTATTATACTTTTATAGGTTGATATAAAATTAGAAAAAGTCGAGACATTTTTTTCAATTCCATTAGTAAGTTTTCTAGAATATCGGAAACAAAATTGCTGTTGGGTCAAAATAAGCTATTTCACTGTTCATGAATTAATCTCAGCTTAACTTTTTTTATGTTTTTTTTAGCTATTAAATACGTAAAACATCTGAATCTACAACCTTTTTTAAATCGAAAGTTTTGAAGGCTTAATGGCAAGTAATTTTTTTCTCCAGATTTCTATGCCAAACTGATACAGTTTTACAATATTTTTGGAGGTAATTGCAGTCTATTCGTTAAAATTAAAATATCTAGTGGAAAACAAATTTTAAACCTTTTAAAATATGTTCGATATCTTTTTAATTCTTAGATAAACAAACAAACAAAAAAAAACCAGTAAAGTTTTACTCTAGCTGTAATATGAGCGAAACAAAGCACCTATCTCAATGTTATACGTGACGGTTTAGGTAATAAAATAAAATAAAATTTCATTGTTTACGCTGAGATTAATCGTGGGAAAAGATTTTTCATATCTTCATGGTTTTGTCTGAGTAGAGTTAAAATAATGCCCTTTAACACTGTCCGACAGCTTTAGTTTCCGTTATATTCGTTTTTGGTTATATGAATATATTTTATTGAAGCCTAGTGGCGTTTGGTAGCGCTCCAATCTCCGAAGATACCGGTCCCAGGTTCGATCCACATATTGGGCAATGTTGACCCAGCCTTTCATCCCTTCAGTGGGTAGATAAACCTAGGACCAAGCATGTTTCTGAACTAAACATTTTAAATTCTGTGTATGGTTGACCAACTAACTGGGATCTATGCTTCGCACCCCGATCTCAAAAGTCTGTATTGGCACCGTAGGTTCTTGGTGTTGCGTTGAGGAGTTTCAGATAGAGATTTCATTATAAACCAAATATTTTCACAACTAGAATGATTTCTAGCATTCTAGGAAGTAATGAAATAATGAAAATTCTAAGTTATGGTTTGAAAATAAACCCCCTGTATAATAATAGCCTAAGTTGTCTGTCCGCGAATTTTTGAAGCTGTTGTACCTATAATCTATACAGGCATCCATATTGGATTTTTCATGAGTTAGGGTTAGCAAAATTGAAAGCGAGTTCGAAATCTACCCATCCCCCCTTTTCGAGCTTTCAATGCTATTATTTCAATCCTTATCCTTCCTCTTATTCTATACGAAATTCATTCTTGATAGGATGGCAAAAGCGGAGAGTAATATTTTAATTTCTGGACTGTTTCTACTTGAACCTTCATATACTCTAATTAGTTTACTCACAACGTGCAGGCTTTGTACGTTTGGTAGAAAGTCCGCCCACTTGATCGTCGTACTTCTCGGGTTGACGGTTCTATCCCCGACGCAGCCAATTCTTTTAATGTCTAATAAATTTAATATTTTCTGCTTTTTCTTTTAAATTCTTATTCCGAAAGTTGTTTTATTATTTTAAAATAAATTTTTACTATTTTTTCAACTTTTAATAATTTTTATAATTTTTATTTTATTAAATTCACGTATTGTGGTACGGATGTCCCTGGCCACATAAGCATTTCATGTTTTGTATCCTTAAACTTTCTTCTCGTAATGTAATAATAGCCTAAGTTATCTGTCGGTCTGTCCTCGAAGTTATAAAGCTGTTGGATCTGAAATGGATAGAGCATCCATATTGGATATTTGACGAGTTAAGGTTTGCAAAATTCAAAGAGTGTAAAGTTTATCTTTTCCTACACTATAGATCCGATTCTGAAGTAAATTGGTATGAATAAGTCTCGTATCAAAGCTAAAAATACTGTCCTCTTTAAAACGTTCGAAATCCACCCCGTCCCTTTTTCCATCGTTTAATGCCATTCTATCAAGCCCCATTTTAAGAGCAAGCGATTAAATTTATCAATTTATCACATAATAAATAGGTAAAAATAACAAATTTTTCAAGCATTATGACTTCATTCCTTTCACCATCTCATTTAATCATTTCTTATTTTAAATTATTTAAATGTGTTCTGCATTATTTTCATACGTTTTATCACTAAACTTGGATATTACATAAATAATTTTCCTTTTTATCTGACTTAAATAATAGATTAAGTACATAGTGATAATTTTAATCTATTATTTTTTGTTGAAAGGGAATTCTCAGCCAAAAGAAAAAAACATTTTTTTTTTACCTGCCTCATACGGTACTTTACAATTCTGGAAAATTAAAAATTTTACTAATCCCGTCATATGACGGGTTGTATGCTAGTCCGTAAATAGTTTTAATTTAATCGACTTGTTTAAAAATGAACTTGTTGGTAGTATTATTATTTTATAACTGTATGTCAATATATTTCTGCTGTTGCCGTAGACCGATATCGAACTTGACTGAAGAACAGGGTGCCCCCGCCAACTTCACGATGATTCTTTGAGCATAATAGCCTAACATTGTGTCCTGATCTTGCCATATTCAAACAATACATTCAAACCTGTTTTTGTGCGGTAAATAGGTACCGCATAAAAAAATTGCACAAAACTTCAAGAATAGCTATAAAATATAGTTTTCGCAACACAATTAAAAAAAAATTTATGCGGTGAATACGGAAAGCATAAAAAAGTCACGTTTAAAATAACTCAAAACCTTACGAAATAACTAGTACATACCTGGAATTTCGCCAAACGTTTTGGAATCTGATTTAAAAAATACACTTACGAACATTTTTAAATATTTTTTTTACATATGTGATTATTTACAAAACTTTTCAAAACGTATAAACATTATTCTTCGCAGTCTGACAATACGCGAACTTTCCTGTGATAAACTGGTTCAAAATCGCTTTCGTCACTTGAAGATACGATCTCGCACTCGTTTAGAGTTGACTTTTTTTCAGGTACCATCTAGTCAGTGATTAGTTTTTGCGACGACTGTTGTTTCACTAGACGCTTGTATATGTCCCGGTAGCCAGATAGGCACGACTCAAGCTCCTTTTGGAATTTTGAATTTCTTTCAGAATTGGCATCGTTTGCAAGAAAATGGACTACTCATATAAAAAATTGAAAAAAACTAAATGACCGATCAATCCTACTGATTTTTTTTTATTGATGACTTCGTCAATTATGTTCAATTTGATTGAAATTTTTATTTGCCGCACACACACAAAAAAAAAATCGCATAAAAAATTGCACAAAAACAGGTTTGAGTGTATGTATCTATATTTGAATTTATATTGTACTAGCAAGTTTGCCCGTGCTTCGCTACGGTAAACTTAATATATTACTTTAAAGCAAAGATTTTTTTTTCGTGAATAACTCTCTAAATTCGTCACAGTTCAGTTCGAGTCATTGGCATGTTTATATATTTCTATCATAAGCGTATTATAACATTATTCAGTTTTTATAATCGAATTTGTCTTATATTAAATTTGCTCAAACTTTTTTTATTGTAAAATATAAGCTTAACCCTAAATTGCATTACTGTATTACTACTGTACGTTGATTAGCAAAGTTAACAGATCTTGCCATATTACGTGATAGAATAGGAAGCACAGGTTTTGACAGCAACAGTGCTAATTTTGTTGGTAGTAATAAATGTTTTCCAAAATTAAGTAAATTTATGACAAACCACATAGTTTTGTATGAAACAGAAACACACATTCATATCGACAACCATATGAATATGAAGATAACTATATAAAATGATAGGTTTTATTTGGCCATGAGAGTCACCGAAATTTGTACTTTTTGTACTTAGAATATTGTTGATATGCATTTCATTGTAACATAAAAATGAACCAAGAATTAAATTTAAAATTAGTTCTCATATAAAAATGCTATAATTTGCGTCACATAGAAATGAAAGTGAATCACTTTATATCTCAAATTTCAGTTCAAATCCAATAGATACTAAGCAGACGATTTTAAATAATATAAAATAAGAAATGAATAAATGAAATATTTAAATGAATGACGTCATAATGATAGAAAAATATCATTTTCGCCTATTTATTGTATGTATATGTGATGAATTGAACATTTTAATCTCCTGCTTATAACCGTGGAAAACTGCGTTTAAAACAATTACTTGGGATGACGTCACATTGCTAGAAATATTGCTTCTTTCACTTAGTTATGATGCGATAAATTAAAAACTTAATCGTTTGCGTTTAACCGGGGAAATAATGCTTGGAATAATATACGAAATGCCGAAAATATAAGGAATGAATTTCGAATTGAAAATTTACAAAATTAGGGATATATAAACATTTCCCAAATTTTATTGGATGGATAGGTTTTGAGTCTATTGAGTACATACATACATACAGACAGACACACACAAATTCATTTTTATATATATAGATATATGTATCCAGCACTGCTTGTGGAACCCATTTTTTATATATTAAATGCTCGTAATGTTTAAAATATTAGATATAATGAACCATTAAAGGTTCACCATCAGCGTTGTACCAGTTTTAACCGTCCTGGCCAATACAATTTTGACCCGTTTTGACCAATGAAATTCACTTTTCAATATCCACTATATAATAATAGTCTAAGTTGCTGTCCGCGAATTTATCAAAATTCAAAGAGTTCGAAATCCACCCCATTCAACCTTTTCGAGCGTTTAATGCTATTATTTCAAGTCTTATTCTCCCTCTTATTCTATACTAAATTCATTCTGATATGAATTTAGTATAGAATAAGAGGGAGCAGCGAGGGCGGAGCGTAATATTTAACCCTCTGAGGGGAACACACTGAGGAAAAAAGTCTCCAAAAATACGCTAAGTTACCAAAGTGTTCTATGATTTTTTATTTCACCCTTTGTCGACTAGATTGGAATACTGGAAACCCACCCTCGTTACTGTCCCTTTACTTCCGGTTATTAATAGATATATAAATAAACATTATAGATTGTTAATACACATAAAGCTCGTCAAGTCTCGAAGATCATCCCATAAGAAATAATGGGTTCTAAAAGTACAAATAAAAATATTCTTTAAGAGAATGATTTATATCTTTTTTACGAAAGTCATCCAAGCTATTTAAGTGGTGCAATTTGAGATACATCTGTTAGCGCAAACGAAATACTTCGAAATAGAGATTTACAAAGCCATGAAAAGCTATCAGCGTCTTTGTGCTTCAGGGAGTAGGTGTGAAGTTTCTAAACAATGTCATGACCCTCCTTACTCAAAACTCCATAGGGGAAAACAATGGCAGAAATGTACATTACATCCATTTTCGGAGGTCGAAAATTGTACGTGATAACCGCTTTGGAGACATCATCGGTTTAGTGGAATTGTACGTGCGAACCGCTTAGAGGGTTAAACTGGACTGTGTTTACTCGACCCTTATATACTTTAATTAGTCCATCATCGAATGTTGGACTAGCACGTTCGGTAGCGGGTCTGCCTATTTGATCAGCGTACTTCTCGGGTTGACGGTTCTGTCCCCGACTCAGCCAAATTTTTCTAAATGTCTAATTAATTTAATATTTTCTGATTTTTCTTTTAAATTTTTATTCCTAAAGTTGTTTTATTATTTTCAAAACTGTTTTATTATTTTTAAAATAAATGTTTATTATTTTTTCAACTTTTTATGACTTAAACTTTCTTCTCGTAATGCAATAATAGCCTAAGTTATCTATCTGTCCTCGAATTTATGAAGCGGTTGGACGTGGTATGGATAGAGCATCCATATTGGATTTTTGATGACTTAGGGTTAGCAAAATTCAAAGCGAGTCAAGTTTATTTTTTCCTAAACTATAGATCAGATTCTAAAATAAATGGATATGAATAAGCGTCGTATCACGGCGAAAAATACTGTCATATTTAAAACGTTCGAAATTCCCCTCGTCCCCCTTTTCGAGCGTTTAATGTCATTATATCAAGCCCTATTTTAGGAGCAGGCTATTAAATTTATCAATTCATCACATAATAAATAGGTAAAAATAACATTTTTTTTATCATTATGACTTCATTCCTTTAACCATCTCATTTAATCATTTATTTTAGATTATTTAAATATCGTCTGCATGATTTCCATACATTTTATCGCTGAACTTAGATATTACGTAAATAATTTTCTTTTATATTTGGTTTAAATTAGATTAATTGGATTAGGTACATATGGGATAATTTTAATCGATTATTTTTGTTTATAATTCTCAGCATAAAACCCTTTTTTTACCTGCCTCATACGGTCCTTTACAATTCTGGAAAATTAAAAATTTTACTGATCCCGTCATATGACGGGCTATAAGGCTAGTATTTAATACTAATCGAACATAGTTTACTAGCCTATGACAAAGGCAAGTTATATTTGTTAAAAATGTCATAATATAAATAACACTAGCGAAAAATGAATATAACATAACACGAAGATACAGAAAAAAAAGTTATTTTTTTATACAAGCTTTTTTTTATATATAATTTATGTTGAATTAAAAAAAAAACGGTTACAAGTTTGTCTCTAAATTTAAACGATTATGGATAACTCCAAACTTTAAAAATGTTTCTATAAATGAAGAGCTGGCACAACAGTTCATTAGATGTATTGTAAAATCAACAATTTTTCTGTTAATGCCTTTAACCATCTTCATGACTGCCCACCAGACATCAGGTCTAAGTGTATCTGTTACATTTTCAGAAAAGGATTCCGGATATGGTGAAGATTCTGCTTTTCAGTTATTTGTTTTAATTTTAAAATTTATGGTTTTGACTTCAACTCATGTTTTTTACTGCTACTGGATTGCAGTTTTACTACTGCATGTGCATGATTCATTTTTAAAAATCAAATATTCTTATACTGTATCAGCATGTTAAATCTCGTGAACTTGTTTCAATGTTGAATTCAAAAAATGGTTACAAGTAACAAGTTTTGCAGTCGTCTCTAAATTTAAACGATTTTAATTGTAAAATGTCATGTTATTTATTTTAATTTTAAAATTTATGCTTTTTAAGTACAACTTATGTTGTTAACTTCAACTCATGTTTTATTTTTTAACTGTAACTCCTATTTTATGTTTTTTTACTGCAACTGAATTCCATTTTTACAAATGCACGAGCATGGTTTATTTTTAATATTAAAACATTCTTATTATACCGTATAAGCATGTTCAATCTCATGAACTTGTTAGTGTAATATTTTGTTTAACTTCACTATTTTATTGCTTATTAAAAGTCCTAAGTACAAAAGATGTTATATATTAAAATGAAGACCATTTTAAACTATTTTTAACACTCTGACCACTTCTGACCCACTTCTGACCCACTTCTGACCATTTTTGACCCGTTTTGGTTAAAACCACTTTTATTCACTGTTCTGGTCAAAATTACAATCGTGTTCCCCATGGCTAAATTTTAATAATTAGGATCTGTTGGCTTCGTAAACTGTTGGGGGATTAATTGCCCATAAATATAAATGTCCGCTTTCTTAGTGGTTTTGGTTAATTAACACTAGAATTACGGAAGGGGTCATTTTGACACCTAGCTAACTTTTATCACTGACAGCCCTTCTACTTTTTTGCAAATATCTTAATCCTTTCTTGACTAAATATGTAAATAAAAATATGTAAATAAAATATGTACTAAATATGTAAATAAAACTGTAAACAAAAATTTTGAAATCATTTTGCCTCAGCATAATTGTTTGCATGCAAAATTCAGAAGTTTGTGAGATTTGTCAGTGATAAATTGTTCTATGATTTTACACTAAGGCAGTGTTAAAAAACACTGCCTTTAATATGATCCTTAAATTATCATATTTTATGAATAAAGGTTAAGATATTTTATATCCATGGGGCTATTTAAGGAAAGGTAAATAAAAAGAAAAAAAAGGATGCGAATTGTGTAATTTTTTTGTAGATGTAATTTCTTTGCTTATAATTTAATCTATGTATCATATCTGTTCTTGTGTAGTGTATGAAGTTTATTTGGTAACTAAAATTTAAATTTAACACTAGAATTACGGAAAGGGTCCTTTTGACACCTAGCTAACTTTTATCACTGACAGCACTTCTATTTTTTTGCAAATATCTTAATCCTTTCTTGACTTTTCCTAAATCATTGTGATTTACGAAATAGTAAAGATTTCAAGAAAATCGTATTTTTATTTTAGCCCTAACAAATGATTATACCTAGAAATACGGGAGGCTATATACTGATGTTGAAGACAAGTGTTAACTTCATAATGACTCTTTCACTATTTTATTAGCAGAACTGGAAGCATTCATAGCGTTGTTGTACGTAAGGGGGGCTTACCAATTCTTAGTTTGTGGTCCAAGACTTGGGGACCAAAGTTTTTTCATGAAACTATGAGTAGAGATAGGTCTCCGAAAGTTATGAAATTTCTTCGTTTTGAAAATAAACTAACAAAGTCTTCACGTTTGTAGTGGGATAAATTTACACTAATATTCGAGGTATGGAATACTTTTATAGAAAACTGTAAGCTTCGCTACAAACGAAATAAAAATATTACGTTGGATGAACAGTTATTCCCTGCAAAAACTAGATGCCGTTTTTTGCAGTATATGCCTAACAACAAGCTCGATAAATTCGGAATAAAATTTTGGTTAGAAGTAGATGTTAGGACAAAATGCTTATTAAACGGATTTCCATATTTAGGAAAAGATGAAATGAGACCAAGCGATCAAATTTGTTTAGGAGAGAACGTAGTAAATCGTTTAATAGATTCTACATACCTGCAAAGTCTGTATATTTTAAAAAAAACTGTAGTTGTCATAATTTGAGTTATTTTAATTTCTTTTTCACAAATATATTATATCATATAGAGAAATAGGCAGATATCTTATCAAGGGGTCAAAATGACACCCGTCGTAATTCTAGGTATACAAAGACCACCGTAACTCTAGAGTTAAAGAAATGTGTATAATTGTATTACAATAGGGCAATCTACATCAATTAAAGTCGTCAAATAGCAAAGGATACTATGTTTGATTAAAATACTGTTGTTTTAGTAAACATCGCCAATAACTACATCAAATTTGCCAAGGGGCACCCTATTCTTCAGTAGTATCCGATAGCGTTTAAATGCGTTATATTGTAATTTTTATTAGAGTGTGGATTGCAATCAAAGTGGAATGTGCAGAACTATGTATTAAATAAAGAGCTCAAATATTTGAGATAATTACGTACGCACAGACAACACGGTGAAAGTAGTCAAAATGCAACCAGGGTTGGCCGAAAGTAGTATTTATATCTTCAGAATTAATTTCCCAAAGTTACGATGCACCAGTTAAGTATGACAAAATATAGCCATTGTTCAAAGTGAGTAATTTTTTGTAGAAATCTGATCACCGAAGTTTCTCGCGATTATTCTTTACTAGCCTATACCCCGTCATATGACGGGATCAGTACAATCTTTACTTTTCCAGAATTGTGAAGTACCCTATGAAGCAGATAAAAAAAGGGTTTGTGTTTTGAATGAGAATTATCCTCTACACGCTGAATTTTTTTTTTTTTAACTGACCGCATGTTAGTCGCCAACTTTAGATTATCTTATGATATTACGTGATAGAATGGACAGCAGCGGTTTTAATATGGACAGTGATTATTTGGCGGTATGTATGAATAATGTCTAAAATGTAGAGAATCGATTATAAACCGTGTGGGTTGTACGCGAAACAAACTTCTTAATTTTCAAAAATATACAACTTTAACGCTAGATATTTTTAGTCAGTAAAATAGACTTCTAGACTTTTATGAAAATAATCTATTGTTAACACTGGTGAAAAAATTTTCATTGCAACAAAATGTAATCGATGATTAGAAGCGTGACTGCTGATTTCAGGGAGTTACGCTGATAACGGCTTTGTGAAGACTCCCCTTTGTCAGAGCAAAACAGCTGACCGGAGTACACCTGTTTATCTGGACAATAGCGTGGCGTCGCAGAGTCTGGGATCTTGACAATCGGACTGAATAGACGAATACGCCCCTGATGGATCTCGTTAATGAATGCTCGGAAATTCCTTGAGGGGACAGCCAGCGAATGAGAAATCAGCTAAAAAATATAACTGTAACTTTACCTGGAGTTCTCAAGTAACTGGGAACTTAACAGATCCAAAAAACAATTTGCGGAACCGTAACTGAGCCCCCAGGTATAAAAAGCCTACAATTTTGCGACTCAGGGCTTTTCGTCATTTTTTCCGGAGGTGTGTTGACCTCGTGGAGGCCTTCGCCTTTTTTACCAGAGAGCTTGCTAGTTCGGGAGATTCGTCAAGTCCGCTCCTATAGGGAGCGGCAGAGTCTCGGATACCGAACGGGGGATCAATTGGGTTTGATTGCACCCTAAAAAGCCTCCCCCTTGTAAGAGATTATTAAATCTCTTGTTTTTCTTTCGACTGGGAAGTTTTCATGAAGTTTTATCGGCAACCATTTAGAAATTAACGTTCCTTTGTAAATAGCCGTATTTAATCCAGAATTAAAGTGAATTTCCAATTGTATTCTTTGACTGTGATCAATTATTCACGTTACCTCTCATTTGAGAATATTGAAGGCGTCACAGCGTACAGAGGACTGTACTGTGGTACTAACTGACCACACTCTCCTGAACTCCCACCCCACCTTTTTTCGGTTCGTTGTTTACAACACGGCTAGAAAATGTTCTTTGCTGTCTATCGGGATATCTTCGTAAAACGCACGTTTTTCGGTCTTCCGATAAAATGGTAATTCCTTATCAGTATTCAAGATAAGCGGCTGTTTGTTTCATTTCGAATTTTAATGCCTCAGAGCACTGAAGGACAAAAGAATGTGACCAACCAAAAAAAAAAGAATAATTCAGTGGGTAGGTCCCTATCAAGTAACCCAGTGCAATTTATTTTCTTAGATTGATGGGTGAGTAAAAGTTTTTTTATGAGATAAAAATTTTAGCTATCAAGCTAGTTATCCGAGGACATTCGAAACTTTAGTGTCTATATCTTAATTAAAACTCTCGCTGCGTATTTATTTTATCAAAATAGGTTAAAAAATGCGTATATTTTTATTACATATTTCAAATATATATACATTTTAGAGTTAAAATATACAAAAAAATTTTGTATGAGTTTTTTTTTTTTTTTTTTTTTTTTTTTTTTAAATATAGAATTAGGACCTAAAAAAGAGGTGTTCAAAAAAATGAAATTGTAGAATAATGATATAAAATCTTAATTTTGAAAATCAATCTTATTAAATTATCATTTATTTTATAAAATACAAAAGCAAAAAGTATATACTAATTAAATATGCAAAAGACTTACAAAATTTTATTAGAAATGAAGTCTTGTATGATAAATTTCGAAACAAGGCTCGAGGCAATGTCCTACCTCGCAATCCTTGCACCAAATTTGCGTTTCTATTCGAATTTTTTTTGTTCCACCTTCAGTTTTTTAAAAAACAGACAGCACACTATCTACGAGGCTCTTTCTTGATGGGATTTGGGTGTATATGGCTAGCAAAGTATCGAGCAGTTAGTCTCATGGGTCTATTACTGTCATGTACTGTTGGTCTCTTTTACTATTATTTGCAACATAACCTCGTCAAAATAAAGTTCAAAATAGTCCAAAACAGTTGCATTATTTGCGCTAGGGGAATTTTAGTCCGGGATTTCCAAGGAAAGAAAATGAAGCAGGAGCTGGTGGGATGTTTTGCTTATCAATTTTGCACCACTGTCAAACATTTTAAATAGAAAATAAATTTTCAGATTTATCACTATCCGCAGAGGAATCCGAGAAATTCTCATCAGATTCGCTATAACGATCTTCATTATACTGGGAATAACAGTCAGAAGTGCTATCGGTGGCGGAAATATCGTCAGGAGTATAGGTTATATCACTCGCGAAAAGCTTCCTGACAGACATCTTTCAGCCATGAACAGCGCCCTCAAAATGCTACAAAAAATTCTTCTATATTTCGCAAAAATGTGGACAATTAAAGCCATCTGCTACTTTACAGCTAAATAAACAATTAAAAATCACAGTAAAGCCAAAATGAAACAATAAACGGGGAAAGAGCGGGTTGCACAGTTAAATAAACGGCTAAACAGCATGCCCGCGGAAATCACGGGGTGCGCAAATTTTGCTACATCTATGTTGCCTGTGGAAATCGCGGGATGTGCAGCGAGAGGGTTAAGCAGAAAGACTGTGTCTTTACTCTCTCACAGTAGGTTGTACGGCTTTAAACCATTCAACTTCTTACCAACAGAAGAAAGAATCAATCAAAACTTTGGGTTTTTGAACCCTAAACATGACGATCTACTTTTGACCAATATTTGAATATTCATCTTAGTGATACGTCATATAAATTCTGCCTTTATTTGTTGATTTTATATTTTGTTACACTATTCCGTCAGATATATACCCTAAAAATGACGATTTATTTTTGACCACTTTTTGAACACTCTTCTCTTAGTGATAACTCATATGAATTCTGTCTTTATTTGCTGATTTTATATTTTGTTACATTATTCCGTCAGATGTATAAAAATGTAAAATGAAAGGACCTGGGGATTGAACAACATAATTCAAATGGAAAGTTTTTATAATTAATTTGATGTTTTAAAAGTAAAATTTCCGACACATGTTACTTAAATAATAATTAATACTCTTAATAATTTCGCAAGCTTAAATTTTGCGAAGTATTTCTTTTTTAAATGGGGCATTTAGTTACATGTACAAAAGAGAAAAAACAGGTTTTCTAAAAACTCTTACAACATACAAAACTCTAATTTCAGAAAACTTCAAAGCGTGATATTTTCAGTTTACTACTATATCGTGTATTGAGTTTCAAAGAGTTTTTTCGGGTTTTTTCTTTTTTTTTTTTTTGAAAAATTAAATTGACAGAATAGGCATGGTGTTTTTGTATATTTTCTCAGAATCACGTGATAATCTATTGACTGAGTGGAAAGGATGTTGTTTGAGTTTTGTTACCACATTGTGTGCTGGTACATTTGGCGTTTTGAGCGTCAATTTAGTTATTCAGTTAAATCTCAATAGATCCAAAATTATTTCATTTTTTAACCAACTGTTCGTATTTTATATTGAAATATATAAACAAATATATATATATATAAATATATATAAATAACAACCATAAGATATTTGTAAACAAAAAATATATTTTTTAGTGTATAAATTTATAATAGTATTGTAAATATGAAAAATCAAATAGAAAAAGTAGTATATAGTTTTTAATATTTTTCCCGTTCTGTGGTACCGCATCGACTGTTGTAAAAACTATTTTTTTATTGTCTCCATTTTTCCTGAATCTATGTAGTAGACAAGAACATTCGGCTTCGTTTTCCTGTATATACCTGTATTTCCTGTATATTTTTGTACGCACAAAGAAACCATGTTGTTACACTAACCCGTACTAGTATGTGACCCGCGCTCAAGTATCAATTGTCAGAAAACGTACTAGTACGTGTCCCACATACAATGTCTTAAAATTATTATTATAACCATGGTAATTGAAATTGGCTACAGTTACAACAGTTAAGATTCTCAATTAGTCAATTAAATTATATTCATTTTCCCTTTATAATGAGAAATTCTCAAACGGTTTTCTGATTTTCTTACTAAAAGTTCACGCCACTCATATTTTTTTTAAATTTATTTCTCAAATAAGTATTATTTTACAGAGGAAAACAATGCGGTCTTAGATGAATCAAATCAGCTTAAAAGATTTCATTTTTTAGAAAATTTATTGCTTTGATTTTTGAATCATTACTCTGGATATAAAACAACCATTATATTTTGAAGTTGCAAATGTATGTTTTCGTATGTTAATGAATGTGTTAAAGTTGTTTGTTACAAACAGGGTTCCTAACCAAAACTGAACCGAAAATATATTAGTCGGAACGAAAACCTGAACTGCACCGAAAATATATCGGTTTATTTCTGTTCGATATATTATCAGTCATTTTGTTACTGTAAGCAACTTATATTTTCTCATTTAATGTGAATCGTATAATTATCGTCATTACATTATATTCCTTCTCGATTTCCTGTTTTGATATTCAGTAGTACTTTTCTGTTTCAGTTTCGAATGAAACTACTTGTAGAAAACAGATTTTATTCAGTTGAATGTTCAGTTGTCAAATGCGGTGTTGATAATAGAACGCTCGCCGTACTCTACTCACAGTTCGTATCGTACATGCTAGTTAATTGTATCAATTTACACAGTGTTCCAAACTAAAATCTTCTAGACTTTGATAGAATTACATTTTTTTTATGATAGAACTAGCTGCTTCGCACAACCTTCGGTCTGGGTAAATAAGATTCCAAGTATAGTTTTAGAACAACTATTACAGGCTTGCAATTCCGTCACTTTTCTCCCCTTTAGTCATTTTTTTTCCAATTGATCAGTTTTAGTCGCTTTTTTAAGTAAACAGTCACTTTTTTCATGGTGTATCACAGCAAAAGTCTGTTGTTGAAAAGAGAAAATCTGATATAATAACAAAATATTTTAATAAAAGACCAAAAATGGGATGCTTTAATCTTATTTTTCTTATTAAAACGTAATTAGGGATATGGTTTCCAGAATTGAGTTATTTTAAAAAGTCGTAAAGAAGTTCCTGAAATGTACATTTGTACTGAAATGTACATTTAAATACATTAAAGTAACACACACACATTTCTCTTTTTCTTTTTCTTCACAATT
>CM063511.1:2909930-2934930 GCA_032207245.1 Pardosa pseudoannulata
TGTGAATTGAATTGAAAGTGTGGAAACATGGAGTACACCACTCCGATGAATTTAAAAAACATGATGATGACGAACGATTTATCAACGAGCTTCTTAGAAAAAACTGTAGACAATCAACATTGGATCAATTATTTTTATTATGTAAACAATTCTTGTGTTTCAAAGGATAATATACAGTACATAAATATAAGGTGAGTTTTATTCATTTTATTTTGAAATGTAGTACTTGTGAATTAGAGTGGGGGAGATAAATTTATCAAATTTTGTGTATCGTTTATTGTTATCAAAATCACGGTGTCCCAAACAGATCCCATTAAGTGGAATCCATTGTACTTTCTTTACTTTGTACAAGAGACTAGCAATAAAATTGCACACTGCTGCTGTCGCCAGAAACACTTAAAAAAAAAAAACACGCCAGTGTTGATTCCATCAAAGAAGCTTAAGGGGTGTATATGTATATGTATATATATATATATATATATATATATATATATATATATATATATGTATATATATGTATATATATGTATATATATATATGTATATGTATATATATGTATATATGTATATATATATGTATATATATATATATATATATATATAATATAATCATTTTAAAATAATGAATAGAGAAAATTGGGACTCAGTGATTTCGATAACAACAAGCGATCGATAACATGAACAGCGATCCCAATAATCGGAGTACACTGTATTTATTTTAATGATTAGGTCTTGAGTTAACCAGTTGAGTCAAACTCATTAACTCTTTAGACTTTTAATAAAATTTTCGATAGATATATTCATTTAGTGTTTTATTTTTACTGTCTGTATGTAGAAAAGAGGAAATTAAGTGTTTTGAATGGATGTATAAAATTATTTTTATACATCCCCCTTTAATTCACACGCACGAAATTTCAAGATAAAATGAAAAAACTCATATTTATATACTTATATTATCTTTAAAACATAAGAATAATATACATAAAAAAATTGATCAATTGTTAACTATTTACAATTTTTTTAAAAAGCTCATTGATAAATTGTTCGTAATCCTAATGTTTTTTTAAAGTCACCGGAGCTGTGTTGTACTCCACGTTTCGACACTTTCAATGAAATTCACAGGCTGATAAATGTTTAAATGCGCTGACTCATTTTTGGTAACCTGTCATAACGAGTTAAAATTTCGATCTTTTGTTTTAATGATAAATCATTTCTCTTTCTGGCTTCCAAATCAATAGACTGCACGTAAGCAAACAAGGCATAAATTGTGAATACGCTCTTTCTCAGTTCCTCTAAGAATGTTTTGCCTTCTGCTTATATGACAACCATTAACCACCAGCATGATACGCGTATTTCTGAAAAATTCCAGGAACGTGTCATTTCCCACTTTTTGATCAATCCCCATTTCCTTAGGTGGAAGAATTACCGTTAAATTAAAACAACAGCGAAAGAAAGGAAAAGAATGGGTTCCTTATGAATTCATTGTAAATACTCATTTGGCAGTTAAAATGAAGTTCGAAAACGGATAACATTAATCGATGTGATGATCACATAAAGCGATTATTTTAACTTACAAATGAAGAGAATATCGGGACCAAGTGATTTCGGTAACAATAAGCTATTGATAACACATGAACCGCAACATTAAGCGGTGTCTACCGTACTTTAAAGTAATTGTTTCTGTAAGCTGTATTAAACGCAAGTGGACATTGATAGCAGGATTTTTAGCATAATATAGAAACTGAACGTACAGTGAAACATTAAAAATCGTTAATATGCAGTGCAGTAGAAATATTTAGTTATCAGTTTTTAAGAAAAGTTTTCTGTCTAAATCTAGATATTTTTATCTTGTAGATTTTAGTATCCTTTGATTTATGCATCATTTATACTCGTAAGTTCAGACAAATGTTGAATATTTTAAAAGTGATACTCGACGCGTTTTGATATATTAACCCCTTCCGGTATGATTTAATAATGAAAAACTGTGCATGAAATAACCATTTAATTTTTTTTTAAACTTGTTCCATTTTACAATTCTTACATATTCTTAATTAACATCCACATTTTACATAGTGTTAAATAATATCAGAAACAGTAAAATTAAGAAAATATCAAAGCAAACCATTAATAAGGTATACAGATAATAGTCTTCAAGCTAGTGGTACTTTTCAAAACAAAGTGCAAAGGAATTCTTACACCGCCAAGTAGTCTCACTTTTAATTGGATTCTTGTAACACACACGGCATTTCTTAGTAGGTTTTCTTTTATTCTGACTCATTAATTTGGCAGTGACTTGTACCAAGTAAACAATATGCAATAGTGACTTGTGATTTTCACAAGTGATAAAAGTGTTGCCAAATTCTGTACACTAGAAATTTTAAACTAAATTATCATATTTAACAGTAACTTTAATCGCATGACGAGTGTAGCTCGTCATTGTGCGGTATGGAATGAAAAACTAATGACGAGCTAGACTCGTCATTTTACCGGAAGGGGTTAAATTAGTATTATTCAACTGCTAATTATATAAGTTTAAATAGGGGGGAAATTCTCTTACAATTAGGTTTACTAGTATTAATGAAATTTATAGTAAATTTATGTTTTAATAACATGTAGCATATAGGTAATTTTTAATTGTCAATTTTGTATCCTTTACTTATATAATAAGCTTTATTTTTTGGACGTTAATAATTTAAAATTTTATTACATTGATCATGCTTGGTTTGTAGCACCCCAGTAATAAAATTTCGTGGCTCTTGGCTAAAGTAACAAAACTTCTAATTGAATTATGTATTTTAGTTATTACAGTAAATATATTTTTCGATTGATTTACTGATTATTGTAACTATTATGCACATTTGCAGATTAACTGCTCCATTTCTAATTCTAATTTTTTGCCGAGCGATGGCCGATTGGTTAGGGTGCTGGCCATCGGAACCGGAGTTCGTGGGTTCGAATCCCGCTTCTGGCATGGATGTTTGTAGCCGTTCGGATTCAGCTTTAAACTGTAGGTCCCGGTCTCATTAGCCCTCGTGTTGAAAAAAAGTAGACCGTAGCACTCCAAACCGAACCATTTCTAATTTATGAGTAATAAAAATTTTACTGTATTGCTTGTCCTAAAATGTGTGTGTAAATAAGTGGCGTGCGGTAGGTGTTCATGCAGGGTGTGCAGAGCAACAACAACAATAATAATAAAACCATAAAAATGTACATTAAACACTTCTTTAACGCTTATTATTCATTTGTAAACAAAATCCATACGTCTATCCGTATTACTAATAAAATAACGAAAACCTTATATTTCCACGAAAAACTTATATTTTCAGCAAACGTAGCACAACACGGCGCCCGCCGCTGCGGTGCCTCATCAAGATGCTCATGGGTGCCGACAAGCCGAAAGTCTAGTCCACGTGCAGATGATTTCACTGTACGCTGTCACAATAGAACGGACTGTTTCTCGTTCGGTCAGGGGATTAAATTATATTTATTAATTGTTTTTAACATTTGGAAATCATAAGTTCTGCGAAAAACATCTTCACAGTTTTAAAAAACAAAACCAGGGATATGGTGTTACATAAGTTATATACTGTCTGTAAGACACAATGAATGGTAAAATTGGGACTGTTCTGTTAAAATTCGTTTCTTTTTTGTCTAACAAAACAAAACTGTTTTTCAGCGAATTAATTCTATAAATATAATACATTAATTTACCACATTAAACATTTAACTTTTTATTGATGAAATACTTCTTTTATATTTCCACGAAAACAAAATCTTACAATATATAAATTTAAACATGAACCGTCTGCAAAATCGTATGGCCCGTTAATCAGTCAAAAAACCAAAAGCACGTAAGTCCCCGCTCTAATACAACTCTTAATAAACCGTACTTTCGGACGATTCTGAATGCCAAGTGCAGGAAAAACAGCCGCACTTGCCATAGTATGCTGTTCTTCTCCAGTAGCCCATATATATAAAGCGTGATTTTCTATTAGTGGGCAGTGCGTACACATAATAATTTCTTTTGCTTTTGCTTTTGAACGCGCTACGTGGTGCAGCACCTAGTGTCGCACGCACTTCGAGGATAAAAGCAAGCAAATCAACATATTTGAATATATTACAAATAATATTTATTATATACCATATAAAGATAGGTAGACATAGGTGCAGAAAATTGTCTCTCATAATTTTGCCAGGGTGTGCAGTGCACACCCCGCACATATGGACCG
Source organism: Pardosa pseudoannulata (assembly GCA_032207245.1). Classification (NCBI taxonomy): domain Eukaryota; kingdom Metazoa; phylum Arthropoda; class Arachnida; order Araneae; family Lycosidae; genus Pardosa; species Pardosa pseudoannulata. The sequence goes on from CM063511.1 coordinate 2,914,160, forward strand.
CACGCCACTGATATACACATACATAGAATATAGTGTGCGGCCCACCAAGGTAAGGTGCACTTCCAATGTGACACGCGGAGCTTTCTGAGCTCCCTAAATCTGATCTTGATGAATATATGTGCATTGGTGTACGCAGAATTTTGTCAGGGGACGGGGGTTCATAATGTTCTGAAACTACTAAAAAAAATAAATAAATAAATAAAATAAAAAATCGAGTATGTAATAAAGCACTATTATTTCCCTAATTATAGAGCTTTAACAATTTTGACTTTTTATTTAGACAACATTGTTTAGTTGAGTTTACATTTGATTTTTTAAGTTTAAAAACATAATTTTTTATAATAAGAGGTAAAATGTTTTATTTATTAAAAAGTAGGAATGATTCAAGCCAGAAAAAATTACTTATGTAACGTCTAAGTAATAGCCGTATAAATGTGAATATTCTATAGAAAACCAATGAATTTGACCAAACAGTAAGAAAAAAATAACTTACCAACAAATAGGGAATTAAACAAGTATATAAACATGCTAAAAATGTATTGATTTATACAGTAAACAAGGGGACGTGCGCGATGGGGGGGGGGTTAAACCCCTTAAACCCCTTCATGTGTACGCCCCTGTAGATGTGCATTTCATTCGTTTTAAACTTGCGTATAAATGTCTTTTCTTGTTAATTTTTATTCAGTTTCTAGTAAAAGAATATAATTTTAACTCTTTTTCCTTCAAATTGTTAAAAATTTTATTTTTATTTTTTAAGTCAGGTTAATTTTTTAACTTCTTTCCTATTATTTTTCTTTTATTTTTGCGCTAATCTTTTATTTTTGCTAAAATATTGGTAAATTATATTTTAGCCACTTACCAATTACTGTCATAAAATATTAAATCGATAGTTATTCAATAATTCACGGAAAATGCAACGTTAGTTTTCAGGTTGACCCCGTTTCCCTTTTAAAATCGGTTTTTAATATTTGTATTGTAAGGGGATAAGGTACCTTAAAAATCCCCTATATAATAATAGCCTAATTTGTCTGTCCACGAATTTATGAAGCGGTTGTACCTGGAATGGATACAGGCATCCATATTGGATTTTTTATATGTTAGGGTTAGCAAAATTCAAAGCAAGTTTGAAATACACTAAACCCCCCTTTTCGAGCGTTTAATGCTATAATTTCAAGTTTTATACTCCCTCTTATTCTATACTAAATTCATTCTTGATAAGAATTTAGTATAGAATAAGAGGGAGTAGCGAGGGTGAAGCGTAATATTTAAACTGGACTGTGTTTACTCGACCCTCATATACTTTAATTAGTTCCTTCACCAGGGTAGGCCTAGCACGTTCGGTAAAGGGTCTAACCATTTGATCATAGTACTACTCCGGTTGACGGTTCTGTCCCCGACTCAGACAAATTTTTCTAAATGTCTAATTAATTTAATATTTTCTGATTTTTCTTTTAATTTCTGTTCCGACAAGAACTGCTTGAACTCTTCCATACGTCACTTGTGACGAAAACTGTATAGCACTTATATAACTGTCCAACGCGTATGCTCTTACTACTGTGTATTATTTTTTCTCCTCCTAAAGCGCGTCTATAGCGCTCTAGAGATAAGAGAGATACGAGTTGGATTTCATGATAACTGACACTTATATTTAACTTAATTTTCTTTATTAAATATTTAACTTTTCTCGTTGAATCTTTCTTTGAGTTTGGATTTGATATGATCAATACACTGAACCACAACAGATTTAGAGGCATTCTTTATAGATATTTAGATTTAGATGAATGCCGCATAAACAAATTCTTATTCCTAAAGTTGTTTTATTATTTTCAAAATTGTTTTATTATTTTTAAAATGTTTACTATTTTTTCAATTTTTTGACTTAAACTTTCTACTCGTAATGCAATAATAGCCTAAGTTAACTATTTGTCCTCGAATTGATGAAGCGGTTGGACGTGGTATGGATAGAGCATCCATATTCGATTTTTGATGACTTAGGTTAGCAAAATTCAAAGCGAGTCAAGTTTATTTTTCCCTAAACTATAGATCATATTCTAAAATAAATTGATATGAATAATCGTCGTATCACGGCGAAAAATACTCTCATATTTAAAACGTTCGAAATTCACCTCGTCCCCCTTTTCGAGCATTTAATGCCATTATATCAAGCCCTATTAAATTTATATATCAGGCTATTAAATTTATCAATTCATCACATAATAAATAGGTAAAAATAGAAATTTTTTCTAGCGTTATGACGTCATTCCTTTAACTATCTCATTTAATAATTTATTTTAGATTATTTAAATATCTCCTGCATGATTTCCATATGTTTTATTACTAAACTTAGATATTACGTAAATAATTTTCTTTTATATCGGGCTTCGGTACATATGTGATAATTTTAATCGATTATTTTTGTAGAACGATAATTCTCAGCCAAAAAACAAACCATTTTTTTTACCTGCCTTGGTTACTTTACAATTCTGGAAAATTAAATCCCGTCATATGAAGGGCTATATGCTAGTGTTAGAATAAGACGATAAAATCGTAGGCATTTTGTGTTTATACCTTAAACTGTTAAACTTCTGCTATAAAGTGAAATGTTTTGAAATCTAATGTTAATTTTATTTCATCAAAATTTATATTCCTTGTTATGAAGGATACAAAACATTTTTGGTCTCATTTTGATATATCTGATAACTTACTTGTAACTTAAACTTCCCGAGTGCATTTTAATCTATGTTATCTAATATTTTGAATACTGTTTACCAAATTCTTATCCTTAAATTTAGAAACCTACTTTATTGGTATTTAAGTTTTTATTTAAATGAGATGCAGTTTGTATGCGTAATACTGAGATACACCTGAAAAATATACTAAAACATTTTTAAAACTCTGTTTTATAAAAACTCTTTAAAAATAATAAAATGTCATGCATACTTATTTTTTATATTAATATTGATACAAAAAAATTAAAATGTTTTTTTTCAGGGAACGAAGGATCTCTTATTCTAGAACATTTTTTTAATTCAAAACAAAAATCAAATATTTTTATACACATTATTCTTTGTGAGAATACAAAATTCCAAATATTTCCTTAAAACTCCCATGTTATGCCTCTTTTATCCATCGTACATGTTCGTATTTTAAATCCCACTGTATTATTCGTAGCTTTCAAAATAACCAAATAATAATCCCACTTTTTATAAAAGTACCTTTCCCTTTTTAAAAAAACATATGTTAATTTTGTCTTTTTTAAAAATATACACAAAAAATCCATAAAATTTTTTATTGCGGTTACATATAATTTTTTAAACAACTATATTACAATATTAAAATATCTAACACCATATTATTATAAAATAATTTCTGACTATTAAATAACTATCTTACTGACTTTCCAGCCGAACGATTTCATTTAAAATTTTCGAATCCCATCATGGATGTTCGTAGCCTTTCGCTTTCTTATCTTCATTATTTTACAAATATAGTAAAGTTCCTACTCTAAACCAAACCAAACCTACTCACATTCCTACAGTACAACTGGATTTCACGAAAAATTGAAGAAAATCTATGCACGAAATATCATTCTTTCCTAAAGTAATTAAGAAAACATAAAATAACTTAAAAAAATTTAAAAATTTTTATAAATACCAAAACAAAATTCTAATAGTCAGTCAACATTAAAGTGTATTTGTATTGAAGTAATACATTGCAATTGGTCTTCACTGTACATTAAAGTAATCTAGAGTAAAAAATTTAAATTTGACAATAATTTAAATATTTTTATTAACAATGCATAATAAATTAAATAAAAAATATTAATATATTTTAAAAATTCTCATTCTAACCCAAAAATCTTAAAATAATAATAATATTTATATACTAAAAAAAATGTCTCTCACCCTGTATTATAGGAGACAGTTGCAATGCCAGATTATTCTAAAAATTGCGCACACGTAGTGCACCTACATTAAATGTTGTCGTATATTGCTTCCATGCAACTGGTCTTCCCGGCAAATTGAAGGAAATCTATAGTCGGAATGACGTATTTTCCTTTGTGCCGGTGTAATAAATTATTTTTATACTGCAGCAAATGTCATTATTTATCTCACCCTGTATTACTAGAAGACAGTTGCAATGCCAGATTATTCTAAAAATTTGTGCACATAGTAGTGCACCTATATTAAATGTTAGGGCAGTCTTCCATGCATGCATTGCAACTGGTCGCAAGAAGGAAATTAAAATATTATTATAAATATTTTATACTGCAGTAAATTCACCATACATTACTATTAACAGTTGCAATGCCAGATTAAAAAAAAATTTGTGCACATAGTGCAAATAAATGTTAGGGCAGTCGTATTGGCTTCCATGCATTGCAACTGGTCTTCCCGGCAAATTGAAGGAAATGTATAGTCGGAATGACGTATATACCGCTTGTGCCGGTGTAATAAAAATAATACAGTTAAATGTCATTATTATGTCACCTGTATTACTAAAGACAGTTGCAATGCCAGATTATTCTAAAAATTTGTGCACATGGTAGTGCACCTATATTAAATGTTAGGGCAGTCGTATTGGCTTCCATGCATTGCAACTGGTCTTCCCGGCAAATTGAAGGAAATCTATAGTCGGAATGACGTACTTTCCTCTACCGCGTGTGCCGGTGTAATAAATATTTTTATACTGCAGTAAATGTCATTATTTATGTCACCCTGTATTACTAGAAGACAATTGCAATGCCAGATTATTCTAAAAATTTGTGCACATGGTAGTGCACCTATATTAAATGTTAGGGCAGTCGTATTGGCTTCCATGCATTGCGACTGGTCTTCCCGGCAAATTGAAGGAAATCTATAGTCGGAATGACGTACTTTCCTATACCGCTTGTGCCGGTGTAATAAATTATTTTTATACTGCAGTAAATGTCATTATTTATGTCACCCTGTATTACTAGAAGACAGTTGCAATGCCAGATTATTCTAAAAATTTGTGCACATGGTAGTGCACCTATATTAAATGTTAGGGCAGTCGTATTGGCTTCCATGCATTGCAACTGGTCTTCCCGGCAAATTGAAGGAAATGTATAGTCGGAATGACGTACTTTTCCTATACCGCTTGTGCCGGTCTAATAAATTATTTTTATACTGCAGTAAATGTCATTATTTATGTCACCCTGTATTACTAGAAGACAGTTGCAATGCCAGATTATTCTAAAAATTTGTGCACATGGTAGTGCACGTATATTAAATGTTAGGGCAGTCGTATTGGCTTCCATGCATTGCAACTGGTCTTCCCGGCAAATTGAAGGAAATCTATAGTCGGAATGACGTATTTTCCTATACCGCTTGTGCCGGTGTAATAAATTATTTTTATACTGCAGTAAATGTCATTATTTATGTCACCCTGTATTACTAGAAGACAGTTGCAATGCCAGATTATTCTAAAAATTTGTGCACATAGCAGTGCACCTATATTAAATGTTAGGGCAGTCGTATTGGCTTCCATGCATTGCAACTGGTCTTCCCGGCAAATTGAAGGAAATCTATAGTCGGAATGACGTATTTTCCTATACCGCTTGTGCCGGTGTAATAAATATTTTTATACTGCAGTAAATGTCATTATTTATGTCACCCTGTATTACTAGAAGACAGTTGCAGTGCCAGATTATTCTAAAAATTTGTGCACATAGGTAGTGCACCTATATTAAATGTTAGGGCAGTCGTATTGGCTTCCATGCATTGCAACTGGTCTTCCCGGCAAATTGAAGGAAATGTATAGTCGGAATGACGTACTTTCCTATACCGCTGTGCCGGTGTAATAGATTATTTTTATACTGCAGTAAATGTCATTATTTATGTCACCCTGTATTACTAGAAGACAGTTGCAATGCCAGATTATTCTAAAAATTTGTGCACATGGTAGTGCACCTATATTAAATGTTAGGGCAGTCGTATTGGCTTCCATGCATTGCAACTGGTCTTCCCGGCAAATTGAAGGAAATCTATAGTCGGAATGACGTACTTTCCTATACGACTTGTGCCGGTGTAATAAATTATTTTTATACTGCAGTAAATGTCATTTTTATGTCACCCTATATTACTAGAAGACAATTGTTGCAATGCCAGATTATTCTAAAAATTTTTGCACATGGTAGTGCACCTACATTAAATGTTAGGGCAGTCGTATTGGCTTCCATGCATTGCAACTGGTCTTTCCGGCAAATTGAAGGAAATCTATAGTCGGAATGACGTACTTTCCTATACGACTTGTGCCGGTGTAATAAATTATTTTTATACTGCAGTAAATGTCATTTTTAATGTCACCCTGTATTACTAGAAGACAATTTGCAATGCCAGATTATTCTAAAAATTTGTGCACATGGTAGTGCACCTATATTAAATGTTAGGGCAGCCGTATTGGCTTCCATGCATTGCACTGGTCTTCCCGGCAAATTGAAGGAAATCTATAGTCGGAATGACGTACTTTTCCTATACCGCTGTGCCGGTGTAATAGATTATTTTTATACTGCAGTAAATGTCATTATTTATGTCACCCTGTATTACTAGAAGACAGTTGCAATGCCAGATTATTCTAAAAATTTGTGCACATGGTAGTGCACGTATATTAAATGTTAGGGCAGTCGTATTGGCTTCCATGCATTGCAACTGGTCTTCCCGGCAAATTGAAGGAAATCTATAGTCGGAATGACGTACTTTCCTATACGACTTGTGCCGGTGTAATAAATTATTTTTATACTGCAGTAAATGTCATTTTTAATGTCACCCTGTATTACTAGAAGACAGTTGCAATGCCAGATTATTCTAAAAATTTGTGCACTTGGTAGTGCACCTAAATTAAATGTAAGGGCAGTCGTATTGGCTTCCATGCATTGCAACTAGTCTTCCCGGCAAATTGAAGGAAATCTATAGTCGGAATGACGTACTTTCCTATAGTACTTGTGCCGGTGTAATATTTTTTATACTGCAGTAAATGTCATTTTTTATATCACCCTGTATTACTAGAAGACAGTTGCAATGCCAGATTATTCTAAAAATTTGTGCTCTTGGTAGTGCACCTATATTAAATGTTAGGGCAGTCGTATTGGCTTCCATGCATTGCAACTGGTCTTCCCGGCAAATTGAAGGAAATGTATAGTCGGAATGACGTACTTTCCTATACCGCGTGTGCCGGTGTAATAAAATTATTTTTATACTGCAGTAAATGTCATTATTTATGTCACCCGGTATTACTAGAAGACAGTTGCAATGCCAGATTATTCTAAAAATTTGTGCACATGGTAGTGCACCTATATTAAATGTTAGGGCAGTCGTATTGGCTTCCATGCATTGCAACTGGTCTTCCCGGCAAATTGAAGGAAATCTATAGTCGGAATGACGTACTTTCCTCTACTGCTTGTGCCGGTGTAATATTTTTTATACTGCAGTAAATGTCATTTTTAATGTCACCCTGTATTACTAGAAGACAGTTGCAATGCCAGATTATTCTAAAAATTTGTGCACATGGTAGTGCACCTATATTAAATGTTAGGGCAGCCGTATTGGCTTCCATGCATTGCAACTGGTCTTCCCGGCAAATTGAAGGAAATCTATAGTCGGAATGACGTACTTTCCTCTACTGCTTGTGCCGGTGTAATAAATTATTTTTATACTGCAGTAAATGTCATTATTTATGTCACCCTGTATTACTAGAAGACAGTTGCAATGCCAGATTATTCTAAAAATTTGTGCACATGGTAGTGCACCTATATTAAATGTTAGGGCAGTCGTATTGGCTTCCATGCATTGCAACTGGTCTTCCCGGCAAATTGAAGGAAATCTATAGTCGGAATGACGTACTTTCCTCTACTGCTTGTGCCGGTGTAATAAAATATTTTTATACTGCAGTAAATGTCATTATTTATGTCACCCTGTATTACTAGAAGACAGTTGCAATGCCAGATTATTCTAAAAATTTGTGCACATGGTAGTGCACCTATATTAAATGTTAGGGCAGTCGTATTGGCTTCCATGCATTGCAACTGGTCTTCCCGGCAAATTGAAGGAAATCTATAGTCGGAATGACGTACTTTCCTATAGTACTCGTGCCGGTGTAATAAATTATTTTTATACTGCAGTAAATGTCATTATTTATGTCACCCTGTATTACTAGAAGACAGTTGCAATGCCAGATTATTCTAAAAATTTGTGCACATGGTAGTGCACCTATATTAAATGTTAGGGCAGCCGTATTGGCTTCCATGCATTGCAACTGGTCTTCCCGGCAAATTGAAGGAAATGTATAGTCGGAATGACGTACTTTCCTATACCGCTTGTGCCGGTGTAATAGATTATTTTTATACTGCAGTAAATGTCATTATTTATGTCACCCTGTATTACTAGAAGACAGTTGCAATGCCAGATTATTCTAAAAATTTGTGCACATGGTAGTGCACCTATATTAAATGTTAGGGCAGTCGTATTGGCTTCCATGCATTGCAACTGGTCTTCCCGGCAAATTGAAGGAAATCTATAGTCGGAATGACGTACTTTCCTATACGACTTGTGCCGGTGTAATAAATTATTTTTATACTGCAGTAAATGTCATTTTTATGTCACCCTGTATTACTAGAAGACAGTTGCAATGCCAGATTATTCTAAAAATTTGTGCTCATAGTCAGTGCACCCATATTAAATGTTAGGGCAGTCGTATTGGCTTCCATGCATTGCAACTGGTCTTCCCGGCAAATTGAAGGAAATCTATAGTCGGAATGACGTACTTTCCTATAGTACTCGTGCCGGTGTAATAAATTATTTTTATACTGCAGTAAATGTCATTTTTATGTCACCCTGTATTACTAGAAGACAGTTGCAATGCCAGATTATTCTAAAAATTTGTGCACATGGTAGTGCACCTATATTAAATGTTAGGGCAGTCGTATTGGCTTCCATGCATTGCAACTGGTCTTCCCGGCAAATTGAAGGAAATGTATAGTCGGAATGACGTACTTTCCTATACCGCTTGTGCCGGTGTAATAGATTATTTTTATACTGCAGTAAATGTCATTATTTATGTCACCCTGTATTACTAGAAGACAGTTGCAATGCCAGATTATTCTAAAAATTTGTGCACATGGTAGTGCACCTATATTAAATGTTAGGGCAGCCGTATTGGCTTCCATGCATTGCAACTGGTCTTCCCGGCAAATTGAAGGAAATGTATAGTCGGAATGACGTACTTTCCTATACCGCTGTGCCGGTGTAATAGATTATTTTTATACTGCAGTAAATGTCATTATTTATGTCACCCTGTATTACTAGAAGACAGTTGCAATGCCAGATTATTCTAAAAATTTGTGCACATGGTAGTGCACCTATATTAAATGTTAGGGCAGTCGTATTGGCTTCCATGCATTGCAACTGGTCTTCCCGGCAAATTGAAGGAAATCTATAGTCGGAATGACGTACTTTCCTATACGACTTGTGCCGGTGTAATAAATTATTTTTATACTGCAGTAAATGTCATTTTTAATGTCACCCTGTATTACTAGAAGACAGTTGCAATGCCAGATTATTCTAAAAATTTGTGCACTTGGTAGTGCACCTAAATTAAATGTTAGGGCAGTCGTATTGGCTTCCATGCATTGCAACTGGTCTTCCCGGCAAATTGAAGGAAATCTATAGTCGGAATGACGTACTTTCCTCTACTGCTTGTGCCGGTGTAATAATAAAATATTTTTATACTGCAGTAAATTTAATTATTTATGTCACACTGTATTACTAGAAGACAATTGCAATGCCAGATTATTCTAAAAATTTGTGCACATGGTAGTGCACCTATATTAAATGTTAGGGCAGTCGTATTGGCTTCCATGCATTGCAACTGGTCTTCCCGGCAAATTGAAGGAAATGTATAGTCGGAATGACGTACTTTCCTATACCGCTGTGCCGGTGTATTAACTTATTTCCATGCTGCAGTAAATATCATTTTTATGTCACCCTGTATTACTAGAAGACAGTTGCAATGCCAGATTATTCTAAAAATTTGTGCAAATGGTATTGCACCTACTTTAAATGTTAGGGAAGTCGTATTGGCTTCCATGCATTGCAACTGGTCTTCCCGGCAAATTGAAGGAAATGTATAGTCGGAATGACGTACTTTCCTATACCGCTTGTGCCGGTGTAATAAATTATTTTTATACTGCAGTAAATGTCATTATTTATGTCACCCTGTATTACTAGAAGACAGTTGCAATGCCAGATTATTCTAAAAATTTGTGCACATAGTAGTGCACCCATATTAAATGTTAGGGCAGTCGTATTGGCTTCCATGCATTGCAACTGGTCTTCCCGGCAAATTGAAGGAAATCTATAGTCGGAATGACGTACTTTCCTATACCGCTGTGCCGGTGTAATAGATTATTTTTATACTGCAGTAAATGTCATTATTTATGTCACCCTGTATTACTAGAAGACAGTTGCAATGCCAGATTATTCTAAAAATTTGTGCACATGGTAGTGCACCTATATTAAATGTTAGGGCAGTCGTATTGGCTTCCATGCATTGCAACTGGTCTTCCCGGCAAATTGAAGGAAATTTTTAGTCGGAATGACGTACTTTCCTATAGCATTTGTGCTTTTGTAATAAATTATTTTTATACTGCAGTAAATGTCATTTTTTATGTCAAACTGTATTATTAGAAGACAGTTGCAATGCCAGATTATTCTAAAAATTTGTGCACATGGTAGTGCACCTATATTAAATGTTAGGTTAGTCGAATTGGCTTCCATGCATTGCAACTGGTCTTCCCGGCAAATTGAAGGAAATGTATAGTCGGAATGACGTACTTTCCTATACCGCCTGTGCCGGTCTAATAAATTATTTTTATACTGCAGTAAATATCATTATTTATGTACTCCTGTATTACTAGAAGACAGTTGCAATGCCAGATTATTCTAAAAATTTGTGCACATGGTAGTACACCTATATTAAATGTTAGGGCAGTCGTATTGGCTTCCATGCATTGCAACTGGTCTTCCCGACAAATTGCAGGAAATGTACAGTCTGAATGACGTACTTTCCTATACCGCTTGTGCCGGTGTAATAAATTATTTTTATACTGCAGTAAATGTCATTATTTATGTCACCCTGTATTATTAGAAGACAGTTGCAATGCCAGATTATTCTAAAAATTTGTGCACATGGTAGTGCACCTATATTAAATGTTAGGGCAGCCGTATTGGCTTCCATGCATTGCAACTGGTCTTCCCGGCAAATTGAAGGAAATGTATAGTCGGAATGACGTACTTTCCTATACCGCCTGAGCCGGTGTAATAAATTATTTTTATACTGCAGTAAATATCAATATTTATGTCACCCTGTATTATTAGAAGACAGTTGCAATGCCAGATTATTCTAAAAATTTGTGCACATGGTAGTGCACCTATATTAAATGTTAGGGCAGCCGTATTGGCTTCCATGCATTGCAACTGGTCTTCCCGGCAAATTGAAGGAAATGTATAGTCGGAATGACGTACTTTCCTATACCGCTTGTGCCGATGTAATAAATTATTTTTATACTGCAGTAAATGTCATTATTTATGTTACCCTGTATTACTAGAAGACAGTTGCAATGTCAGATTATTCTAAAAATTTGTGCACATGGTAGTGCACCTATATTAAATGTTAGGGCAGCCGTATTGGCTTCCATGCATTGCAACTGGTCTTCCGGCAAATTGAAGGAAATGTATAGTCGGAATGACGTACTTTCCTATACCGCTTGTGCCGGTGTAATAAAATATTTTTATACTGCAGTAAATGTCATTATTTATGTCACCCTGTATTACTAGAAGACAGTTGCAATGCCAGATTATTCTAAAAATTTGTGCACATGGTAGTGCACCTATATTAAATGTTAGGGCAGCCGTATTGGCTTTCATGCATTGCAACTGGTTTTCCCGGCAAATTGAAGGAAATGTATAGTCGGAATGACGTACTTTCCTATTCCGCTTGTGCCGGTGTAATAAATTCTTTTTATACTGCAGTAAATGTCATTATTTATGTCACCCTGTATTACTAGAAGACAGTTGCAATGCCAGATTATTCTAAAAATTTGTGCACATGGTAGTGCACCTATATTAAATGTTAGTGCAGTCGTATTGGCTTCCATGCATTGCAAGTGGTCTTCCCGGCAAATTGAAGGAAATGTGTAGTCGGAATGACGTACTTTCCTATACCGCTGTGCCGGTGTAATAGATTATTTTTATACTGCAGTAAATGTCATTATTTATGTCACCCTGTATTACTAGAAGACAGTTGCAATGCCAGATTATTCTAAAATTTTGTGCACATGGTAGTGCACCTATATTAAAAGTTAGTGCAGTCGTATTGGCTTCCATGCATTGCAACTGGTCTTCCCGGCAAATTGAAGGAAATGTATAGTCGGAATGACGTACTTTCCTATACCGCTTGTGCCGGTGTAATAGATTATTTTTATACTGCAGTAAATGTCATTATTTATGTCACCCTGTATTACTAGAAGACAGTTGCAATGCCAGATTATTCTAAAAATTTGTGCACATGGTAGTGCACCTATATTAAATGTTAGGGCAGTCGTATTGGCTTCCATGCATTGCAACTGGTCTTCCCGGCAAATTGAAGGAAATGTATAGTCGGAATGACGTACTTTCCTATACCGCTGTGCCGGTGTAATAGATTATTTTTATACTGCAGTAAATGTCATTATTTATGTCACCCTGTATTACTAGAAGACAGTTGCAATGCCAGATTATTCTAAAAATTTGTGCACATGGTAGTGCACCTATATTAAATGTTAGGGCAGTCGTATTGGATTCCATGCATTGCAACTGGTCTTCCCGGCAAATTGAAGGAAATGTGTAGTCGGAATGTTGTACTTTTCCTATACCGCTTGTGCCGGTTTAATAGATTATTTTTATACTGCAGTAAATGTCATTATTTATGTCACCCTGTATTACTAGAAGACAGTTGCAATGCCAGATTATTCTAAAAATTTGTGCACATGGTAGTGCACCTATATTAAATGTTAGGGCAGTCGTATTGGCTTCCATGCATTGCAACTGGTCTTCCCGGCAAATTGAAGGAAATGTGTAGTCGGAATGACGTACTTTCCTATACCGCTGTGCCGGTGTAATAGATTATTTTTATACTGCAGTAAATGTCATTATTTATGTCACCCTGTATTACTAGAAGACAGTTGCAATGCCAGATTATTCTAAAAATTTGTGCACATGGTAGTGCACCTATATTAAATGTTAGGGCAGTCGTATTGGCTTCCATGCATTGCAACTGGTCTTCCCGGCAAATTGAAGGAAATGTGTAGTCGGAATGACGTACTTTCCTATACCGCTGTGCCGGTGTAATAGATTATTTTTATACTGCAGTAAATGTCATTATTTATGTCACCCTGTATTACTAGAAGACAGTTGCAATGCCAGATTATTCTAAAATTTTGTGCACATGGTAGTGCACCTATATTAAATGTTAGGGCAGTCGTGTATTGGCTTCCATGCATTGCAACTGGTCTTCCCGGCAAATTGAAGGAAATGTATAGTCGGAATGACGTACTTTCCTATACCGCTTGTGCCGATGTAATAAATTATTTTTATACTGCAGTAAATGTCATTATTTATGTAACCCTGTATTACTGGAAGACAGTTAAAATGGCAGATTATTCTAAAAATGTGTATTCATAGTCAATGCACCCACGTTAAATCTTAGGTGAGTCTTATTGGCTTCTAAGCATTGTAACTCTTGTTTATGGATAGTTCAAGTGGTACTACAGTTTTCCGCCCCCTCCATCCACCGCCCCCTCCTGTCGAACCTCCCTGGAACAGGGCTTTCCCACCCTCTCTCGGGGTGTCCGTCTTCGGCCGACGAAAAAAAACAGGGGCCTATGTAACACCAACTCGAGTCTTGAGTCTAGTATTACAGTGGGTTCCCTTATAGATGTAAACATTTAATGAATTAGGGAAATAACTGTTCGCATCAGATGATTTTTATTTTCAATCTTTTTAATAGAAATTTGTAGCCGAATGGTTAGGGTGTTGGCCTTCGGAACCAGAGTTCGTGGGTTCGAATCCTACAGTGGCATGGATGTTCGTAGCCGTTCGGAATTGGCTTTAAGCTGTAGGTCCCGGTCTCATTAGCCCTCGTGTTGCAAAAAGTAGACCGTAGTGCTCCAAAACCAAAATAGAAATTTATATTTTTTAATTGTCTTAGCACCGTCGGATATGCTAATCAATTTTGTAAAAAGTGACTTCATTATTGAGTGTTAGTTCATTATTTTCAGTTGTCCCCAAAAAAGTATTTTTCCATTCCATTCTATTTAAAAGTAGCTATATTAAATTTATATTAAATTCTATTAAATATAGATGTTTTAAATAACATATATTTGATACTCTATTTTTTTCTATTTCCCATGTCAATCTGTTGGAGATTTACAAGAGGAAAGATCTGGTACATCCATGTTTCTGGTTATTCTCGTAAATATGAAGTTCCTGATGTTTGATTTCTCTTAAGGTAAGTAAATTCAAATTTATAATTGAGTATTTTAATACCATTTTTAACCCCTTAAATGGCTCTGACTTACATATACAACCTGCGCAGTCAATGTTTTAACTGTCTTGGTCTTATAATTTACCTTCCTGCTGTCATTTCTTAGTCTTTCATGTTTTTCATTTAGCCGAACGATGGCCGATGAATTAGGGTGGTGGCCTTCGGTACCGGAGTTCGTGGGTTCGAATCCCACAGTGGCATGGATGTTCGTAGCCGTTCGGAATCGGCTTTAAGCTGTAGGTCCCGGTCGCATGACCCCTCGTGTTGCATAAAGTAGACTATTTGGAGTTGCATAGCACTCCAAACCAAACCATGTTTATCATTTAAGTACATTTTATTATATACATGGTTTCCGCGCAACTGGAAAGTCAAAGAAAGTCATGGAAAATCATGGATTTAGACAATGGATTCATTTTTACATGGAAAGTCTGGATTTTTCAAGCAAAATGAGTAAAAGTCATGGAAAAAATGGATCCGCTAAACTACCGGTTAAAAAAAATGCATTGAATTGTTTAATTCTATTTTTACTTGTCATTTGGCTGAAGTTACTGAGTTTGGTATTTATGTATTATCCTATTGACCCTATTGCCAAGTAACATTTGTTTACCAAGGAAACTCAAAGCAAGAAAGCTTAATGGGAGGGTAAATGTATATTATTCTGGGTTTTTTCTTAAATTGTAGATTAAAATTTTATTAATACAATAACTAATTTTTATTAAAAAAATAAAGATTTTTGCCCAAAATATAAGTTTATCTCTAGGGATATTGTATATAAACATTATAGGGTTACATTTGGCTATTATTCACGGTCACCGGGATAATACCAAAGTACCCTGAATTCAAATTGGAAATATTTTGATTGAAAAATGGCTATAGGATTAAACTTAGGTATGTAGATACAGCAATTTATTTTTATGTGAGTTTATTAGCACTTATAAAGTAAGTTTATAGTTTTTTATGATAAAATTCCTGTCATTTCCCTAAAAGCATATATTTTATTTGTAGGTACATCAGAAGTTTTATTCATATACACTTTTAACGAAAGCTTTTTAAAGTCATGGAAAATGATCTGCGAAATCAGGGAAAGTCATGGATTTGAAAAATTTTATTTTGGCAGATACCCTGTATATAGCATTTAAAGTATAAGTGGTATATGCATACGCATTATGAGGCAGTTAACGCATTAACTGTGCAAAGCATATGCAGTGGACTCCGCTTAATATTATCCCATATAAAACAGGTCTCTTGTATAAATGAAATCAGAATTTCATTATCAATATCGCTCTTGTACACGAAACTGTCCATATTTACAAAGAAAATATAGTACAAATTCTGGTTGCACACAAATCGGATTTTTGACCTTCCCCGATCCACGAAATCAACGTTTACACACAGGGCGGGAAAATTTCCGTCTCCGTAAATTTGTGCTGCTACGGAGCAAGACCAACACCTCCTAAAGAGAGCACACTCACTGTGACGTCACGGGATCAAAGCCATTCAGTTGAAACTGTAGTTTTAACGGCAACAAAAAAATTTGATTTATTATTTACTGGCGATTATTTATAGCAAATTTCAGTTTTTTTGATTAACATTAACCGTTCTCTGACACAGAATGTATTGCTTTTTGTTTATTCTATCAAATATGCCTAAAATAACACACATTTGTAAAACATATACACTCTAAAATTTGAATTCTCTAATAAAGAATTAACTCAAGCACAAATTATAATCCTTCCAGATTTTCACAATAACACCTATCATCCCCATAATCAAGATATTAACATACTTTATCTATTATATGGATAGTGCATTAAATATCAAATGGAGTTATAAATTATTTTAAAAAACACTTACTTAAATAGGTTTATAGTTTTAAAAGAAAAATAAAACATCCTAGAATTTTATTATTTATGCTTCTTCTACTACGTAGAAATACATTCATAAAATTTTAAGAAATTTCTACATTTAATCCAGGAAATATATTTAAAACTAATTCATCTAACTTCAAGTACAAAAATTTCCCACAAGTTTTGAAGAGCAAAACCCCAAGTAAACACTGTAAAAATAAAGTAAAAAAACATAAGGTAGAAAAAACATACATTTATATGAAATTTTATTTCTCGAAAACAAAACAAAATCAGAATTTTTTTTTACATTTGATGTTAAAATTAAACACGAGAATGAAAATTTCATTATTGATTAACAGAGTAATAATTCTATTAATAGAAAATTAGACTTTAACTTTATTTCTTTACACTTGATAACTTGATACATACACAATGAAAATATACATAACATACTTAAGAAAATTTGTTCAAGATATATTAAAATCATTTACAATATACAACTTGTGAGTATTAACCTAAGTAATTAATACATCAAATATATATTTTAAGTCAGTAAAAACACAGGAAAGTTATACTGACCTCTTTTATTGAACTTTGTATTGTTAAAAAACACTGATACAGATAAATTTTATCAATACAAACGAAAGAAGTTATTTATGGATTTGGTAACTATATGTGCAAAGAATATATTAATCTTCATATCCAAAAATATCCAACGATTATACATTTCGTTTTGGGATACACAAATTGAAAGTTCTGCCACAGAATTGAAAATATATTTGGATTTTTCCACAAATTCCAAGCTCTCTTCAATGGCTTTTGATAATACTTTTTCCTCTTTCCTAACAAGAGACGGTACAGTATTTTACTATGTTACAAATAAAACAGTTTTTTATGTTATAAAATAATTATCTAAACAGAAATTCACTATATTTTTTAAAGTATTAAAAGGGTTATATCCAAAGGTCAGCTTCAATGATATATAATATATAATTACTTTATTCTTTTAGTTGCTTTACAAATGAAAATACAAAAATTTCAACCGTCTATACAGATAAGAATATTTTTCAAATATCAAACATTAATCAATTTATTATCAAAATATCTAATTCTAAATGACGTTTTAATGATATAAAAGTTAATACTACATTATATTTTGAACTGTTTCTTTTAACTCAATTTAGAAAAAAATACAATATTTAACATGTTTTTTAGCATAATTTTAATTAAGTAGTTAATTCTAAAGAAATTGTAATATTGCATTGTAAAATTTGCTAGTATTATTTATTTATGACAACTACATTTTAATAGTTGAATAATTTTTAATATATATGTTTAAAAAACATAGAATATTCTTATTTATTCATCAAATTTCTTCATATACGTTTAGTCAAAACAAAAGTACTGTCTATAATCTAGAGTAACTGTAAAAAAAAAAAAAAAATCTACTTTTTAAGTAGGGGTTTAATCTTATATCTTATGCTTAAAATAAAATTGTAAATAACAATAGAGTTTACTTACATGACAATTCTTGTTCACAGTCAGGCTTTTCTAGGAATCGAAATAATCCACTTGTGTCCCAAAATTTCTTTTCTTCGAAACGAGAAAACTGATTTTTTGTTCCCTTCGGAGTCATAATTACTTTTACAAATAAGAACAATACATTTATACGGCATTATTACAAAAAAAAAAATAACTGGAATTGAATTCGCATACTCAGAGCAAGCACAAATGAATTCTCATATCCCCCGCTCAGGAAACGAATTCCGCCAACGTTGCCAATACGCACATTCCATACATATATGTTGATTTTGCATTTGGCGACGGAAATAATTGAAAAAGTGATAACTTGGAAGTTTCTGGTCAGAATTACAGAATGTTGTCAGCCTTATGCCACTACGTCATAACATTTTCTGGTAAACTGTGCTCAGGCCTTCTCTCTAGGAGGTGTTGGCAATACCCGTTCTATAGGGGCTAACAAACCCTACATTTGTCCGGGGCTTCAAAATTCCTGCATTTTGGCTGCTAGTCAGAGAAAAATATTGATATATCAAATATTCAACTAATCGAAATTTATTCATATCGATTTTTCTTTCGCTATAAATTTACAATTCGTATTTACACTGTTTATTTTTAAATTCTAAAAATATTTACAATCCTTAATTCTATAGGAAACAGTTATGAAAAGCCGTATGTTTCATTAATAAGCAGAAATACGAATAGTCTCGCACTATTCTGCAGACTATTTTTACGAGACCCCCAATTCCGTTGCAGACTGTTAAAAAGTATTCTGCCACTAGGTGTATAGGTATGTGAGATAATAGGCTTACCAAATTCATTTCTCTCTTTTTCTTCCAATGGATCGCACCGAATAATGGCCGATGGGTTAGGGTGCTGGCTTTCGGTCCCGGAGTTCGTGGGTTCGAATCCCACAGAGGCATGGATGTTCGTAGCCGTTCGAAATCGGCTTTAAGCTGTAGGTCCCGGTCTCATTAGCCCCCGTGTTGCAATACAGTAGACGGTAGCACTCCAAACAAAACCAAACTTCCAATTGATCGAAATCCAAGGCAAACTTGGTGCTAAGTTTTACTAGTAGCGTTTTTATTTTACAAATTTCGAGGAGTTTTATCCCGTAAAACGGGTCTCTCTTGTATTAATGAAATCGAAATTTCATGTCAATAACGCTCGTGTTCACGGAAGTATCCATATTGACAACGGAAGTCCAACGCAAATGGTAGACAAAAACCGCTGTGTGTGCAAACGTTCACTGGATCGCATATACCTCTTGTTCGGGACGACGGATAAATTTCCCCAGAGCTCCAATGCCACCAGACGGTTGCAGAGCTACCCTCGACGGCAAATGAACCGATCTTTTTTTTCCCGTCTAATGTGCCAGCTCTAGTTTATTTCAATGGACTAGTATTGGTTTGGCGACGAAGGTAAATTTTCCTCTCGGAAAAATCCGCCGTGTGTGTAAACAGCCTTAGATGAAAAACGGTTATTTACCGTTCAAAGGAACGAATGCTATCAAATATTGCATTTGCAGCACTGTCTACTGCAACTACAATATCTTCATTTGCCATTCTGTTATCAGTAACATCCCACTGACTCCTCTCCGACCTATTAAGTTGATCATTTCACCTTGAAGTATTCATAGGCTCACATATGGGTTACGAAAACTTTAAAGGCTCCTCCACACTATGGTCCACTGCAAGCTATCCTCATCGTCTGGATGGGGTATGGCTTATCGTGGTCGATGGCGGCAGACGATAAAATAGCCTTGGCGGACGATGGCTTCGGAGGCGGTTTTTCTCCAAAGATCAAAGGTAGCTAGATGCGCAATTGAAGTGCGCGGTAGACCCTATGGACGAATCAATGCGCTCGGGTCATTGAGTGGCCCAGCAACCCCTGAACCATCGTTGAAGGTCACCATCAGGAAGTGGGGAACAATTGGCCATAGTGTGGAGTCTACATAACAGTATTTCTCCTTCCGGAAAATATTGAATTCCATAATTAGTGCTTGTGGTTATAATGGGATCTTAATCCCCCATCCCGCAGTTTCAGATATAAACATTGAAAACAAAAAAACTATTAAATATTTAAAGTATTATACTTTTATAGGTTGATATAAAATTAGAAAAAGTCAAGACATTTTTTTCAATTCCATTAGTAAGTTTTCTAGAATATCGGAAACAAAATTGCTGTTGGGTCAAAATAAGCCATTTCACTGTTCATGGATTAATCTCAGATTAACTTTTTTTATGTTTTTTTTAGCTATTAAATACGTAAAACATCTGAATCTACAACCTTTTTTAAATCAAAAGTTTTGAAGGCTTAATGGCAAGTAATTTTTTTCTCCAGATTTCTATGCCAAACTGATACAGTTTTACAATATTTTTGGAGGTAATTGCAGTCTATTCGTTAAAATTAAAATATCTAGTGGAAAACAAATTTTAAACCTTTTAAAATATGTTCGATATCTTTTTAATTCATAGATAAACAAACAAAAAAAAGTAGAGTTTTACTCTAGCTGTAATATGAGCGAAACAAAGCACCTATCTCAATGTTATACGTGACGGTTTAGGTAATAAAATAAAATAAAATTTCATTGTTTACGCTGAGATTAATCGTGGGAAAAGATTTTTCATATCTTCATGGTTTTGTCTGAGTAGAGTTAAAATAATGCCCTTTAACACTGTCCGACAGCTTTAGTTTCCGTTATATTCGTTTTTGGTTATATGAATATATTTCATTGAAGCCTAGTGGCGTTTGGTAGCGCTCCAATCTCCGAAGATACCGGTCCCAGGTTCGATCCACATATTGGGC
>CM063511.1:2939930-2949320 GCA_032207245.1 Pardosa pseudoannulata
GTTCGGTAGCAGGTCTGCCTATTTGATCAGCGTACTTCTCGGGTTGACGGTTCTGTCCCCGACTCAGCCAAATTTTTCTAAATGTCTAATTAATTTAATATTTTCTGATTTTCTTTTAAATTCTTATTCCTAAAGTTGTTTATTTTCAAAACTGTTTTATTATTTTTAAAATGTTTATTATTTTTTCAACTTTTTATGACTTTCTTTTCGTAATGTAATAATAGCCTAAGTTATCTATCTGTCCTCGAATTGATGAAGCGGTTGGACGTGGTATGGGTAGAGCATCCATATCGGATTTTTGATGACTTAGGGTTAGCAAAATTCAAAGCGAGTCAAGTTTATTTTTTCCTAAACTATAGATCAGATTCTAAAATAAATGGATATGAATAAGCGTCCTATCACGGCGAAAAATACTCTCATATTTAAAACGTTCGACATTCACCTCGTCCCCCTTTTCGAGCATTTAATGCCATTTTATCGAGCCCTATTTTAGGATCAGGCGATTAAATTTATCAATTCATCACATAATAAATAGGTAAAAATAACAATTTTTTTCCAGCATTATGACGTCATTTCTTTAACTATCTCATTTAATCATTTATTTTAGATTTGTTAAATATCGTCTGCATTATTTCCATACGTTTTATCACTGAACTTACGTAAATAATTTTCTTTTATATTTGGTTTAAATTAGATTAATTGGATTAGGTACATATGGGATAATTTTAATCGATTATTTTTGTTTATAATTCTCAGCATAAAACCCTTTTTTTACCTGCCTCATACGGTCCTTTACAATTCTGAAAAATTAAAAATTTTACTGAGCCCGTCATATGACGGGCTATCGGCTAGTATTTAATACTGATCGAACATTGTTTACTAGCATAGGATAAAGGCAAGTTACATTTGTTAAAAATGTCATAATATAAATAACACTAGCGAAAAACGAATATAACATAACACCAAGATACAGAAAAGTTATTTTTTATGCAAGCTTTTTTTATATATAATTTATGTTGAATTAAAAAAAAAGCGGTTACAAGTTTGTCTCTAAATTTAAATGATTATGGATAACTCCAAACTTTAAAAATAATCTTTCTATAAATGAAGAGCTGGCACAACAGTTCATTAGATGTATTGTAAAATCAACTCATTTTATGTTAATGCCTTTAACCTTCTTCATGGCTGCCCACCTGACATCAGGTCCAAGTGTATCTGTTACATTTTCAGAAAAGGATTCCGGATATGGTGAAGATTCTGCTTTTCTGTTATTTGTTTTAATTTTAAAATTTATGGTTTTAACTTCAACTCATGTTTTATGTTTTTTACTGCAACTGGATTGCAGTTTTACAACTGCATGTGCATGGTTCATTTTTAAAAATCAAATATTCTTATACTGTATCAGCATGTTAAATCTCGTGAACTTGTTTCAATGTTGAATTCAAAAAATTGTTACAAGTAACAAGTTTTGCAGTCGTCTCTAAATTTAAACGATTTTAATTGTAAAATGTCATGTTATTTATTTTAATTTTAAAATTTATGCTTTTTAAGTACAACTTATGTTGTTAACTTCAACTCATGTTTTATGTTTTTAACTGTAACTCCTATTTTATGTTTTTTTACTGCAACTGGATTCCATTTTTACAAATGCACGTGCATGGTTTATTTTTAATATTAAAACATTCTTATTATACCGTATAAGCATGTTCAATCTCATGAACTTGTTAGTGTAATATTTTGTTTAACTTCACTATTTTATTGCTTATTAAAAGTCCTAAGTACAAAAGATGTTATATATTAAAATGAAGACCATTTTAAACTATTTTTAACACTCTGACCACTTCTGACCCACTTCTGACCCACTTCTGACCATTTTTGACCCGTTTTGGTTAAAACCACTTTTATTCACTGTCCTGGTCAAAATTACAATCGTGTTTCCCATGGCTAAATTTTAATAATTAGGATCTGTTGGGGGATTAATTGCCCATAAATATAAATGTCCGCTTTCTTAGTGGTTTTGGTTAATTAACACTAGAATTACGGAAGGGGTCATTTTGACATCTAGCTAACTTTTATCACTGACAGCCCTTCTACTTTTTTGCAAATATCTTAATCCTTTCTTGACTAAATATGTAAATAAAAATATGTAAATAAAATATGTACTAAATATGTAAATAAAACTGTAAACAAAAATTTTGAAATCATTTTGCCTCAGCATAATTGTTTGCATGCAAAATTCAGAAGTTTGTGAGATTTGTCAGTGATAAATTGTTCTATGATTTTACACTAAGGCAGTGTTAAAAAACACTGCCTTTAATATGATCCTTAAATTATCATATTTTATGAATAAAGGTTAAGATATTTTATATCCATGGGGCCATTTAAGGAAAGGTAAATAAAAAGAAAAAAAAGGATGCGAATTGTGTAATTTTTTTGTAGATGTAATTTCTTTGCTTATAATTTAATCTATGTATCATATCTGTTCTTGTGTAGTGTATGAAGTTTATTTGGTAACTAAAATTTAAATTTAACACTAGAATTACGGAAAGGGTCATTTTGACACCTAGCGAACTTTTAGCACTGACATCTCTTCTATTTTTTTTTTTTTTTTTTTTTTTTTTTTTTTTTTTTTTTTTTTTTTTTTTTTTTTTTTTTTTTTTTTTTTTTTTTTGGCAAATATCTTAATCCTTTCTTGACTTTTCCTAAATCATTGTGATTTACGAAATAGTAAAGATTTCAAGAAAATCGTATTTTTATTTTAGCCCTAACAAATGATTATACCTAGAAATACGGCAGGCTATATACTGATGTTGAAGACAAGTGTCAACTTCATAATGACTCTTTCACTATTTTATTAGCAGAACTGGAAGCATTCATAGCGTTGTTGTACGTAAGGGGGGCTTACCAATTCTTAGTTTGTGGTCCAAGACTTGGGGACCAAAGTTTTTTCATGAAACTATGAGTAGAGATAGGTCTCCGAAAGTTATGAAATTTCTTCGTTTTGAAAATAAACTAACAAAGTCTTCACGTTTGTAGTGGGATAAATTTACACTAATATTCGAGGTATGGAATACTTTTATAGAAAACTGTAAGCTTCGCTACAAACGAAATAAAAATATTACGTTGGATGAACAGTTATTCCCTGCAAAAACTAGATGCCGTTTTTTGCAGTATATGCCTAACAACAAGCTCGATAAATTCGGAATAAAATTTTGGTTAGAAGTAGATGTTAGGACAAAATGCTTATTAAACGGATTTCCATATTTAGGAAAAGATGAAATGAGACCAAGCGATCAAATTTGTTTAGGAGAGAACGTAGTAAATCGTTTAATAGATTCTACATACCTGCAAAGTCTGTATATTTTAAAAACAAACTGTAGTTGTCATAATTTGCGTTATTTTAATTTATTTTTCACAAATATATTATTTCATATAGAGAAATATTCAGATATTTTACCAAGGGGTCAAAATGACACCCGTCGTAATTCTAGGTATACAAAGACCACCGTAATTCTAGAGTTAAAGAAATGTGTATAATTGTATTACAATAGGGCAATCTACATCAATTAAAGTCGTCAAATAGCAAAGGATACTATGTTTGATTAAAATACTGTTGTTTTAGTAAACATCGCCAATAACTACATCAAATTTGCCAAGGGGCACCCTATTCTTCAGTAGTATCCGATAGCGTTTAAATGCGTTATATTGTAATTTTTATTAGAGTGTGGATTGCAATCAAAGTGGAATGTGCAAAACTGTGTATTAAATAAAAAAAGCTCAAATATTTGAGAGAATTACGTACGCACAGACAACACGGTGGAATTAGTCAAAATGCAACCAGGGTTGGTCGAAAGTAGTATTTATAGCTTCAGAATTAATTTCCCAAAGTTACGATGCACCAGTTAAGTATGACAAAATATAGCCATTGTTCAAAGTGAGTATTTTTTGTAGAAATCTGATACCGAAGTTTCTCGCGATTATTCTTTACTAGCCTATACCCCGTCATATGACGGGATCAGTACAATCTTTACTTTTCCAGAATTGTGAAGTACCCTATGAAGCAGATAAAAAAAAAAAGGGTTTGTGTTTTGAATGAGAATTATCCCGAATTTCTTTTTTTTTTAACTGACCGCATGTTAGTCGCCAACTTTAGATTATCTTATGATATTACGTGATAGAATGGACAGCAGCGGTTTTAATATGGACAGAGATTATTTGGCGGTATGTATGAATAATGTCTAAAATGTAGAGAATCGATTATAAACCGTGTGGGTTGTACGCGAAACAAACTTCTTAATTTTCAAAAATATACAACTTTAACGCTAGATATTTTTAGTCAGTAAAATAGTCTCCTAGACTTTTATGAAAATAATTTATTTTTAACACTGGTGAAAAAACTTTCATTGTAACAAAATGTAATCTATGATTAGAAGCGTGACAACTAATTTCAGGGAGTTACGCTGATAACGGCGTTGTGAAGACTCCCTTTTGTCCGAGCAAAACAGCTGACCGGAGTACACCTGTTTATCTGGACAATAGCGTGGCGTCGCAGAGTCTGGGATCTTGACAATCGGACTGAATAGACGAATACGCCCCTGATGGATCTCGTTAATGAATGCTCGGAAATTCCTTGAGGGGACACCCAGCGAATGAGAAATCAGCTAAAAAATATAACTGTAACTTTACCTGGAGTTCTCAAGTAACTGGGAACTTAACAGATCCAAAAAACAATTTGCGGAACCGTAACTGAGCCCCGAGGTATAAAAAGCGGACAATTTTGCGACTCAGGGCTTTTCGTCATTTTTCACGTAGGTGTGTTGACCTCGTCTTTCGCCTTTTTTTACCAGAGAGCTTGCTAATTCGGGAGATTCGTGAAGTCCGCTCCTATAGGGAGCGGCAGAGTCTCGGATACCGAACGGGAGATCAATTGGGTTTGATTGCACCCTGAAAAGCCTCCCCCCTTGTAAGAGATTATTAAATCTCTTCTTTTTCTTTCGACTGGGAAGTTTTCATGAAGTTTTATCGGCAACCATTTAGAAATTAACGTTCCTTTGTAAATAGCCGTATTTAATCCAGAATTAAAGTGAATTTCCAATTGTATTCTTTGACTGTGATCAATTATTCACATTACCTCTCATTTGAGAATATTGATGAAGGCGTCACAGCGTGCAGCTGACCACACTCTCCTGAACTCCCACCCCGCCTTTTTTTGGTTCGTTGTTTACAACACGGCTAGAAAATGTTCTTTGCTGTCTATCGGGATATCTTCGTAAAACGCACGTTTTTCGGTCTTCCGATAAAATGGTAATTCCTTATCAGTATTCAAGATAAGCGTCTGTTTATTTCATTTCTAATTTTAATGCCTCGGAGCACTGAAGGACAAAAGAATGTGACCAACAAAAAAAAAAAAAAATTCAGTGGGTAGGTCCCTATCAAGTACCCAGTGCAACTTATTTTCTTAGATTGATAGGTGAGTAAAAATTTTTTATGAGACGCGTAAAATTTTAGCTATCAAGCTAGTTATCCCAGGACATTGGAAACTTTAGTGTCTGTATCTTAATTAAAACTCTCGCTGCGTATTTATTTTATCAAAATAGGTTAATAAATGCGTATATTTTTATTACATATTTCAAATCTATATACATTTTAGAGTTAAAATATACAAAAAATTTTTGTAATTTTTTTTTTTTTTTTTTTTTTTTTTTTTTTTTTTTTTTTTTTTTTTTTTTTTTTTTTTTTTTTTTTTTTTTTTTTAAATATAGAATTAGGACCTAAAAAAGAGGTGTTCAGAATAATGAAATTGTAGAATAATGATATAAAATCTTAATTTTGAAAATTAATCTTATTAAATTATCATTTATTTTATAAAATACAAAAGCAAAACGTATATACTAATTAAAAAATGCAAAAGACTTACAAAACATTTATTAGAAATGAAGTCTTGTATGATAAATTTCGAAACAAGGCTCGAGGCAAAGTCCTACCTCGCAATCCTTGCACCAAATTTGCGTTTCTATTCGAATTATTTTTGTTCCACCTTCAGTTTTTTTAAAAACAGAAAGCACACTATCTACGAGGCTCTTTCTTGATGGGATTTGGGTGCATATGGCTAGCAAAGTGTCGAGCAGTGAGTCTCATGGGTTTATTACTCTCATGTACTGTCGGTCTCTTTTACTATTATTTGCAACATAACCTCGCCAAAATAAAGTTCAAAATAGTCCAAAAACAGTTGCATTATTTGCGCTAGGGGAATTTTAGTCCGGGATTTCCAAGGAAAGAAAATGAAGCAAGAGCTGGTGGGATATTTTGCATATCCATTTTGCACCACTGTCGAACTTTTTAAATAGAAAATAAATTTTCAGATTTATCACTATCCGCAGAGGAATCCGAGAAATTCTCATCCGTTTCGCTATAACGATCTTCATTATACTGGGAATAACAGTCAGAAGTGCTATCAGTGACGGAAATATCGTCAGGAGTATAGGTTATATCACTTGCGAAAAGCTTCCTGACAGACATCTTTCAGCTATGAACAGCGCACTCAAAATGCTACAAAAAATTCTTCTATATTTCGCAGAAATGTGGACAATTAAAGCCATCTGCTAGTTTACAGCTAAATAAACAATTAAAAATCACAGTAAAGCCAAAATGAAAGAATAAACGGGGAAAGAGCGGGTTGCACAGTTAAATAGACGGCTAAAATGCATGCCCGCGGAAATCGCGGGTTACGCAAATTTTGCTACATCTATGTTGCCTGTGGAAATCGCGGGATGCGCAGCGAGAGGGTTAAGCAGAAAGACTGTGTCTTTACATTCTCACAGTAGGTTGTACGGCTTTAAACCATTCAACTTCTTACCAACAGAAGAAAGGACCAATCAAAACTTTGGGTTTTTGAACCCTAAACATGACGATTTACTTTTGACCAATATTTGAATATTCATCTTAGTGATACGTCATATAAATTCTGCCTTTATTTGTTGATTTTATATTTTGTAGCACTATTCCGTCAGATATATACCCTAAAAATGACGATTTATTTTTGACCAATTTTTGAACACTCTTCTTTTAGTGATAACTCATATAAATTCTGTCTTTATTTGTTGATTTTATATTTTGTTACACTATTCCGTCAGATGTATAAAAATGTAAAATGAAAGGACATGAGGATTGAACAACATAACTCAAACGAAAAAATTTTGTGTTCAATTTTATGTTTTAAAAGTAAAAATTCCGACACATGTTACTTATCTAATAATTAATACTCTTAATATTTTCACAAGCTTAAATTTTGCGAAGTATTTCTTTTTAAAATGTAGCATTTAATTTTATGTATAAGGACAGAAATAAAGAGAAAAAACAGGTTTTCCAAAAACTCTTACAACATACAAAATTTAGTTCCAGAAAACTTCCAAACATGATATTTTC
Source organism: Pardosa pseudoannulata (assembly GCA_032207245.1). NCBI lineage: Eukaryota > Metazoa > Arthropoda > Arachnida > Araneae > Lycosidae > Pardosa > Pardosa pseudoannulata. The sequence continues at coordinate 2,947,356 of CM063511.1, forward strand.
AGTTTACTACTATTCTGGTATTGGGTTTCAAAAAGTTTTTTCGGGTTTTTCCCCCTTTTTAAATTAAATTTACAGAATAGGCATGGTGTTTTTGTATATTTTCTCAGAATCACGTGACAATCTGTTGACTGAGTGGAAAGGATGTTGTTTGAGTTTTGTTACCACATTGTGTGCTGGTACATTTGGCGTTCTGAGCGTCAATTTAGTTATTCAGTTAAATCTCAATAGATCCAAAATTATTTCATTTTTTAACCAACTGTTCGTATTTTATATTGAAATATATAAACAAATATATAAATAAATATATATAAATAACAACCATAAGATATTTGTAAACAAAAAATATATTTTTTAGTGTATAAATTTATAATAGTATCGTAAATATGAAAAATCAAATAGAAATAGTAGTATGTAGTTTTAATATTTTTCCCGTTCTGTGGTACCGCATCGACTGTTGTAAAAACTATTTTTTTATTGTCTCCATTTTTCCTGAATCTATGTAGTAGACAAGAACATTCGGCTTCGTTTTCCTGTATATACCTGTATTTCCTGTATATTTTTGTACGCACAAAGAAACCATGTTGTTACACTAACCCGTATTAGTATGTGACCCGCGCTCAAGTATCAATTGTCAGAAAACGTACTAGTACGTGTCCCACATACAATGTCTTAAAATTATTATTATAACCATGGTAATTGAAATTGGCTACAGTTACAACAGCTAAGATTCTCAATTAGTCAATTAAATTATATTCATTTTCCCTTTATAATGAGAAATTCTCAAACGGTTTTCTGATTTTCTTACTAAAAGTTCACGCCACTCATATTTTTTTTTAAATTTATATTCTCAAATAAGTATTATTTTACAGAGGAAAACAATGCGGTCTTAGATGAATCAAATCAGCTTAAAAGATTTCATTTTTTAGAAAGTTTTCCGCTTTGATTTATCAATCATTACTCTGGATATAAAACAACCATAAAATTTTGAAGTTGCGAATGTACGTTTTCTTCTGTTAATGAATGTGTTAAAGTTCTTTGTTACAAACAGGGTTCCTAACCAAAACTGAACCGAAAATATATTAGTCGGAACGAAAACCTGAACTGCACCGAAAATATATCGGTTTATTTCTGTTCGATATATTATCAGTCATTTTGTTACTGTAAGCAACTTATATTTTCTCATTTAATGTGAATCGTATAATTATCGTCATTACATTATATTCCTTCTCGATTTCCTGTTTTGATATTCAGTAGTACTTTTCTGTTTCAGTTTCGAATGAAACTACTTGTAGAAAACAGATTTTATTCAGTTGAATGTTCAGTTGTCAAATGCGGTGTTGATAATAGAACGCTCGCCGTACTCTACTCACGGTTCGTATCGTACATGCTAGTTAATTGTATCAATTTACACAGTGTTCCAAACTAAAATCTTCTAAACTTTGATAGAATTACATTTTTTTATGATAGAACTAGCTGCTTCGCACAACCTTCGGTCTGGGTAAATAAGGTTCCAAGTATAGTTTTAGAACAACTATTACAGGCTTGCAATTCCGTCACTTTTCTCCCCTTTAGTCACTATTTTTTTTTCCAATTGATCACCTTTAGTCGCTTTTTTAAGTAAACAGTCACTTTTTTCATGGTGTATCACAGCAAAAGTCTGTTGTTGAAAAGAGAAAATCTGATATAATAACAAAATATTTTAATAAAAGACCAAAAATGGGATGCTTTAATCTTATTTTTCTTATTAAAACGTAATTAGGGATATGGTTTCCAGAATTGAGTTATTTTAAAAAGTCGTAAAGAAGTTCCTGAAATGTACATTTGTACTGAAATGTACATTTAAATACATTAAAGTAACACGCACACATTTCTTTTTCTTTTTCTTCACAATTTTTGTTTAGATACTCTAATCTAGCTATGTACATATTTCAAAATATCATTTATATATGCAGAAAATCGGGATTA
>CM063511.1:2949420-2974420 GCA_032207245.1 Pardosa pseudoannulata
TAGATACATGAACGGATCCCAAACGTATACGTGTCGTGTGGGAGCTCTGGAGGTAAAATGTGTATGCAGAACAACAGATGACTCTGTGATAGCTGGTAGTAGCATAGCGAGTGCTGTGAAATCAGTCGGTGAGTGTCTTGCGAGGTGGGAGAAACCCGTGTTGAGCAGAGCACTTACATTAAAATAGCTGTTGTTCGAAAGTGAAATGCGATGGAATGTCACAGTGAATTAGTGGAAGCTCTTGGGAATAATGCCCTACCATTTGGGAGCAGGGGACTAATTTGCGGGTCTTGGCCCACAAATTAGTTCTCTCCTACTGTCTTACTTTACCTTGTAGCTTAATTGCTTTACCTTGTAGGTTTTGCCTTGTCTAAATTTCATATACACAATGGCAGAAGCTACAAGGTAAGAAAATTGGAAAATTTCAAGCACTTGGAGGCCGACAGTCAGAAATGCACCTGGAATGTATACATTATCCTTGAAATACAAACAATCTTGTTTAAACTGAATCAAAAACTTATTTATAGTTATTAATTGTATGGTCTGTATATAATTATATTCAATATAGATTGATAGACATGAACACTTTAAGGCTTAGAGCCCCGTTTTAAGTATAGAGAAAAATGGGTTTGTAGAATTTTATGTTTTTTCAAAACGATGTTACCTTTTTAACTAAGGTGGAATGCAGTCTTATACACAATATTGTTGATAAACAAGTTTTCGTGGGTCAAAGGCCTTGAAGTTAAGAGGTCCAGGTTTGTCATGTCAACTTTGTTTGCTGTATACTTTTGCACCTTGAAGGTGCCCAGTATACTAACGTAATAAATTAGTGTGTTACGATATTTCCGTGATATTCATTGGCCACATTTGTAGTTAACACATTGTTCTTTCGTCTGTATAAGTCACATTTTCCAACCAGACAGGTATCTCCAAGAAAAAAAAATAGTTGCCATGAATTTTGCCCCAAGGTTGCAAGGTCTAAAATAGCATCTGTTGGCAATAATATTTCTAGATTTGATTTCAATTACCAGGTCATTATTGTTATTTATAATTGTACATTCGAAGGTCAAATCTTATAGTTCATCAAATCACCTTCTCATCTCCCCCCCCCCCCCCATGACTGTAAATGTTGACTGTAGTAGAATACTTCCTCTGCAACTGAAGCACAAAACATTTTTATTTATTTAAAATATTTTCGCTTCTTTGAATTCAAGCAACTGCAGTGAAAAATTTGAACCTGGAAGATATTATTTCCGAACTCAGAAGGATAAATGAAAAAACCTGGAATTCTGGGTAATTCCAGAGCACAATCGACCCCTCTGTTATACTATATACATGATAATGGCCGTAAAAGACTTTAATAATGCACCACACGTACCTGATCCTTAAATTCTTGCAACATATCTTCATCCAGACTGTCGACAAGTCGAGACACAAACCAAATATAGTCTTTGCAACCTGGACCGGATGGCTCTTTGTCTTCTTCCTAATAATGAAAAACTCACAGTTATAGAAATTCAAAAGCCAACTTTTATACATTGACACCACAAAAATATTTCAGAAAATATCAGCTAGTTGATGGAGTTTTAGTGGCACAAGTAGTTGTAATATTAAAATCCTTATGCATTTATTAAAACAATAAAACACAAAACAGGGTATAAATGATTTTATTTTACTTACATTATGCAAATGGATGCAATTAACCAGCATGTATTATACAAGCAGTGAACACAGAATGGCAAGCATTGGCATTGTTATTCATTATCAAAATTGCATTTGACAACTAGGTTGATGATTATATTAATTATGCAGGCTTACAACTGCTGAGGTACTTTCCAAAAAGGTGAGAAAAGTGACAAATAATACAGAATATGTGAGTATACAAAGAAAAAAAAGCGATTTTTTTTTCTCCTCTTGATTACAGATGCTATTATTCAGATTTTTCTATTTATTTCAACTCGAAATCAAATGATTCATGCAAGACATGATTTTAGCGTCAAATACAAAAAAGGTTATAAATTTTGTTTAACACAACTCAACATTGCGTTTTATTGAAGAAAATCTATAAATTATGATTTGAATATATACAATACATTAATTTTATAATCACAATTTTCTGCATATATGAATGATGTTTTGAAATATGTACATAGCTAGATTAGAGTATCTAAACAAAAATTGTGAAGAAAAAGAAAAAGAGAAATGTGTGTGTGTTACTTTAATGTATTTAAATGTACATTTCAGTACAAATGTACATTTCAGGAACTTCTTTACGACTTTTTAAAATAACTCAATTCTGGAAACCATATCCCTAATTACGTTTTAATAAGAAAAATAAGATTAAAGCATCCCATTTTTGGTCTTTTATTAAAATATTTTGTTATTATATCAGATTTTCTCTTTTCAACAACAGACTTTTGCTGTGATACACCATGAAAAAAGTGACTGTTTACTTAAAAAAGCGACTAAAACTGATCAATTGGAAAAAAAATGACTAAAGGGGAGAAAAGTGACGGAATTGCAAGCCTGTAATAGTTATTTCTAAAACTATACTTGGAACCTTATTTACCCAGACCGAAGGTTGTGCGAAGCAGCTAGTTCTATCATAAAAAAATGTAATTCTATCAAAGTTTAGAAGATTTTAGTTTGGAACACTGTGTAAATTGATACAATTAACTAGCATGTACGATACGAACCGTGAGTAGAGTACGGCGAGCGTTCTATTATCAACACCGCATTTGACAACTGAACATTCAACTGAATAAAATCTGTTTTCTACAAGTAGTTTCATTCGAAACTGAAACAGAAAAGTACTACTGAATATCAAAACAGGAAATCGAGAAGGAATATAATGTAATGACGATAATTATACGATTCACATTAAATGAGAAAATATAAGTTGCTTACAGTAACAAAATGACTGATAATATATCGAACAGAAATAAACCGATATATTTTCGGTGCAGTTCAGGTTTTCGTTCCGACTAATATATTTTCGGTTCAGTTTTGGTTAGGAACCCTGTTTGTAACAAAGAACTTTAACACATTCATTAACAGAAGAAAACGTACATTCGCAACTTCAAAATTTTATGGTTGTTTTATATCCAGAGTAATGATTGATAAATCAAAGCGGAAAACTTTCTAAAAAATGAAATCTTTTAAGCTGATTTGATTCATCTAAGACCGCATTGTTTTCCTCTGTAAAATAATACTTATTTGAGAATATAAATTTTAAAAAAAATATGAGTGGCGTGAACTTTTAGTAAGAAAATCAGAAAACCGTTTGAGAATTTCTCATTATAAAGGGAAAATGAATATAATTTAATTGACTAATTGAGAATCTTAGCTGTTGTAACTGTAGCCAATTTCAATTACCATGGTTATAATAATAATAATTTTAAGACATTGTATGTGGGACACGTACTAGAACGTTTTCTGACAATTGATACTTGAGCGCGGGTCACATACTAATACGGGTTAGTGTAACAACATGGTTTCTTTGTGCGTACAAAAATATACAGGAAATACAGGTATATACAGGAAAACGAAGCCGAATGTTCTTGTCTACTACATAGATTCAGGAAAAATGGAGACAATAAAAAAATAGTTTTTACAACAGTCGATGCGGTACCACAGAACGGGAAAAATATTAAAACTACATACTACTATTTCTATTTGATTTTTCATATTTACAATACTATTATAAATTTATACACTAAAAAATATATTTTTTGTTTACAAATATCTTATGGTTGTTATTTATATATATTTATTTATATATTTGTTTATATATTTCAATATAAAATACGAACAGTTGGTTAAAAAATGAAATAATTTTGGATCTATTGAGATTTAACTGAATAACTAAATTGACGCTCAAAACGCCAAATGTACCAGCACACAATGTGGTAACAAAACTCAAACAACATCCTTTCCACTCAGTCAACAGATTGTCACGTGATTCTGAGAAAATATACAAAAACACCATGCCTATTCTGTAAATTTAATTTAAAAAGGGGGAAAAACCCGAAAAAACTTTTTGAAACCCAATACCAGAATAGTAGTAAACTGAAAATATCATGTTTGGAAGTTTTCTGAAATTAATGTTGTAAGAGTTTTTAGAAAACCTGTTTTTTCTCTTTTTTCCATATACATGTAACTAAATGCCATATTTAAAAAAGAAATACTTCGCAAAATTTAAGCTTGTGAAATTATTAAGAGTATTAATGATTATTTAAGTAACATGTGTCGGAATGTTTACTTTTAAAACATGAAATTAATTATAAAAACTTTCCGTTTGAGTTATGTTGTTCAATCCCCAAGTCTTTTCATTTTACATTTTTATACATCTGACGGAATAGTGTAACAAAATATAAAATCAACAAATAAAGACAGAATTTATATGAGTTATCACTCAAAGAAGAGTGTTCAAAAATTGGTCAAATATAAATCGTCATTTTTAGGGTATATGTCTGACGGAATAGTGCTACAAAATATAAAATCAACAAATAAAGGCAGAATTTATATGACGTATCACTAAGATGAATATTCAAATATTGGTCAAAAGTAAATCGTCATGTTTAGGGTTCAAAAACCCAAAGTTTTGATTGGTCCTTTCTTCTGTTGGTAAGAAGTTGAATGGTTTAAAGCCGTACAACCTACTGTGAGAATGTAAAGACACAGTCTTTCTGCTTAACCCTCTCGCTGCGCATCCCGCGATTTCCACAGGCAACATAGATGTAGCAAAATTTGCGTAACCCGCGATTTCCGCGGGCATGCATTTTAGCCGTTTATTTAACTGTGCAACCCGCTCTTTCCCCGTTTATTCTTTCATTTTGGCTTTACTGTGATTTTTAATTGTTTATTTAGTTTTAAACTAGCAGATGGCTTTAATTGTCCACATTTCTGCGAAATATAGAAGAATTTTTTGTAGCATTTTGAGCGCACTGTTCGTAGCTGAAAGATGTCTGTCAGGAAGCTTTTCGCGAGTAGATACAACCTATATTCCTGACGATATTTCCGACACCGATAGAACTTCTGACTGTTATTCCCAGTATAATGAAGATCGTTATAGCGAATCTGATGAGAATTTCTCGGATTCCACTACGGATAGTGATAAATCTGAAAATTTATTTTCTATTTAAAATGTTTGACAGTGGTGCAAAATTGATAAGCAAAACATCCCACCAGCTCCTGCTTCATTTTCTTTCCTTGGAAATCCCGGACTAAAATTCCCCTAGCGCAAATAATGCAACTGTTTTGGACTATTTTGAACTTTATTTTGACGAGGTTATGTTGCAAATAATAGTAAAAGAGACCAACAGTACATGACAGTAATAGACCCATGAGACTAACTGCTCGATACTTTGCTAGTCATATACCCCCAAATCCCATTATGAAAGAGCCTCGTAGATAGTGTGTTGTCTGTTTTTTAAAAAAACTGAAGGTGGAACAAAAAATTCAAAAACGCGAATTTGGTGCAAGGATTGCGAGGTAGGACTTTGCCTCGAGCCTTGTTTCGAAATTTATCATACAAGACTTCATTTCTAATAAATGTTTTGTAAGTCTTTTGCATTTTTTAATTAGTATATACGTTTTGCTTTTGTATTTTATAAAATAAATGATAATTTAATAAGATTGATTTTCAAAATTAAGATTTTATATCATTATTCTACAATTTCATTTTTTTGAACACCTCTTTTTTAGGTCCTAATTCTATATTAAAAAAAAACAAACAAAAAAAAAAAACTCATACAAAATTTTTTTGTATATTTTAACTCTAAAATGTATATATATTTGAAATATGTAATAAAAATATACGCATTTTTTAACCTATTTTGATAAAATAAATACGCAGCGAGAGTTTTAATTAAGATACAGACACTAAAGTTTCCAATGTCCTGGGATAACTAGCCTGATAGCTAAAATTTTGCGTGTCTCAAAAAATTTTTACTCACCTATCAATCTAAGAAAATAAATTACACTGTGTTACTTGATAGGGACCTACCCACTGAATTATTCTTTTTTTAGTTGGTCACATTCTTTTGTCCTTCAGTGCTCTGAGGCATTGAAATTAGAAATGAAACAAACAGACGCTTATCTTAAATACTGATAAGGAATTACCATTTTATCGGAAGACCGAAAAACATGCGTTTTACAAAGCTATCCCGATAGACAGCAAAGAACATTTTCTACCCGTGTTGTAAACAACGAACCGAAAAAAGTCGGGGTGGGAGTTCAGGAGAGTGTGGTCTGTTAGTACCACAGTACAGTCCTCTGTACGCTGTGACGCCTTCAATATTCTCAAATGAGAGGTAATGTGAATAATTGATCACAGTCAAAGAATACAATTAAAAATTCACTTTAATTCTGGATTAAATACGGCTATTTACAAAGGAACGTTAATTTCTAAATGGTTGCCGATAAAACTTCATGAAAACTTCCCAGTCGAAAGAAAAAGAAGAGATTTAATAATCTGTTACAAGTGGGGAGGCTTTTCAGGGTGCAATCAAACCCAATTGATCCCCCGTTCGGTATCAGAGACTCTGCCGCTCCCTATAGGAGCGGACTTCACGAATCTCCCAAACTAGCAAGCTCTCTGGTAAAAAAGGCGAAAGCCTCAAGACGAGGTCAACACACCTCCGAAAGAAATGGCGAAAAGCCCTGAGTCGCAAAATTGTAGGCTTTTTATACCTGGGGGCTCAGTTACGGTTCCGCAAATTGTTTTTTGGATCTGTTAAGTTCCCAGTTACTTGAGAACTCCAGGTAAAGTTACAGTTATATTTTTTAGCTGATTTCTCATTCGCTGGCTGTCCCCTCAAGGAATTTCCGAGCATTCATTAACGAGATCCATCAGAGGTGTATTCGTCTATTCAGTCCGATCCCAGACTCTGCGACGCCACGCTATTGTCCAGATAAACAGGTGTACTCCGGTCAGCTGTTTTCGAGCGTACTCGGACAAAGGGGAGTCTTCACAACGACGTTATCAGCGTAACTCCCTGAAATTAGCAGTCACGCTTCTAATCATAGATTACATTTTGTTGCAATGAAAATTTTTTTCACCGGTGTTAACGATAAATTATTTTCATAAAAGTCTAGGAGTCTATTTTACTGACTAAAAATATCTAGCGTTAAAGTTGTATATTTTTCAAAATTAAGAAGTTTGTTTCGCGTACAACCCATACGGTTTATAATCGATTCTCTACATTTTAGACATTATTCATACATACCGCCAAACAATCATTGTCAATATTAAAACCGCTGCTGTCCATTCTATCACGTAATATCGTAAGATAATCTAAAGTTGGCAACTAACATGCGGTCAGTAAAAATAAACAAATTTTTCAGTGTGTAGGGGATAATTCTGATTCAAAACACAAACCCTTTTTTTATCTGCCTCATAGGGTACTTCACAATTCTGGTAAAGTAAAGATTGTACTGATCCCGTCATATGACGGGGTATAGGCTAGTAAAGAATAATCGCGAGAAACTTCGGTATCAGATTTCTACAAAAATTACTCACTTTGAACAATGGCTATATTTTGTCATACTTAACTGGTGCATCGTAACTTTGGGAAATTAATTCTGAAGATATAAATACTACTTTCGGCCAACCCTGGTTGCATTTTGACTACTTTCACCGTGTTGTCTGTGCGTACGTAATTATCTCAAATATTTGAGCTTTTTTTATTTAATACACAGTTTTGCACATTCCACTTTGATTGCAATCCACACTCTAATAAAAATTACAATATAACGCATTTAAACGCTATCGGATACTACTGAAGAATAGGGTGCCCCTTGGCAAATTTGATGTAGTTATTGGCGATGTTTACTAAAACAACAGTATTTTAATCAAACATAGTATCCTTTGCTATTTGACGACTTTAATTGATGTAGATTGCCCTATTGTAATACAATTATACACATTTCTTTAACTCTAGAATTACGGTGGTCTTTGTATACCTAGAATTACGACGGGTGTCATTTTGACCCCTCGATAAGATATCTGCCTATTTCTCTATATGATATAATATATTTGTGAAAAAGAAATTAAAATAACGCAAACTATGACAACTACAGTTTGTTTTTAAAATATACAGACTTTGCAGGTATGTAGAATCTATTAAACGATTTACTACTTCTCTCCTAAACAACTTTAATCACTTGGTCTCATTTCATCTTTTCCTAAGTATGGAAATCCGTTTAATAACTATTTTGTCCTAACATCTACTTCTAACCAAAATTTTATTCCGAATTTATCGAGCTTGTTAGGCATATACTGCAAAAAACGGCATCTTGTTTTTGTAGGGAATAACTGTTCATCCAACGTAATATTTTCATTTCGTTTGTAGCGAAGCTTACAGTTTTCTATAAAAGCATTCCATACCTCGGATGTTAATGTAAATTTATCGCACTGCAAACGTGAAGACTTTGTTAGTTTATTTTCAAAACGAAGAAATTTCATAACTTCCGGAGACCTATCTCTACTCATAGTTTCATGAAAAAACTTTGGTCCCCGAGTCTTGGACCACAAACTAAGAATTGGTAAGCCCCCCTTACGTACAACAACGCTATGAATGCTTCCAGTTCTGCTAATAAAATAGTGAAAGAGTCATTATGAAGTTGACACTTGTCTTCAACATCAGTATATAGCCTGCCGTATTTCTAGGTATAATCATTTGTTAGGGCTAAAATAAAAATACGATTTTCTTGAAATCTTTACTATTTCATAAATCACAATGATGTAGGAAAAGTCAAGAAAGGATTAAGATATTTGCAAAAAAAAAAAAAAAAAAATAGAACAGCTATCAGATATAAACGTTCGCAAGGTGTCGAAATGACCAATTCCGTAATTCTAGTGTTAAATTTAAATTTTAGTTACCAAATAAACTTCATGCACTACACGAGAACAGATATGATACATAGATTAAATTATAAGCTAAGAAATTACATCTACAAAAAAAAAAAAAAAAATACACAATTCGCATCCTTTTTTTCTTTTTATTTACCTTTCCTTAATTGGCCCCAAGGATATAAAATATCTTAACCTTTATTCATAAAATATGATAATTTAAGGACCATATTGAAGGCAGTGTTTTTTAACACTGCCTTAGTGTAAAATCATAGAACAATTTATCCATTGTTCGTACACTGTTTTAATGGAAAAAATTAAGCACCCTTCAAACTTTTTAAGCACCTCTTATCAGAAACATATCAGATAAAATAACGGTTATTACATTAGGTTCAATAAAAACATGAACAAAAGAGAGTGTGTATAAGTGAGAAATCATTGTATTTCACAGACACAGAAGTCAAAATTTTTTGGGGAAAAGAGGGAAAAAAGCAGAAAAATGCAAAAAAAGAGGTAGTTGAATAATTATTTAAAATTAATGTTCTGATTTACTTTAATACAAAAAACAAGTGCCTAAATATGAAATATGAAAGTATCTAAATAATTTTTTATCAATATAAACAAGTACTTAAGTTTCCTAGTAAAAAATAATTTAAAACAGATTCAAATCAGATGCTTCTTCAATTTGCTAAATTAAAAAAATAAATTCACCAATACAGTTGAACTTTACTATATTAAACTTTGAGGAACCATATTGTTTGTTGGACTTAACTTTAGAAGAAACCTTAGAAGAAAGGTTCTTAAAGAACCTTTAAAAACCTTTTCTACTCTTTAATGTTAGATCTCAGAAAATTATAACTTGTATAAGATTTACATAAGATTACATATTATATAAGATTTACATATATATGATCTTAATTGACTAAAACCAAACAACTGATGAATTGCCTATTCGAATGACCAAAAATGTAGGCAAATGCAAAACTAGTTATTGCTTACTATTTTAATACTGAATTAATTTATAATCTTCTATAGACGTGATGCCAGTATCAAGATAGTGTAAGGAATTTCTTTGTCTTACACAATGAAAAACATTTTCTTTCCTTGAGTAGGTGAACAAGATGTTATTAATTTCATGCACTTTGTTTTTAAATCTAGACACATATATTTAAATCTTTTCATAACTGCAAAAAAGTTTTATAAAAATTGAAGGAAAAAAACTTAGTAAATGACTGAAAAAAAAAGGATTCTTCTACCTCATTCCTAAGATTCACTATAAATGTATAAAATGGACCTTCACTATTTATGGATAAATTAGCATGCAAACAAAAGGAAAATCATCAGATCAAAATTTTCATTTGTTATAAGCTGGTTTGTTAAAATAGGGATTTCAACAGTACACCAATAATTTAAAAGTCTTTTCAAATAGCAAAGCTTTAAAACGCACTTCTAAACAAAACTTAAAAATTTTGTAACATTAAAATTTGTTTTTAACTAGTTTGTAAAATTCTATTAATTTTTCTTAGATTAATTTATAATTAATGTTTAAAAACTACAGTATAAGTCTAATTTTTTTAAATGGACAATTTAAAAAAATTTTCAATAAAAGTAGCAGACCCAGATGTTAAATATTAGAAGGAAAAAAAGGAGGAAAATGAAGAAGGAAAAACGGAAATTAAAAAACAATTTTAAAATATTTATTTGAATTACACAATGCAAAAACAAGTACCTAAGTATCAAATATACCAGAAGCTAAATAATTTTTACTAATATAAACAATCACTCGAGTCTCCTAATCAAAAAATGTTCAAAATAGATTTAAATCAAAAGTTTCTCAATTAAAATAAATTCCTAATTAAAAAAAATCTAATAATATAAATGCCCATTTTAGATATCAAATTTTTAGAAGGCATTTCTATAAACAAATTTTTAATTTTGTGACTGCAGAATTTCTTAAATAGCAATAAAATCTATACTTTATTAGTTTGGAAAGATACAATAATTATCATTAGATTTAATTTAAATCAATGTGTAAAAACTCATGATTTAAATAATATAAGGCTATTTTTTTAAGTGGAAAATTAAAAAAAAAATTTTTTTAAATAGTAATATTTCGGGACGATGATCGAATTGGGATTTTTTTCGGTATCTGAGCCAGGGGGTTCGAATTGTACTTTAGACTAACAGATTTGTAACCATTTAGTTTGGTCTGAGAGCGCTAGAGTTTTATTTTATGTTACCCGACGACTAAAGACATCGGAATTTACTACTTAATTACTACGATTTTGAACGGCTGCGGGATTCGAACCCGTGGCCGACTCAGCTGTAGAGCTGATTTTTATCGGGATTGCCGTTAAAAGTTATGATTTTTCATCAACTTCAATGCACACGCAAAACTTAACAACAAAAAGAAAAGGTGCGGATTTTTCAACAATAAACTTCCGTGCATATCCAAAATTTCGTAAGTTTTTTGCAACAGTGTCATTTTCTCAGACACTGCCCATAGCAGAAAATTCAGTCAATAAGATAAAGTACCGTTTGAAATAACTATAGGAGGGATTGGAATCTCAATACTGTTACCGCGATATTAAAAAAATACAGATATATAAAACAGTATTACGATCGGTCTATATGCACGTGAATTCGGGAGATATCTATAAAGAAAGTATGCAGGTTGTTAAAACATAATTCTACCGTATGAGAGCCCCATATTATGATCGCACTATTAACTATAATGGTCCATTAAAAAATGCGCATTTTCTGGAATCGAAATCCAGAAAACGGTTGTTTTTTTACCAAAAACATAGAATTACGGCATAGTTGTACTTTTATAACTAGAACCACAGAAGTCCTATATGTTTCATTTATACCGCGTCACACGGCTTTTTGACCTTGAAGCACGCGTTGCGAGTATCGACTGATAACACTTTCCTACTCTTTGTCAGAAAAAAAAATTGTGGACGCGGCAAAGAGAAAAAGGATGAGAAAAAGAAAACTTTCAGATTATCGTCAAAATTTATACATATGTAAAATAAATAAATGGCTTCTTCCCCTTTTTTTTCCGAAAAAATCTGTTTTTTTAGAACAAACCCACAAAAACATTCGGATCAGAATCATCCCTGAATTCAATATTCGATATGTCAGTCCATTTTTAAGCACACAAGCTTGGAGTAACGGTTTCCCCCCCCCCTTGGAGTTCAGAAACGGGTTAAACAGATTTCACGACACTACAATCGAAAAATTCGGGTCCCCCTTTGGTTTTGACACTTTGATCGTTATTTGTTATTTGCTAACTTCCAAACACCTGTACCGCCAATAAATAGCCTAAGTTTTTTTCGAGGGGGGGGGGATGAATATCCCACAGAAAGAAAATGTTAGAAAAACAAAGATGTTATCAAAACATGGGAAAGACGATGTGTGTAATAGGTTCCACCATTACATAACTCCGTAAATGTTGAGAAGGAAAAAACGAATTAAAGGAGTGAATGGCCCAAAGAAAAAAGGAATAAAAGGCGGGAATAGCCGAAAAAAAGGAGGAATGCCGTAAAATAAGGAATAAAGGACAGATTTCTAGAAAAAAGGAAAATGAGGAAAAAAAGGAGCGCTGCAGTGTCTGATTTCATTCACACTGAATGATTAATCCCGAGCGATCTTTTATGATTTTCATAGACGATTTCGAAACATTCAAATAAAAACTGTCGGTAAGGGGAAAATTAAGCACTTTAGGGGAAAATTAAGCACTCTTTAAGCACTTTTTAAGGCCTTAAAAACGCGTTTCGAAATTAAGCAGTTTTTAAGCACTTTTAAGCACCGTACGAACCTTGCTATCACTGACAAATCTCTCAAACTTCTGAATTTTGCATGCAAACAATTATGCTGAGGCAAAATGATTTCAAAATGTTTGTTTACAGTTTTATTTACATACTTATTACATATTTTATTTACATATTTTTATTTACATATTTAGTCAAGAAAGGATTAAGATATTTGCAAAAAAGTAGAAGAGCTGTCAGTGATAAAAGTCAGCTAGGTGTCAAAATGACCCCTTCCGTAATTCTAGTGTTAATTAACCAAAACCACTAAGAAAGCGGACATTTATATTTATGAATCCCCCAACAGATCCTAATTATTAAAATTTAGCCATGGGGAACACGATTGTAATTTTGACCAGGACAGTGAATAAAAGTGGTTTTAACCAAAACGGGTCAAAAATGGTCAGAAGTGGGTCAGAAGTGGTCAGAGTGTTAAAAATAGTTTAAAATGGTCTTCATTTTAATATATAACATCTTTTGTACTTAGGACTTTTAATAAGAAATAAAATAGTGAAGTTAAACAAAATATTACACTAACAAGTTCATGAGATTGAACATGCTTATACGGTATAATAAGAATGTTTTAATATTAAAAATAAACCATGCACGTGCATTTGTAAAAATGGAATCCAGTTGCAGTAAAAAAAAACATAAAATAGGAGTTACAGTTAAAAAATAAAACATGAGTTGGAGTTAACAACATAAATTGTACTTAAAAAGCATAAATTTTAAAATTAAAATAAATAACATGACATTTTACAATTAAAATCGTTTAAATTTAGAGACGACTGCAAAACTTGTTACTTGTAACCCTTTTTTGAATTCAACATTGAAACAAGTTCACGAGATTTAACATGCTGATACAGTATAAGAATATTTGATTTTTAAAAATGAATCATGCACATGCAGTAGTAAAACTGCAATCCAGTAGCAGTAAAAAACATAAAACATGAGTTGAAGTTAAAAGCATAAATTTTAAAATTAAAACAAATAACTGAAAAGCAGAATCTTCACCATATCCGGAATCCTTTTCTGAAAATGTAACAGATACACTTAGACCTGATGTCTGGTTGGCAGTCATGAAGATGGTTAAAGGCATTAACATAAAAATTGTTGATTTTACAATACATCTAATGAACTGTTGTGCCATCATTTATAGAAAGATTATTTTTAAAGTTTGGAGTTATCCATAATCGTTTAAATTTAGAGACAAACTTGTAACCGATTTTTTTTTAATTCAACATAAATTTTATATAAAAAAGCTTGTATAAAAAATAACTTTTTTTTTCTGTATCTTGGTGTTATGTTATATTCGTTTTTCGCTAGTGTTATTTATATTATGACATTTTTAACAAATGTAACTTGCCTTTATCCTATGCTAGTAAACTATGTTCGATTAGTATTAAATACTAGCCGATAGCCCGTCATATGACGGGCTCAGTAAAATTTTTAATTTTCCAGAATTGTAAAGGACCGTATGAGGCAGGTAAAAAAAGGGTTTTATGCTGAGAATTATAAACAAAAATAATCGATTAAAATTATCCCATATGTACCTAATCCAATTAATCTAATTTAAGCCAAATATAAAAGAAAATTATTTACTTAATATCTAAGTTCAGTGATAAAACGTATGGAAATCATGCAGACGATATTTAAATAATCTAAAATAAATGATTAAATGAGATGGTTAAAGGAATGAAGTCATAATGCTAGAAAAAATTGTTATTTTTACCTATTTATTATGTGATAAATTGATAAATTTAATAGCCTGCTCCTAAAATAGGGCTTGATATAATGGCATTAAACGCTCGAAAAGGGGGACGAGGGGAATTTCGAACGTTTTAAATATGACAGTATTTTTCGCTGTGATACGACGCTTATTCATATCCATTTATTTTAGAATCGGATCTATAGTTTAGAAAAAACTAAACTTTACTCGTTTTGAATTTTTCTAACCCTAACTCATCAAAAATCCAATATGGATGCTCTATCCATACCACGTCCAACCGCTTCATAAATTCGAGGACAGATAGATAACTTAGGCTATTATTACATTACGAGAAGAAAGTTTAAGTCATAAAAAGTTGAAAAAATAATAAACATTTATTTTAAAAATAATAAAACAGTTTTGAAAATAATAAAACTTTAGGAATAAAAATTTAAAAGAAAAATCAGAAAATATTAAATTAGACATTTAGAAAAATTTGGCTGAGTCGGGGACAGAACCGTCAACCCGAGAAGTACGCTGATCAAATAGGCAGACCCGCTACCGAACGTGCTAGTCCAACATTCGATGATGGACTAATTAAAGTATATAAGGGTCGAGTAAACACAGTCCAGTTTAAATATTACGCTCCGCCCTCGCTGCTCCCTCTTATTCTATACTAAATTCATATCAAGAATGAATTTAGTATAGAATAAGAGGGAGAATAAGACTTGAAATAATAGCATTAAACGCTCGAAAAGGTTGAATGGGGTGGATTTCGAACTCTCTTTGAATTTTGCTAACCCTAACTCATAAAAAATCCTGTATGGATGCTTGTATCCATTCCAGGTACAACCGCTTCAGAAATTCATGGACAGACAACTTAGGCTATTATTATATAGTGGATATTGAAAAGTGAATTTCAGTGGTCAGAACGGGTCAAAATTGTATTGGCCAGGACGGTTAAAACTGGTACAACGCTGATGGTGAACCTTTAATGGTTCATTATATCTAATATTTTAAGCATTACGAGCATTTAATATATAAAAAAAATGGGTTCCACAAGCAGTGCTGGATACATATATAATATAAATTCAAATATAGATACATACACTGAAACCTGTTTTTGTGCAATTTTTTATGCGATTTTTTTGTGTGTGTGTGTGTGCGGTAAATAAAAATTTCAATCAAATTGAACATAATTGACGAAGTCATCAATAAAAAAAATCAGTAGGATTGATCGGTCATTTAGTTTTTTTCGATTTTTTATATGAGTAGTCCATTTTCTTGCAATCGATGCCGATTCTAAAAGAACTTCAAAATTCCAAAAGGAGCTTGAGTCGTGCCTATCTGGCTACCGGGACATATACAAGCGTCTAGTGAAACAACAGTCGTCGCAAAAACTAATCACTGACTAGATGGTACCTGAAAAAAAAGTCAACTCTAAACGAGTGCGAGATCGTATCTTCAAGTGACGAAAGCGATTTTGAACCAGTTTATCACAGGAAAGTTCGCGTATTGTCAGACTGCGAAGAATAATGTTTATACGTTTTGAAAAGTTTTGTAAATAATCACATATGTAAAAAAAATATTTAAAAATGTTCGTAAGTGTATTTTTTAAATCAGATTCCAAAACGTTTGGCGAAATTCCAGGTATGTACTAGTTATTTCGTAAGGTTTTGAGTTATTTTAAAAGTGACTTTTTTATGCTTTCCGTATTCACCGCATAATTTTTTTTTAATTGTGTTGCGAAAACTATATTTTATAGCTATTCTTGAAGTTTTGTGCAATTCTGTTATGCGGTACCTATTTACCGCACAAAAACAGGTTTGAATGTATTGTTTGCATACGGCAAGGTCAGGAGAAAATGTTAGGCTATTATGCTCAAAGCTTTATCGTCAGGTCGGCGGGGGCACCCTGTTCTTCAGTCAAGTTCGATATCGGTCTACGACAACAGCAGAAATATATTGACATACAGTTAAAATAATAATACTACCAACAAGTTCATTTTTAAACAAGTCGATTAAATTAAAACTATTTACGGACTAGCATATAGCCCGTCATATGACGGGATTAGTAAAATTATTAATTTTCCAGAATTGTAAAGTACCCTATGAGGCAGGTAAAAAAAATGGTTTGTTTTTTGGCTGAAAATTACCTTTCAGCAAAAATAATCGATTAAAATTATCACATATGTACTTAATCTATTATTTAAGTCAAATAAAAAAGAAAATTATTTATGTAATATTTAAGTTTAGTGATAAAACGTATGAAAATAATGCAGAACACATTTAAATAATTTAAAATAAGAAATGATTAAATGAGATGGTGAAAGGAATGAAGTGATAAAGCTAGAAAAAAATTGTTATTTTTTCCTATTTATTATGTGATAAATTGATAAATTTAATCGCTTGCTCTTAAAATGGGGCTTGATAGAATGGCATTAAACGATGGAAAAAGGGATGGGGTGGATTTCGAACGTTTTAAAGAGGACAGTATTTTTAGCTTTGATACGAGACTTATTCATACCAATTTACTTCAGAATCGGATCTATAGTGTAGGAAAAGATAAACTTTACTCGCTTTGAATTTTGCAAACCTTAACTCGTCAAATATCCAATATGGATGCTCTATCCATTTCAGATCCAACAGCTTTATAACTTCGAGGACAGACCGACAGATAACTTAGGCTATTATTACATTACGAGAAGAAAGTTTAAGGATACAAAACATGAAATGCTTATGTGGCCAGGGACATCCGTACAACAATACGTGAATTTAATAAAATAAAAATTATAAAAATTATTAAAAGTTGCAAAAATAGTAAAAATTTATTTTAAAATAATAAAACAACTTTCGGAATAAGAATTTAAAAGAAAAAGCAGAAAATATTAAATTTATTAGACATTAAAAGAATTGGCTGCATTGGGGATAGAACCGTCAACCTGAGAAGTACGACGATCAAGTGGGCGGACTTTCTACCAAACGTACAAAGCCTGCACGTTGTGAGTAAACTAATTAGAGTATATGAAGGTTCAAGTAGAAACAGTCCAGAAATTAAAATATTACTCTCTGCCTTTGCCATCCTATCAAGAATGAATTTCGTACAGAATAAGAGGAAGGATAAGTCTTGAAATAATAGCATTATAAGCTCGAAAAGGGGGGATGGGTAGATTTCGAACTCTCTTTAAATTTTGCTAACCCTAACTCATGAAAAATCCAATATGGATGCCTGTATAGATTATAGGTACAACAGCTTCATAAATTCGCGGACAGACAAATTAGGCTATTATTATATAGGGGATTTATTTTCAAACCATAACTTAGAATTTTCATTATTTCATTACTTCCTAGAATGCTAGAAATCATTCTAGTTGTGAAAATATTTGGTTTATAATGAAATCTCTATCTGAAACTCCTCAACGCAACACCAAGAACCTACGGTGCCAATACAGATTTTTGAGATCGGGGTGCGAAGCATAGATCCCAGTTAGTTGGTCAACCATACACAGAATTTAAAATGTTTAGTTCAGAAACATGCTTGGTCCTAGGTTTATCTACCCACTGAAGGGATGAAAGGGGGGGGTCAACATTGCCAAATATGTGCATCGAACCTGGGACCGGTATCTTCGGAGATTGGAGCGCTACCAAACGCCACTAGGCTTCAATAAAATATATTCATATAACCAAAAACGAATATAACGGAAACTAAAGCTGTCGGACAGTGTTAAAGGGCATTATTTTAACTCTACTCAGACAAAACCATGAAGATATGAAAAATCTTTTCCCACGATTAATCTCAGCGTAAACAATGAAATTTTATTTTATTTTATTACCTAAACCGTCACGTATAACATTGAGATAGGTGCTTTGTTTCGCTCAAATTACAGCTAGAGTAAAACTTTACTGGTGTTTTTTTTTTGTTTGTTTGTTTATCTAAGAATTAAAAAGATATCGAACATATTTTAAAAGGTTTAAAATTTGTTTTCCACTAGATATTTTAATTTTAACGAATAGACTGCAATTACCTCCAAAAATATTGTAAAACTGTATCAGTTTGGCATAGAAATCTGGAGAAAAAAATTACTTGCCATTAAGCCTTCAAAACTTTCGATTTAAAAAAGGTTGTAGATTCAGATGTTTTACGTATTTAATAGCTAAAAAAAACATAAAAAAAGTTAAGCTGAGATTAATTCATGAACAGTGAAATAGCTTATTTTGACCCAACAGCAATTTTGTTTCCGATATTCTAGAACACTTACTAATGGAATTGAAAAAAATGTCTTGACTTTTTCTAATTTTATATCAACCTATAAAAGTATAATACTTTAAATATTTAATAGTTTTTTTGTTTTCAATGTTTATATCTGAAACTGCGGGATGGGGGATTAAGATCCCATTATAACCACAAGCACTAATTTTGGAATTCAATATTTTCCGGAAAGAGAAATACTATTATGTAGCCTCCACACTATGGCCAATTGTTCCCCACTTCCTGATGGTGACCTTCAACGATGGTTCAGGGGTTGCATCCACACGCTGGGCCACTGAGTGACCCGAGCGCATTGATTCGTCCATAGGGTCTACCGCGCACTTCAATTGCGCATCTAGCTACCTTTGATCTTTGGAGAAAAACCGCCTCCGAAGCCATCGTCCGCCAAGGCTATTTTATCGTCTGCCGCCATCGACCACGATAAGCCAAACCCCCTCCAGACGGTGAGGATAGCTTGCAGTGGACCATAGTGTGGAGGAGCCTTTAAAGTTTTCGTAATCCATATGTGAGCATATGAATACCTCAAGGTGAAATGATCAACTTAATAGGTCGGCGAGGAGTCAGTGGGATGTTACTGATAACAGAATGGCAAATGAAGATATTGTAGTTGCAGTAGACAGTGCTGCAAATGCAATATTTGATAGCATTCGTTCCCTTGAACGGTAAATAACCGTTTTTCATCTATAACACATGGCGGTTACACACACGGCGGATTTTTCCGAGAGGAAAATTGACCGTCGTCGCCAAACCAATAGTAGTCCATTGAAATAAATTAGAACTTGCACATTAGACTGAAATAAAAACGGTCGGTTCATTTGCCGTCGAGGGTAGCTCTCCAACCGTCTGGTGGCATTGGAGCTCTGCGGAAATTTATCCGTCGTCAAGAGGTATATGCGATCCAGTGAACGTTTGCACACACAGCGGTTTTTGTCTACCATTTGCGTTGGACTTCCGTTGTCAATATGGATACTTCAGTGAACACGAGCGTTATTGACATGAAATTTCGATTTCATTAATACAAGAGAGACCTGTTTTATGGGATAAAACTCCTCGAAATTTGTAAAATAAAAACGCTACTAGTAAAACTTAGCACCAAGTTTGCCTTGGATTTCGATCAATTGGAAGTTTGGTTTTGTTTGGAGTGCTACGGTCTACTGTATTGCAACACGGGGGCTAATGAGACCGGGACCTACAGCTTAAAGCCGATTCCGAACGGCTACGAACATCCATGCCTCTGTGGGATTCGAACCCACGAACTCCGGGACCGAAAGCCAGCACCCTAACCCATCGGCCATTATTCGGTGCGATCCATTGGAAGAAAAAGAGAGAAATGAATTTGGTAAGCCTATTATCTCACATACCTATACACCTAGTGGCAGAATACTTTTTAACAGTCTGCAACGGAAGTGGGGGTCTCGTAAAAATAGTCTGCAGAATAGTGCGAGACTATTCGTATTTCTGCTTATTAATGAAACATATGGCTTTTCATAACTGTTTCCTATAGAATTAAGGATTGTAAATATTTTTAGAATTTAAAAATAAACAGTGTAAATACGAAATGTAAATTTTTAGCGAAAGAAAAATCGATATGAATAAATTTCGATGAGTTAAGTTTTTGACATATCAATATTTTTCTCTCGCTCGCAGCCAAAATGCCGGAATTTCGAAGCCCCGGACAAATGTAGGGGTTGTCCGCCCCTATAGAACGGGTATTGCCAACACCTCCTAGAGAGAAGGCCTGAGCACAGTTTACCAGAAAATGTTATGACGTAGTGGCATAAGGCTGACAACATTCTGTAATTCTGACTAGAAACTTCCAAGTTATCATTTTTTCAATTATTTCCGTCGCCAAATGCAAAATCAACATATATGTATAGAATGTGCGTATTGGCAACGTTGGCGGAATTCGTTTCCTGAGCGGGGGATATGAGAATTCATTTGTGCTTGCTCTGAGTATGCGAATTCAATTCCGTTTTTTTTTTTTGTAATAATGCCGTATAAATGTATTGTTCTTATTTGTAAAAGTAATTATGACTCCGAAGGGAACAAAAAATCAGTTTTCTCGTTTCGAAGAAAAGAAATTTTGGGACACAAGTGGATTATTTCGATTCCTAGAAAAGCCTGACTGTGAACAAGAATTGTCATGTAAGTAAACTATTGTTATTTACAATTTTTAGGCATAAGATATAAGATTAAACCCCTACTTAAAAAGTAGATTTTTTTTTTTTACAGTTACTCTAGATTATAGACAGTACTTTTGTTTTGACTAACGTATATGAAGAAATTTGATGAATAAATAAGAATATTCTATGTTTTTTAAACATATATATTAAAAATTATTCAACTATTAAAATGTAGTTGTCATAAATAAATACTAGCAAATTTTACAATGCAATATTACAATTTCTTTAGAATTAACTACTTAATTAAAATTATGCTAAAAAACATGTTAAATATTGTATTTTTTTCTAAATTGAGTTAAAAGAAACAGTTCAAAATATAATGTAGTATTAACTTTTATATCATTAAAACGTCATTTAGAATTAGATATTTTGATAATAAATTGATTAATGTTTGATATTTGAAAAATATTCTTATCTGTATAGACGGTTGAAATTTTTGTATTTTCATTTGTAAAGCAACTAAAAGAATAAAGTAATTATATATTATATATCATTGAAGCTGACCTTTGGATATAACCCTTTTAATACTTTAAAAAATATAGTGAATTTCTGTTTAGATAATTATTTTATAACATAAAAAACTGTTTTATTTGTAACATAGTAAAATACTGTACCGTCTCTTGTTAGGAAAGAGGAAAAAGTATTATCAAAAGCCATTGAAGAGAGCTTGGAATTTGTGGAAAAATCCAAATATATTTTCAATTCTGTGGCAGAACTTTCAATTTGTGTATCCCAAAACGAACTGTATAATCGTTGGATATTTTTGGATATGAAGATTAATATATTCTTTGCACATATAGTTACCAAATCCATAAATAACTTCTTTCGTTTGTATTGATAAAATTTATCTGTATCAGTGTTTTTTAACAATACAAAGTTCAATAAAAGAGGTCAGTATAACTTTCCTGTGTTTTTACTGACTTAAAATATATATTTGATGTATTAATTACTTAGGTTAATACTCACAAGTTGTATATTGTAAATGATTTTAATATATCTTGAACAAATTTTCTTAAGTATGTTATGTATATTTTCATTGTGTATGTATCAAGTTATCAAGTGTAAAGAAATAAAGTTAAAGTCTAATTTTCTATTAATTGAATTATTACTCTGTTAATCAATAATGAAATTTTCATTCTCGTGTTTAATTTTAATATCAAATGTAAAAAAAATTCTGATTTTGTTTTGTTTTCGAGAAATAAAATTTTATATAAATGTATGTTTTTTCACCTTATTTAGTACAGTGTTTACTTGGGGTTTTGCTCTTCAAAACTTGTGGGAAATTTTTGTACTTGAAGTTAGATGAATTAGTTTTAAATATATTTCCTGGATTAAATGTAGAAATTTCTTAAAATTTTATGAATGTATTTCTACGTAGTAGAAGAAGCATAAATAATAAAATTCTAGGATGTTTTATTTTTCTTTTAAAACTATAAACCTATTTAAGTAAGTGTTTTTTAAAATAATTTATAACTCCATTTGATATTTAATGCACTATCCATATAATAGATAAAGTATGTTAATATCTTGATTATGGGGATGATAGGTGTTATTGTGAAAATCTGGAAGGATTATAATTTGTGCTTGAGTTAATTCTTTATTAGAGAATTCAAATTTTAGAGTGTATATGTTTTACAAATGTGTGTTATTTTAGGCGTATTTGATAGAATAAACAAAAAGCAATACATTCTGTGTCAGAGAACGGTTAATGTTAATAAAAAAACTGAAATTTGCTATAAATAATCGCCAGTAAATAATAAATCAAATTTTTTTGTTGCCGTTAAAACTACAGCTTCAACTGAATGGCTTTGATCCCGTGACGTCACAGTGAGTGTGCTCTCTTTAGGAGGTGT
This sequence comes from Pardosa pseudoannulata, assembly GCA_032207245.1. Classification (NCBI taxonomy): domain Eukaryota; kingdom Metazoa; phylum Arthropoda; class Arachnida; order Araneae; family Lycosidae; genus Pardosa; species Pardosa pseudoannulata. Next base: position 2,972,100 of record CM063511.1, read on the forward strand.
TGGTCTTGCTCCGTAGCAGCACAAGTTATACACTGCGTAAGACTACGGAGACGGAAATTTTCCCGCCTTGTGTGTAAACGTTTATTTCGTGGATCGGGGAAGGTCAAAAATCCGATTTGTGTGCAACCAGCCTTTGTACTGTATTTTCTTTGTAATTATGGACAGTTTCGTGTACAAGAGCGATATTGATAATGAAATTCTGATTTCATTTATACAAGAGACCTGTTTTATATGGGATAATATTAAGCGGAGTCCACTGCATATGCTTTGCACAGTTAATGCGTTAACTGCCTCATAATGCGTATGCATATACCACTTATACTTTAAATGCTATATACAGGGTATCTGCCAAAATAAAATTTTTCAAATCCATGACTTTCCCTGATTTCGCAGATCATTTTCCATGACTTTAAAAAGCTTTCGTTAAAAGTGTATATGAATAAAACTTCTGATGTACCTACAAATAAAATATATGCTTTTAGGGAAATGACAGGAATTTTATCATAAAAAACTATAAACTTACTTTATAAGTGCTAATAAACTCACATAAAAATAAATTGCTGTATCTACATACCTAAGTTTAATCCTATAGCCATTTTTCAATCAAAATATTTCCAATTTGAATTCAGGGTACTTTGGTATTATCCCGGTGACCGTGAATAATAGCCAAATGTAACCCTATAATGTTTATATACAATATCCCTAGAGATAAACTTATATTTTGTGAAAAAATCTTAATTATTTTTTTAATAAAAATTAGTTATTGTATTAATAAAATTTTAATCTACAATTTAAGAAAAAACCCAGAATAATATACATTTACCCTCCCATTAAGCTTTCTTGCTTTGAGTTTCCTTGGTGAACAAATGTTACTTGGCAATAGGGTCAATAGGATAATACATAATACCAAACTCAGTAACTTCAGCCAAATGACAAGTAAAAATAGAATTAAACAATTCAATGCATTTTTTTTAACCGGTAGTTTAGCGGATCCATTTTTTCCATGACTTTTACTCATTTTGCTTGAAAAATCCAGACTTTCCATGTAAAAATGAATCCATTGTCTAAATCCATGATTTTCCATGACTTTCCAGGTGCGCGGAAACCATGTATATAATAAAATGTACTTAAATGAGAAACATGGTTGGTATTGGTTTAAAGTGCTATGCAACTCCAAATAGTCTACTTTATGCAACACGAGGGCTAATGAGACCGGTACCTACCGCTTAAAGCCGATTCCGAACGGCTACGAACATCCATGCCACTGTGGGATTCGAACCCATGAACTCCGGTACCGAAGGCCAGCACCCTAACCCATCGGCCATCGTTCGGCTAAATGAAAAACATGAAAAGACTAAGAAATGACAGCAGAATGGTAAATTATCAGACAGAGACAGTTAAAACATTGACTGGATTGCAGGTTGTATATATAAGTCAGAGGCATTTAAGGGGTTAAAAATGGTATTAAAATACTCAATTATAAATTTGAATTTACTTACCTTAAGAGAAACCAAACTTCAAACTTCATATTTACGAGAATAACCAGAAACATGGATGTACCAGATCTTTCCTCTTGTAAATCTCCAACAGATTGACATGGGAAATAGAAAAAAATAGAGTATCAAATATATGTTGTTTAAAACATCTATATTTAATAGAATTTAATATAAATTTAATATAGCTACTTTTAAATAGAATGGAATGGAAAAATACTTTTTTGGGGACAACTGAAAATAATGAACTAACACTCAATAATGAACTCACTTTTTACAAAATTGATTAGCATATCCGACGGTGCTAAGACAATTAAAAAATATAAATTTCTATTTTGGTTTTGGAGCACTACGGTCTACTTTTTGCAACACGAGGGCTAATGAGACCGGGACCTACAGCTTAAAGCCAATTCCGAACGGCTACGAACATCCATGCCACTGTAGGATTCGAACCCACGAACTCTGGTTCCGAAGGCCAACACCCTAACCATTCGGCTACAAATTTCTATTAAAAAATGAAAATAAAATTCGAACAGTTATTTCCCTAATTCATTAAATGTTTACATCTATAAGGGAACCCACTGTAATACTAGACTCAAGACTCGAGTTGGTGTTACATAGGCCCCTGTTTTTTTCGTCGGCCGAAGACGGACACCCCGAGAGAGGGTGGGAAAGCCCTGTTCCAGGGAGGTTCGACAGGAGGGGGCGGTGGATGCCACCCCCACCCCCGCCAGCTGCGGAAAGGGACATTTTACCCATGCAGGAGAAAAGCTTGATCAAGAGGGGGGTTAGGTTAGGTTGGTTGGGAGCACTACGGTCTACTTTTTG
>CM063511.1:2976920-2989420 GCA_032207245.1 Pardosa pseudoannulata
AGCGCTATGGACAAAAGGGAGAAGTATGCAGCCGCTTCCATTCACGAAAGAAATTCACTTGCACAGGCAATTTTTAATTTTTTTTTTGGGGGGGTAGCTTAGCGAATTCATGACTTTTACTCATTTTTCTTAGAAAATCATGACTTTCCCTGACAAAATTAAACTATTGTCTAAATCCATGATTTTCTCCATGACTTTTCCGGTACGAGGAAACCGTGTATATTTGTTTTAAATTGCTTGAAACACCAATTGCTCTGTACGAATATAAATACAACTAGCCTAACCTGTAATGTGAGATCACTAAAGATAACCATCGGAAGAGTTTTCTACTAATACAGGATGAAAAAAGTGACAATAACTGAATTAAAAAATGTAGACTATAGACCAATTTGCTATAAAAATTAATATTTTAAGGGATGATAATCTTGAATGTGTTCATTGCATAAACATCAATAAGACTAAAATAATATTTAATCTTAGTGCACTAACAAATTTTCCCACATTTTTTTAGAATATGGCAATATAATTTTCATTTATTAATACATAACAAAAAAAATTACTGAGAAGTAAGAAATGAAAAAAGAACTAAATATTTTGCTGTGAAAATTATTTTAACTGTAGTACCACTTGAACTTTCCATAAACAAGAGTTGCAATGCTTAGAAGCCAATAAGACTCACCTAAGATTTAATGTGGGTGCACTGACTATGAATACACATTTTTAGAATAATCTGCCATTTCAACTGTCTTCTAGTAATACAGGGTTACATAAATAATGACATTTACTGCAGTATAAAAAATATTTTATTACACCGGCACAAGCAGTAGAGGAAAGTACGTCATTCCGACTATACATTTCCTTCAATTTGCCGGGAAGACCAGTTGCAATGCATGGAAGCCAATACGACTGCCCTAACATTTACTGAAGGTGCACTACCAAGTGCACAAATTTTTAGAATAATCTGGCATTGCAACTGTCTTCTAGTAATACAGGGTGACAAAAATGACATTTTGGCAGTATAAAAATATTTTATTACACCGGCACAAGCAGTAGAGGAAAGTACGTCATTCCGACTATACATTTCCTTCAATTTGCCGGGAAGACCAGTTGCAATGCATGGAAGCCAATACGACTGCCCTAACATTTAATATAGGTGCACTACCATGTGCACAAATTTTTAGAATAATCTGGCATTGCAACTGTCTTCTAGTAATACAGGGTGACATAATGACATTTACTGCAGTATAAAAATAATCTATTACACCGGCACAGCGGTATAGGAAAGTACGTCATTCCGACTATAGATTTCCTTCAATTTGCCGGGAAGACCAGTTGCAATGCATGGAAGTCAATATGACTGCCCTAACATTTAATGTAGGTGCACTACCAAGTGCAAAAATTTTTAGAATAATCTGGCATTGCAACTGTCTTCTAGTAATACAGGGTGACATAAATAATGAAATTTACTGCAGTAAAAAAATATTTTATTACACCGGCACAAGCAGTAGAGGAAAGTACGTCATTCCGACTATAGATTTCCTTCAATTTGCCGGGAAGACCAGTTGCAATGCATGGAAGCCAATACGACTGCCCTAACATTTATTGAAGGTGCACTACCATGTGCACAAATTTTTAGAATAATCTGGCATTGCAACTGTCTTCTAGTAATACAGGGTGACATAAATAATGAAATTTACTGCAGTATAAAAATATTTTATTACACCGGCACAAGTCGTATAGGAAAGTACGTCATTCCGACTACAGATTTTCTTTAATTTGCCGGGAAGACCAGTTGCAATGCATGGAAGCCAATACGACTGCCCTAACATTTAATGTAGTTGCACTACCATGTGCACAAATTTTTAGAATAATCTGGCATTGCAACTGTCTTCTAGTAATACAGGGTGATATAAAAATGACATTTACTGCAGTATAAAAATATTTTATTACACCGGCACAAGCGGTATAGGAAAATACGTCATTCCGACTATAGATTTCCTTCAATTTGCCGGAAGACCAGTTGCAATGCATGGAAGCCAATACGACTGCCCTAACATTTAATGTAGGTGCACTACCATGTGCACAAATTTTTAGAATAATCTGGCATTGCAACTGTCTTCTAGTAATACAGGGTGACATAAATAATGAAATTTACTGCAGTATAAAAATATTTTATTACACCGGCACAAGCGGTATAGGAAAATACGTCATTCCGACTATAGATTTCCTTCAATTTGCCGGGAAGACCAGTTGCAATGCATGGAAGCCAATACGACTGCCCTAACATTTAATGTAGGTGCACTACCATGTGCACAAATTTTTAGAATAATCTGGCATTGCAACTGTCTTCTAGTAATACAGGGTGACATAAATAATGAAATTTACTGCAGTATAAAAATATTTTATTACACCGGCACAAGCGGTATAGGAAAATACGTCATTCCGACTATAGATTTCCTTCAATTTGCCGGGAAGACCAGTTGCAATGCATGGAAGCCAATACGACTGCCCTAACATTTAATGTAGGTGCACTACCATGTGCACAAATTTTTAGAATAATCTGGCATTGCAACTGTCTTCTAGTAATACAGGGTGATATAAATAATGAAATTTACTGCAGTATAAAAATATTTTATTACACCGGCACAAGCGGTATAGGAAAATACGTCATTCCGACTATAGATTTCCTTCAATTTGCCGGGAAGACCAGTTGCAATGCATGGAAGCCAATACGACTGCCCTAACATTTAATATAGGTGCACTACTATGTGCACAAATTTTTAGAATAATCTGGCATTGCAACTGTCTTCCAGTAATACAGGGTTACATAAATAATGACATTTACTGCAGTATAAAAATAATTTATTACACCGGCACAAGCGGTATAGGAAAGTACGTCATTCCGACTATACATTTCCTTCAATTTGCCGGGAAGACCAGTTGCAATGCATGGAAGTCCAATATGACTGCCCTAACATTTACTGAAGGTGCACTACCATGTGCACAAATTTTTAGAATAATCTGGCATTGCAACTGTCTTCTAGTAATACAGGGTGACATAAATAATGAAATTTACTGCAGTATAAAAATATTTTATTACACCGGCACAAGCGGTATAGGAAAATACGTCATTCCGACTATAGTTTTCCTTCAAATTGCCGGGAAGACCAGTTGCAATGCATGGAAGCCAATACGACTGCCCTAACATTTAATGTAGGTGCACTACCATGTGCACAAATTTTTAGAATAATCTGGCATTGCAACTGTCTTCTAGTAATACAGGGTGACATAAATAATGAAATTTACTGCAGTATAAAAATATTTTATTACACCGGCACAAGCGGTATAGGAAAATACGTCATTCCGACTATAGATTTCCTTCAATTTGCCGGGAAGACCAGTTGCAATGCATGGAAGCCAATACGACTGCCCTAACATTTAATGTAGGTGCACTACCATGTGCACAAATTTTTAGAATAATCTGGCATTGCAACTGTCTTCTAGTAATACAGGGTGACATAAATAATGAAATTTACTGCAGTATAAAAATATTTTATTACACCGGCACAAGCGGTATAGGAAAATACGTCATTCCGACTATAGATTTCCTTCAATTTGCCGGGAAGACCAGTTGCAATGCATGGAAGCCAATACGACTGCCCTAACATTTAATGTAGGTGCACTACCATGTGCACAAATTTTTAGAATAATCTGGCATTGCAACTGTCTTCTAGTAATACAGGGTGATATAAATAATGAAATTTACTGCAGTATAAAAATATTTTATTACACCGGCACAAGCGGTATAGGAAAATACGTCATTCCGACTATAGATTTCCTTCAATTTGCCGGGAAGACCAGTTGCAATGCATGGAAGCCAATACGACTGCCCTAACATTTAATGTAGGTGCACTACCATGTGCACAAATTTTTAGAATAATCTGGCATTGCAACTGTCTTCTAGTAATACAGGGTGACATAAATAATGAAATTTACTGCAGTATAAAAATATTTTATTACACCGGCACAAGCGGTATAGGAAAATACGTCATTCCGACTATAGATTTCCTTCAATTTGCCGGGAAGACCAGTTGCAATGCATGGAAGCCAATACGACTGCCCTAACATTTAATGTAGGTGCACTACCATGTGCACAAATTTTTAGAATAATCTGGCATTGCAACTGTCTTCTAGTAATACAGGGTGACATAAATAATGAAATTTACTGCAGTATAAAAATATTTTATTACACCGGCACAAGCGGTATAGGAAAATACGTCATTCCGACTATAGATTTCCTTCAATTTGCCGGGAAGAAGACCAGTTGCAATGCATGGAAGCCAATACGACTGCCCTAACATTTAATGTAGGTGCACTACCATGTGCACAAATTTTTAGAATAATCTGGCATTGCAACTGTCTTCTAGTAATACAGGGTGACATAAATAATGAAATTTACTGCAGTATAAAAATATTTTATTACACCGGCACAAGCGGTATAGGAAAATACGTCATTCCGACTATAGATTTCCTTCAATTTGCCGGGAAGACCAGTTGCAATGCATGGAAGCCAATACGACTGCCCTAACATTTAGTGAAGGTGCACTACCATGTGCACAAATTTTTAGAATAATCTGGCACTGCAACTGTCTTCTAGTAATACAGGGTGACATAAATAATGACATTTACTGCAGTATAAAAATATTTTATTACACCGGCACAAGCAGTAGAGGAAAGTACGTCATTCCGACTATAGATTTCCTTCAATTTGCCGGGAAGACCAGTTGCAATGCATGGAAGCCAATACGACTGCCCTAACATTTAATGTAGGTGCACTACCATGTGCACAAATTTTTAGAATAATCTGGCACTGCAACTGTCTTCTAGTAATACAGGGTGACATAAATAATGAAATTTACTGCAGTATAAAAATATTTTATTACACCGGCACAAGCGGTATAGGAAAATACGTCATTCCGACTATAGATTTCCTTCAATTTGCCGGGAAGACCAGTTGCAATGCATGGAAGCCAATACGACTGCCCTAACATTTAATGTAGGTGCACTACCATGTGCACAAATTTTTAGAATAATCTGGCATTGCAACTGTCTTCTAGTAATACAGGGTGACATAAATAATGAAATTTACTGCAGTATAAAAATATTTTATTACACCGGCACAAGCGGTATAGGAAAATACGTCATTCCGACTATAGATTTCCTTCAATTTGCCGGGAAGACCAGTTGCAATGCATGGAAGCCAATACGACTGCCCTAACATTTAATGTAGGTGCACTACCATGTGCACAAATTTTAGAATAATCTGGCATTGCAACTGTCTTCTAGTAATACAGGGTGACATAAATAATGAAATTTACTGCAGTATAAAAATATTTTATTACACCGGCACAAGCGGTATAGGAAAATACGTCATTCCGACTATAGATTTCCTTCAAATTGCCGGGAAGACCAGTTGCAATGCATGGAAGCCAATACGACTGCCCTAACATTTAATGTAGGTGCACTACCATGTGCACAAATTTTTAGAATAATCTGGCATTGCAACTGTCTTCTAGTAATACAGGGTGACAAATAATGAAATTTACTGCAGTATAAAAATATTTTATTACACCGGCACAAGCGGTATAGGAAAGTTCGTCATTCCGACTGTAGATTTCCTTCAATTTGCCGGGAAGACCAGTTGCAATGCATGGAAGCCAATACGACTGCCCTAACATTTAATGTAGGTGCACTACCATGTGCACAAATTTTTAGAATAATCTGGCATTGCAACTGTCATCTAGTAATACAGGGTGACATAAATAATGAAATTTACTGCAGTATAAAAATATTTTATTACACCGGCACAAGCGGTATAGGAAAATACGTCATTCCGACTATAGATTTCCTTCAAATTGCCGGAAAGACCAGTTGCAATGCATGGAAGCCAATACGACTGCCCTAACATTTAATGTAGGTGCACTACCATGTGCACAAATTTTTAGAATAATCTGGCATTGCAACTGTCTTCTAGTAATACAGGGTGACATAAATAATGAAATTTACTACAGTATAAAAATATTTTATTACACCGGCACAAGCGGTATAGGAAAATACGTCATTCCGACTATAGATTTCCTTCAATTTGCCGGGAAGACCAGTTGCAATGCATGGAAGCCAATACGACTGCCCTAACATTTAATGTAGGTGCACTACCATGTGCACAAATTTTTAGAATAATCTGGCATTGCAACTGTCTTCTAGTAATACAGGGTGACATAAATAATGAAATTTACTGCAGTATAAAAATATTTTATTACACCGGCACAAGCGGTATAGGAAAATACGTCATTCCGACTATAGATTTCCTTCAATTTGCCGGGAAGACCAGTTGCAATGCATGGAAGCCAATACGACTGCCCTAACATTTAATGTAGGTGCACTACCATGTGCACAAATTTTTAGAATAATCTGGCATTGCAACTGTCTTCTAGTAATACAGGGTGACATAAAAATGACATTTACTGCAGTATAAAAATATTTTATTACACCGGCACAAGCGGTATAGGAAAGTACGTCATTCCGACTATAGATTTCCTTCAATTTGCCGGGAAGACCAGTTGCAATGCATGGAAGCCAATACGACTGCCCTAACATTTAATGTAGGTGCACTACCATGTGCACAAATTTTTAGAATAATCTGGCATTGCAACTGTCTTCTAGTAATACAGGGTGACATAAATAATGAAATTTACTGCAGTATAAAAATATTTTATTACACCGGCACAAGCGGTATAGGAAAGTACGTCATTCAGACTGTACATTTCCTTCAATTTGCCGGGAAGACCAGTTGCAATGCATGGAAGCCAATACGACTGCCCTAACATTTAATGTAGGTGCACTACCATGTGCACAAAGTTTTAGAATAATCTGGCATTGCAACTGTCTCCTATAATACAGGGTGAGAAAAATTGACAGTTAATGAAGTATAATAAATTCTTACATACACCGGCACAAGTGCTATTGGAAAATATATTTCGAGTAAGCATTTGCTTGGCAGATAATTTGGATAGCGGAAGAATGTCCATAGAACTGTTTTAACTTTTAATGTGGGTTCTCTGATGATGAGCCCACATATTTTTTAGAATTTGGCATTGTAACTATCTTGTTAACACAGGTTGACAAAATTAAATATTACTGCATTGTTAAAAATAGTTAAATTATTGTCAAATTCTCTCTAAATTTAACATTTTTACTCTAGATCCACTTTAATGTACAGTGAAGACCAGATGCAATGTATTACTGTCAATACAACTGCCCTACACTTTAATGTGGTGCACTGACTATGACTACACATTATTAGAATAATATGTCATTACAACTCTCTTCTACTAATACAAGGTGAAAAATTTTAAAAACGACAATTAAAAAAATAGTTAATTTATGTTTTCTTAATTACTGTAGGAAAGAATGATATTTTATGTATAGATTTTCTTCAATTTTTCGTGAAATCCAGTTGTACCGTAGGAATGTGAGTAGATTTGGTTTGGTTTGGAGTGCTACGGTCTACTATTTTGTAACACGAGGGCTAATGAGACCGGGACCTACCGCTTAAGCCGGCTACGAACATCCATGCCACAGTGGGATTCGAACCCACGAACTCCGGTTCCGAAGGCCATCACCCTAACCCATCGGTCATCGTTCGGCTGGAACGACAGTAGAATTTATTATGTGCGTCACTGATCTTGAGTACACATTTTAAGAATAATCTGGCATTGAACTGTTTCAGTATACGAGTACGACACTAATTCATCTAATTCGTTCTTTGGCATCAAACCCATTTGGAATTGTAACGTAACTGCTATACAGACAAACCTGTTATGATTATTTTTATTTTGAAATGACTATATCATTCTTCTCCTCCCCCGAAAGGTACAAGAATTAACATATGCATCTACAATTTCTAAAATGGATTTGATTTGGAGCGCTAAGTTCTGCTTTTTGCAACACGTGGGCGAGACATAATGATTAAAGCCGATTCCGGACGGCTACGGACATCCATACTTCAATGAGATTCTAACCCACGAACTCCGGTACCGATGGCCAGCACCCTAACCCTTCATCCATCCTTCGGCTTCGAACATGGGAGTTTGAAGGAAATATTTGAAATTTTGTATTCTCACAAAGAATAATGTGTATAAAAACATATTGATTCTCTTACCTTGAATTTCCAAAAAGACATGTTCTAGAATAAGAGATCCTTCGTTCCCTGAAAAAAATGTTACATTTTTAATTTTGGCCTCTTTGTGATCAATATTAATATAAAAACATAAATATGCATGACATTTTATTAATTTTAAAGAGTTTTTATAAAACAGAGTTTTAAAAATGTTTTAGCACATGTTTCAGGTGTATCTCAGTATTACGCATACAAACTGCATCTCATTTAAATAAAAACTTAAATACCAATAAAGTAGGTTTCTAAACTTAAGGATAAGAATTTGGTAAACAGTATTCAAAATATTAGATAACATATAGATAAAAATGCACTCGGGAAGTTTAAGTTACAAATAAGTTTTCAGATATATCAAAATGAGATCAAAAATGTTTTGTATCCTTCATAACAAGAAATATAAACTTTGATGAAATAAAATTAACATTAGATTTCAAAAGATTTCACTTTATAGCAGAAGTTTAACAGTTTAAGGTAGGCATAAACACAAAATGCCTACGATTTTATCTTCTTATTCTAACACTACTATATAGCCCTTCATATGACGGGATCAGTAAAATTTTTAATTTTCCAGAATTGTAAAGTACCCAAGGCGGGTAAAAAAATGGTTTGTTTTTTGGCTCAGAATTATCGTACTACAAAAAATAATCGATTAAAATGATCACATATGTACCTAATCTATTATTTAAGCCCAATATAAAAGAAAATTATTTACGTAATATCTAAGTTTAGTGACAAAACGTATGGAAATCATGCAGAAGATATTTAAATAATCTAAAATAAATTATTAAATGAGATAGTTAAAGGAATGACGTCATAATGCTAGAAAAATTGTTATTTTTACCTATTTATTATGTGACAAATTGATAGATTTAATAGCCTGATATATAAATTTAATAGGGCTTGATATAATGGCATTAAACGCTCAAAAAAAGGGACGAGGTGGATTTGGAACGTTTTAAATATGACAGTATTTTTCTCTGTGTTATGACGCTTATTCATATCAATTTATTTTAGAATCAGATCTATAGTTTAGGGAAAAATAAACTTGACTCGCTTTGAATTTTGCTAACCTAAGTCATCAAAAATCGAATATGGATGCTCTATCCATACCACGTCCAACCGCTTCATCAATTCGAGGACAAATAGTTAACTTAGGCTATTATTGCATTACGAGTAGAAAGTTTAAGTCAAAAAATTGAAAAAATAGTAAACATTTTAAAAATAATAAAACAATTTTGAAAATAATAAAACAACTTTAGGAATAAGAATTTGTTTATGCGGCATTCATCTAAATCTAAATATCTATAAAGAATGCCTCTAAATCTGTTGTGGTTCAGTGTATTGATCATATCAAATCCAAACTCAAAGAAAGATTCAACGAGAAAAGTTAAATATTTAATAAAGAAAATTAAGTTAAATATACGCGTCAGCTATCATGGAATCCAACTCTTATCTCTCTTATCTCTAGAGCGCTATAGACGCGCTTTAGGAGGAGAAAAAATAATACACAGTAGTAAGAGCATACGCGTTGGACAGTTATATAAGTGCTATACAGTTTTCGTCACAAGTGACGTATGGAAGAGTTCAAGCAGTTCTTGTCGGAACAGAAATTAAAAGAAAAATCAGAAAATATTAAATTAATTAGACATTTAGAAAAATTTTGCTGAGTCGGGGACAGAACCGTCAATCCGAGAAGTACGCTGAACAAATGGGCAGACCCTCTACCGAACGTGCTAGGCCTACACATAACGAAGGAACTAATTAGAGTATATGAGGGTCGAGTAAACACAGTCCAGTTTAAATATTACGCTCCGCCCTCGCTGCTTCCTCTTATTCTATACTAAATTCATATCAAGAATGAATTTAGTATAGAAAAAGAGGGAGAATAACAGTTGAAATAATAGCGTTAAACGCTCGAAATGGGGGATGGGGTGGATTTCGAACTCGCTTTGAATTTTGCTAACCCTAATTCATAAAAAATCCAATATGGATGCCTGTATCCATTCCAGGTACAATGGCTTCATAAATTCGTGGACAGACAACTTAGGCTATTATTATATAGGGGATTTTTAAGGTACCTTATCCCCTTACAATACAAATATTAAAAACCTGTTTTGAAAGGGAAACGGGGTCAACCTGAAAACTAACTTTGCATTTTCCGTGAATTACTGAACAACTATCGATTTAATATTTTATGACAGTAATTGGTAAGTGGCTAAAATATAATTTACCAATATTTTAGCAAAAATAAAAGATTAGCGCAAAAATAAAAGAAAAATAATAGGAAAGAAGTTAAAAAATTAACTCGACTTGAAAAATAAAAATAAAATTTTAACCTTTTGAAGGAAAAAGAGTTAAAATTATATTCCTTTGCTAGAAACTAAATAAAAATTAACAAGAAAAGACATTTATACGCAAGTTTAAAACTAATGGAATGCACATATACAGGGACCTAAGCATGGAGGGGTTTAACCCCCCCCCATCGCGTACGCAGTTTGTTTACTGTATAAATCAATACATTTTTAGCGTGTTTATATACTTGTTTAATTCCCTATTTGTTGGTAAGTTATTTTTTCTTACTGTTTGGTCAAATTCATTGGTTTTCTATAGAATATTCACATTTATACGGTTATTACTTAGGTAGATGTTACATTATAAGTAATTTTTTCTGGCTTGATTCATTCCTACTTTTTAATAAAAATAAAATATTTTACCTCTTATTATAAAAAAATATGTTTTTAAACTTAAAAAATCAAATGTAAACTCAACTAAACAATGTTGTCTAAATAAAAAGTCGATATTATTTAGCTCTATAATTAGGGAAATAATAGTGCTTTATTACATACTCGATTTTTTTTTTTTTTTAAGTAGTTTCAGAACATTATGAACCCCCGTCCCCTGACAAAATTCTGCGTACACCAATGCACATATATTCATCAAGATCAGATTTAGGGAGCTCAGAAAGCTCCGCGTGTCACATTGGAAGTGCACCTTACCTTGGTGGGCCGCACACTATATTCTATGTATGTGTACACCAGTGGCGTGCGGTTCATATGTGCGGGGTGTGCACTGCACACCCTAGCAAAATTATGAGGGACAATTTTCTGCACCTATGTCTACCTATCTTTATGTGATATATAATAAATATTATTTATAATATATTCAAATATAATGTTGATTTGCTTGCTTTTATTCTCGAAGTGCGTGCGACACTAGGTGCTGCACCACGTAGCGCGTTCAAAAGCATAAGAAATTATTATGTGTACGCACTGCCCACTAATAGAAAAATCACGCTTTATATGTATGGGCTACTGGAGAAGAACAGCATACTATGGCACTGAGGCAAGTGCGGCTGTTTTTCCTGCACTTGGCATTCAGAATCGTCCGAAAGTACGGTTTATTAAGAGTTGTATTAGAGCGGGGACTTACGTGCTTTTGGTTTTTTGACTGATTAACGGGCCATACGATTTTGCAGACGGTTCATGTTTAAATTTATATATTGTAAGATTTTGTTTTCGTGGAAATATAAAAGAAGTATTTCATCAATAAAAAGTTAAATGTTTAATGTGGTAAATTAATTTCGTTGTGGTAAATTAATTTCGTTTGTGGTAAATTAATTTAATGTGGTAAATTAATGTATTATATTTATAGAATTAATTCGCTGAAAAACAGTTTTGTTTTGTTAGACAAAAAAGAAACGAATTGTAACAGAACAGTCCCAATTTTACCATTCATTGTGTCTTACAGACAGTATATAACTTATGTAACACCTATCCCTGGTTTTGTTTTTAAAAATTGTGAAGATGTTTTTCGCAGAATATATGATTTCCAAATGTTAAAAACAATTAAGAAATATAATTTAATCCAGTGACCGAACAAGAAACAGTTTTTTCTATTGAGCCAGCGTGCCGTGAAATCCTCTGCACGTTGACTAAACGTTTGTCTGCACTTATGAGGATCCTGATGAGGCACCGCAGCGGCGGGCGACGTGTGGGGCTACTTTTGCTGAAACATATAAGTTTTTCGTGGAAATATAAGGTTTTCGTTATTTTATTAGTAATACGGATAGACGTATGGATTTTGTTTACAAATGAATAATAAGCGTTAAAGAAGTGTTTAATGTACATTTTTATGGTTTTATTATTGTTGTTGTTGTTGCTCTGCACACCCTGCATGAACACCTACCGCACGCCACTTATGTACACACATATTTTAGGACAAGCAATACAGTAAAATTTTTATTACTCATAAATTAGAAATGGTT
>CM063511.1:2996920-3009420 GCA_032207245.1 Pardosa pseudoannulata
CAAGAAATGAGTTCCATACGCTCTGAATTATCCATTATTTAAAAGGAAAAATATATTATTCAACTCTTACATCAATAAAATTATCAGGCGGTTAGTAAAATATAACCTGAAAGCTATACACTGAAAGATAACAATTCGTCTTCTGATACAAAACATGCGACAAAACCCGCGCTTTTGAACCAATCAGAGTAAAAAATACAGTAAACTGCAAATTATCATTTACTGGACATCTATACGAATAATTTGTTACTAAAATTGGAAAAATAGGGCCGAAACGGTGCAAGCGAAATAGAAATAAGATTTACCCGTACGCCGTACGGGCAAATCAGTAAAGGCCCGAAAGCTTTGCCCGTACGCCGTACGGGCAAAACAGAGAGGGGGTTAATGTATTTTGATTGTGTTTTTCCCATCAGAAAAACTCGAACATATTTTAATCCTCAATGATTGTTATCAGTAAATCAGATTTTACTTACAAATATAATAACTTTTTAAGACGCAGACACTAAACTTACAATTGTCCTCAAGTTCTAAGCCGAATAATACAAACTTTGCATGCTTTTCTTTCCCCATTTTTTTCACCTGTCAGTCTAAGTAAACAAGTTCAAAATCAAATAGAATATCAATGGTATGTTTCATGTTATCTAGCATCAGGTAGTGTTTCACAACGTGTTCTAAAAACCTTAGGGAAAAACACCTGCAAACATCAGATGTTTACAATGATTTCTATTCGCTACTATCTGCATTACACACTACTATAGTGGACTCCGCTTAATGTGATCGCTGTTAATGTTATCAATCGCTTATTGTTATCAAAATCACTGGGTCCCGATTTTCTCTATTCATTTATATGTTAAAATGATCGCTTAATGGGATCGTTACATCGGTTCATGTTATCCGTTTTCGAACCTCATTTTAACTGGAAAAGGAATATTCACAATGTATTCAGAAGGTACCCATTCTTTTTTCCCTTCGTTATTGTTTTAAATTCCGAGAATTCTCCCTCTTCCACCTAGGGAAAAGGAGAAATAACAAAGGAGTGGAAAATTACACGTTTCCTGGAATTTTTCAGAAATACGCACACCCTGCTGGTGGTCCATGGTTGTCAGATAAGCAGAAGGCACAAAATTTTATCGGTACTGAGAAGGTACTGAGAAGGAGCGTATTCACATTTTATGCCTTTCTCTCAGTTTACATGTAGTTTGTCGATATGGAAGTTAATAAGCGAAATGATTTAACATTAAAACTAAATATTGAAACTTTAAATCGTTGTGACAGGTTACCAAATATGAGTCAGCGCAATGCTGTAGAGCAGTTAAACATTTCTCAGCATACAATAGTAGTTTCACAAACAATAGTTGCCCATTTTTTTATCACTCACCACAATATTTAGCTATCGCTAGCAATGTCTCCATTTTCCCATCTTATCTAAGATATTTAAGTCAACTAAGCAGCTATCTCTTGGGAATTTATCTCAGCATTTCTCTCTGGGGTCTCTCTGGGGTTCTAGCACGTGTTTCGATGTACATTCTCCTGTCTACAGTTGACTGTTGAGGGCGTGTTTTTAGCAGCTCCTCAAAAAAGATTTAAGTTGTTCTCAGAAATGTGTAGTCTCTTTCAATAAAGCCACCGCTATTTTATACTTAATAAGTTATTTGCATTGGATTATCCTTGCCCAGTAACCTGGGAAAATAAAAAGCATAGAGAAACTACAATATTTTATTTGACAGAGAAAATAATTGACTCTGAGTACGTACGCACATATATATATATATATATATACATATATATATATATACACATATACATATATATATATATATATATATATATATATATATATATATATATGTATATGTATGTATATATATACATACATATATATATATATATATATATATATACATACATACATATATATGTGTTTGTCATCGTTTATCACATGTTATATACAAACGTTTAAACCATTAGATGTGTATATCATATGGGATGTATAGGTAGGACAAAGTGATAAATATGTCAAATTTGACAGGTAATCTGTCAAATGAGGAGGCAATTTGCAATTGCCAATACATGATACGCCATTTTCCTTTGTTTCAGATTCCTTTGCTTTCAAATATTGGATTAAACTGTATTATAGAACCTATAACTTTCTATAGCGAACCACTGATATAAAATGAAATTCCAAGATTGAAATGTATTTTGTTACTAAAACGAGCCAACTCGGTTATTTTTAGTTATGAATGAGAATATATTTAAAAATTAAATATTAATAAAATAATCTGGTTCTTTTGATTAAATTCTACGTATTTTTAAAAATATAACATATTTACGATCTAATATAATCTGCAGATGTTATTTTATTTCCTTTTTAAAAAGAAGTACTTTAATTTCCAGGATAAATAATTCACTTTGCAGTAGGTAGGGAGATATATTTAGATGGTGACAAAATAGGTTATTTTATTTTTTGAAGATGCTTTTAAATATTTTTGAATATTGTTGAATGCACTCTAAATCAACAAAAATATGAAATAAACAGCATAGAAAATAAAAACATAATTCATTTATTTATGACTTACATATATATATATATATATATATATACATATATACATATATACATATATATATACATATATATATATATATATACATATATATATATATATATATATATATATATACACATTTACATAAAAATACTCTAATAGATATATAATTCAATAAGTAAATAATTCTAAAGCACGGATTCTTAGATTGTATATACAAATGCATTCTTTCTTAAATAATTCCCTATATTATAATAGCGTAGGTTATCTGTCCTTCTGTCCTCGAATTTATGAAGCTGTCGGACCTGGAATGGATAGAGGCATCCATATTGAATTCATGATAAGTTAGGGTTAGGAAAATTCAAAGCGAGTTCAAAAATGTTCGAAATCCACCCCTTCCAATCTTTAATTTCATTTATTCAAGCCCTATTTACTCTGGTTAAGAGCAGGTGATGATTAAATTTATCCATTTATCACATTATAAGTTGATCAAAATAACATTTTTTTCTAGCATTATGGCGTTATTCCATCTCATTTAATCATTTCTTATTTTATATTATTTCAATATCGTCAGAATTATTTTCATACGTTTTATCACTGAACTTAGATATTAAGGAAATAATTTTCTTTTATATTTTGTTTAAATAACAGATTAGGTTCATATGTGATCATTTTAAATTGAATCATCGATTATTCTTGGTTGCAATGAAAATTTTATCGCCGGTATTAACAACCAATTCTTTTCATAAAAGTCTAGGAATCTATTTCAAGGACTCATAAATATCTAAATCTTAAGTTATATATCTTTGAAGTTTGTTCATTTGTGTGTTTGTTTCATATACAAAACCACACGGTTTGCAATCGATTTGGAAAATTTTGGACATATTCATTAAGTTAGGGTTAGGAAAATTCACAGCGCGTTCAAAATGTTCGAAATCCACCCCTTCCAATCTTTAATTTCATTAATTCAAGCCCTATTTACTCCGGTTAAGAGCAGGTGATGATTAAATTTATCCATTTATTACATAAGTTGATCAAAATAACATTTTTTTCTAGCATTATGGCGTTATTCCATCTCCTTTAATCATTTCTTATTTTAAATTATTTAAATATCTTCTGCATTATTTTCATACGTTTTATTTAGATATTAAGTAAACTTAGATATTAAGTAAATACTTTTCTATTATATTTGGCTTCAATAATAAGATTAGGTACATATGTGATAATTTTAAATTGAATCATCGATTGTTTTTTGTTGCAATGAAAATTTTATCACCGGTATAAACAACAAATTCTTTTCAAAAAAGTCTAGGAGTTTATTTCACGGACTAATAAATATTTAACGTTTAAGTTATATATATATTTGAAATTTGTTCATTTGTGTGTTTGTTCTATATACAAACCACATGGTTTGCAATCGATTTGCAAAATTTAGGACATTATTCATTTATACCGCCCAATAATCACTGTCAATATTAAACCTCTGCTGTCCATCCTATCACATAATATGGCAAGATAAATTAAAGTTGGCAACTAACATGCGGTCAGTAAGATAAACAAATGATTAATATGACAATAAAGATAAACAAATTATTGAGCGTGTACCAGAAAATTCTCAGCCAAAAAATAAAGCAGTTTTTTACCTGCCTCATAGAGTACTTTACAATTTTGAAAAAAAAATAAAAATTTTAATGATCCCGTCATATGAAGGGTTATATGCTAGTATATATTAGATAAAAGCATAGCTCTCTTTTATTGTTGGCTTACACTTATAAATAAAAATATCAATGTACTTTAGTTTGATGCTATTAAAATTTATTAATTGCTTAAATTTTCCTTATATATTAAAGTAATCTTACTTGTGAAATTAAAAATTAATCTTATCTATAGAAGTATTATATAGTATTTTTTAGTATATACCTTCTATAAAAATATTATTTTATGCTGTTAACGTCTATAAACTAAGTCGAAAATATTAAATAGTATTTTTTGGTATTTTATATCTTAATGACACTTTATTATCTGTATTACAAAACAAATTTTAATTTAAAGGCCATACATTTTCTAAACAGATATTTAGATTTTTTTCTGGACAAAATATTTTAATTTCTATTCATTGCATTGCTGATATTAGCCTCGCAATAATAATTTTAATTAAAAAAATAAAAATATTTTTTTACATTCTCTGCTGATTTTTTAAATTCTTGTCTATAAGTTCTAAATTATCGTTATCTGAATTTTATTGGTTCATAATTTTATTTCATAGAAATTCCCTACCATTTTATTTTTATTAAAATTTACTTTAGTTTTAATCATTTTTTCTTGTGCGATTAAAAATTAATGAGTATTTGTTAGAATCAGTCTTTTTTTCCTATAAAACTAGTACACGTTTTTAGACATTTTAATCCCTAGATGTTGTATTTTTTACTAATAACGGAACGCTTATAATTCCGCCAATATTTCGTTTCGTAACAGGTATTTAGATGATTTTTTATAGAGATTATTTTAATCTCTTTTAAAAAAACTTCGTCATCACCTTGAAATAATCTATAAAATTTAAAAAAAATGTTTCGAAGTCAGTGAAAGTTTTTATAGCATAATTTTAATGTAGTTATAAATTCTGCTTCGAGATGTATGAAAAAATAATATTGCTTGCAAGTCTGTGATAAAACCGAATTCTTTTTAGAGAATGCCCAAAGCCATAATTCAAAATACAGTTAAATTTCATTCTCATAAATCCGTTTATTATCATCATCATCATTCTTAGAATCACTGAGATAGTAATTTTCTTTTCAGTTGCATTCCCTTCCTAGTAATCAAACTAACTATTCACATTTCCCCAGCGTTTTCTGTTTCTGAATTTATGATGCTGGCATTTTATTGTATTACGTTTCTTTCGATTTAATTGTTATTAAAACTATAGGAGCAACAGAAAAGTACACAATCTTATATTCTTAAACAAAAAAAAAATCACGAAATAAAATCAAACGTTTGTCTAATTGACAAGATTCGAAACCAGTTAGAGGAATTATTTTATTAACACATTGTATGCGAGACTCCTACTAGTATGCTTTCTGACGATTCATACTTAATCGCGGGTCAAGTACTAGTACGGGTTAGTGTAACAACATGTGTCACGACCACGAAGTTTAGGTTTGCCGTTTTGGCAACGGCGAAAGAGTTTTTGTCTTTTAGAAAACCTTTGATGAGTGTGGAAGGATGCGAGAAATTAAAAACGCATAGAAACATTCCACCTTTCGATTTCGATTTGATGAAAGTAGATTTAGTTTTTTAATGTTTTGTGTGGTGTTCGTTAAAATAAAATGTGGTGTTACGAACTTTTGAATCTATTTTGAGAACTTTCGACATAGAGAATAGAACAACATAGTTAGTTTGTGGGTTCAAAAATAACGGTATATACAGGAAAACGAAGCACTATGTTGTTGTCTACTTCATAGATTCTAAAAAAATGTAGACAAATAAAAACTAGTTTTTACATTTTTTTATAATCTAAAAATGTTAATAAATAAAATAATTCGAAAAAATTAAAACTATATACTACTATTTCTATTTGATTTTTCATATTTACTATACTATCATAAATTTATCAACTAAAAAATATATTTTTTGTTTACAAAAATCTTTTGGTTGTTATAATATATTTCTATTTATATATTTGTTTCTATATTTCAGTATAATATACGGGAAGTTGATTAAAAAATGAAATAATTTTCCATCTATTGAGATTTAACTGAATAACTAAATTGATGAGCAAAACGATCGCTCCCTGTACAATTCTGCTGCGAAATGTACCCGCACACAATGTGTTATCTTGTACTTGACTTAGAAAGTAAACATCCAGAGAAGTCATATGTTGTTATAGCCAAAAAGACAATACTCTTTGCTTTATTAAAAGATTTATAATACACAAATTATTCTCAATACATTCCAACTGAGAAAAATGTGACTGATAACAATCATTACAAACTCTTCATATATCGTTTAATTACAGTTACTTTAAGAGGTCCCTACCTTTATATTCTGTTATTCTAGTTGATCAGGATTTAAATAACCAAGTTTAAGACATAAAATTAATATTGTTAAATAAATTACAATACCATTAAAGTAAATTAAGTAGTATATACATGCTTAATTCAAAGTACAGTTAACTTTTGTGTTCATAAAACCTTTCATTACACACACAAACACATAAAAAGAACACACATGCATACGTTAAACTTTTACATACATGGTAGATTTACATTCATACATAAACACATCATAAAGCGAATTAATGACGATGTACGACATTTCATTTTACCTTGAAATATATATTTGATACTACATTGTGTCTTAATTTACACACTAAATGATTTCAGGATTAAATTAACCTGGTAGAAAATGGAGTACATTTCACTTATGCTTCCGTATTTACTAAATGAAATTAAACTAAAGTAATTTTAGGAATAACTAGGAAAACAAAATCGAAAATATTGAGAAAGGTATTGTAACATATCCTATTGACTTTCTTTTACCAACTGTCATATATTGTATGACATTAAAATTCAAAACAGTAATGCATAATCAATTAATAAGCTACCATTTTATAGTAGTATACATTCTTTTAACTTTTAATTCCAAGTTGTTACAGAATTCATCTGCATTTTTAGGCTTACCTATATGCACTGAAAGTAATGCTAAATTTGCCAATCTCTTAAAATCTGTTCTATTGTGGGGAAATATTTTTGTATTTTATGGTTGATACGTATCTTTAAACACATACAATAAAACCCATTACTGTTTATAAATTTCAGTAAGTTTAAAATGACTTGTAATGCATACATTAAAAATATTTCATTGAATTTTCAGAACTCCCATACCTCCCCCCCTTTCCCCTTATAAATATGTTCTTGTTGTAAATCTATACTGTATGTGGGATTCCAACGTAATTCTGACTCCGAAGTGTCAAACCTCACAAATCAGCTGGCTAACTGATGGCCGAAATCATAGCGCAATGATTCTGAGACAATAATACAGAGGTTCGAGTCTCGCTACTGGCATGGATACATGTAGAATCTGGAAATGGGCTTTAGGTATTGAAAACTGGTGTGAATAACCCTAATATTGATAGAAATGATCAAAATCAAACCAAACACATCGACAGTTATTGAGTGACATTTATCGCTAAATAGCTGTTAATATTTCTTTAAAACCCTGACATGCATATAAATATATGTACAGGAAACACAATTCTTAATCCCTTGGTGTCCGATTTTTTCCTTTGTTTTTTTAGATCTGATTTTATGCAAATGTGTATATTAATATCAAGAAATTATAATTTTACGAAAGTGGGATACGCGAAGAGCAGGGACATATGTGTAACATGACACATTTAGATGGGATATATAAAATCAAGTAGTTTTGAAAACAATTTTAATACATTGTTGGGTCATATAAGATTCGATAGCCTCTAAAGAGTTATAGTTCATTATTAAAAATTCTTTGGAATTTAAGGGACCATATAAGTGTATATGAAATAAAAAAATAAAAATCTTAAAGGGTCGATTTAGGGAGGGGAGGCTATATGAAACTATCTCCTAGTACATAGTGGAAATATAAGGTTGTAACGAAAATTTTCCGATTCAAAAAATTTCTTAATAAAATTAGAAAAATAAACACGAAAGCAGTACTGTTAGTGCGGGTAGTAATCATCATTGTGTTGTTGAAGTAAATCCACTTTTCATCACAAGTGACGAACCAGTCCAGAATTTTGTTCTGGCGTTGATATTCGAGCAGATTAGTGCGTCTGACCTTATATGCTTGACTCAGCTCATGCGGCATCCAACGATTAAACTTGTCCGTCAAGTTTATGTAATGCATAGCTCGATTAATGGACATGGCATTTACATCTAATTCCTTAGCTAGCTCTCAAGTGGTTGCATACTGATCCTCTTCCACAATTCCTCGAAGGCGAGGTCTTATCAACATCAATCGGGAAGCCAGAGGGTTCTGCTTCAAAAATGTCTTAATCCTTGTTTTTGAATTTCCGGTACCAAACCTTCACGATGTCATATGATACAAAATGAGTGCCTAAAGCTATACGCATGATTTGGTGACATTCTGTTGCTGATTGTTTTGCAACAGAACGTGAAGTAAATGTTGTTCTAGTCACTTAGAGTGATAGTTCATTTACAGACAAGTACTTAATAATAACGATATTTTACAAATTTCACAACACATTGTTATAAAACAAGTCTATTTCTTTCAAATGCAAAAAATCGCTTGCAAAAACAGGATTAAGTACGCTTACGTGAACTGCTTTTACAGACGATATTTGTAGTGGCGGGAAACTTTCGTCACAACAAGATATTAATTTCTTAAAATATTAATTATATGTTAAAAAATAAAGATTATTCAAAAGTAAAATGTTGGAATATATAAATTCCTGAATTATTTACAATTGTTGTTTTAATAGGTATTTTATTTGGAATGATTGCGGAGATAAATCAAATTCCTGATTTTTTAATTAAAGTAAATTTAAGTTTGTATATTTGAGAGATAAAAGTAAAAGTGTTGCGAATGTGTACACTTTTCTATTATATATTTTATTGAAAAGGTTACTTCATTTCATCTGAGTAGTGTAGACCAAAAAATCATCCACCACGCAAAAACTTAATCTACACTTTTTTATTAATTAATATATTCAAAAGATTACTTATTTTATTTATTTTTTGCTACCAGTATGCTGCATGTTTTCATCTAATATAAGTTTGTACCGATGGACTACTCCTATATTTCGAGGTATAAGACAAAAGAATAACAATTCTACTCGTTCTCATACTTAATCTGGACTTTTTTTTATTCGTATTAACTTTACACAATTTAGTTTTAATTTTCTTTATACATTAGATTATCTATATTCATCCAAATTTCATGTATGATTAAAAAATAATCCGAATGCTAAAAAAAAAAACTCTTTCTCTTTTAAAAATACTGCAGTTTTTTTTAGATAATATTTTAATCCCTAGATGCTTCTTTTTATGCTGATTACCAAAGCTATTTTAATTACGTGGGCTTTTAGTTTCGCAATATGTATTGAGATAATTTTTTTTGGAAGACAAATTATTTTTATTTATTTCTGCTACAGAGTACTTTTTATGGCAGTTTATGTGATCAACTTACAAAACTCTTTTCAAGTTCGTAGAAAAGAGGTTTTCAGTCTATGTAGTTTTTGAATGTTTATACTTTTGATCAGTGCTAGAGGCCATCGTATTTTGTTGTTTCTAATAATATAAGGCTTTTTCAAAATGAATTATTCAATTTCTAATTTCCATAGCTTTAGAAATAAACGGTACAGAATGATAAACAATGACTAATTAAAAAGGAAAAGTGTGGAAGTTTTATATTTGTGAACTATATATGACAATCATGAGTTATTCAAGAAATAAATTATAATAAAGATTTTGATGTATGCTACAAGACTTTGGGTCTTTATCGTTTTAATAATATACAGACTTTTTCAAAATGAATTATTCAACTTCAAAATTCCGTTGCTTTTTAAAAAAAGTATAGAATCATAAACAATGCTTGATTACAAAGGAAAAGTATGGAAGTTTTATATATAGAACTATAGATGTCGATCATGAGTTATTCGTGAACTACATTATAATATAGTTTTTGATCTACGCAGCAAGATGTTGGTTTTTTTTCGTTTTAATAATATACAGAGTTATTCAGAATGAGATATTCGATTTCAAATATAAATATTTCAGCTTGCACATAACAGCTCATATGAGTATTCTCCATAGAAAATGATCAACTGAATAGTTACGATTACTCTTAAACAGTTAAGAAGTATTTTTCGCACTTATAAAATTTGGTTTTACTGGAATGCCAAAGTATAACATATCTTAGAATTCACCTTACATCTAAGGTGTTCGGAACAAAAGTAATCCCCGGTGTGTATCATTGCTACTGATTGTCGTTTTTATTTAAAGAAAATAAAAAATATTTAATCATTATTTTAAATATATAATTCTCGCATTATTTGTTATAGACTTAGTAAGTTTTTACAATATAAAGGGGAGTTTAATTGATCCTTTCTAGACAATCGTTGTAAACATTTAAACACAATGCAACGTCAAACTTTCCTTATATTCCCACCATATTATATATACATCCTTAAATTATAAAACTGGTGGACAAGGGGAAAGCTAAACACTTATCAGTAATAAAAATGCAGTCGGCTGACATTAAAGAGAACGGCACAAATCAAATTAGAATTTTATTTCAGTGCTACTAAAACGGACATCATTACGAGTCAACGATAGACAAGAGAAAGACACAAATATTCTGCTAGAACAGAAGTGCACCCAAGAGCGAAGACAAAGAATTTTCCCACTTAATCAGCGATTTTAAGTGCAAGATCGGGAAAAATGCGGAGCCATTGGCCGGCGACAGCTGGAAAAATGTTTAACAGACAGAAAATGTACATCTTTAGGATAAACTTTGGGAAGAATTTTAAGTCGAAGACACTACTTTAAGACATTTAGAGGCTGGGAAAAAGATATTAAGGAATTAGAATGGGAGAGGAGGTTTTTAAGGAAATATTAAAGTGAAATAATTTTGATATATTACATATATATATTAAATATATATACATATATACATCACTAAATGTATTAACATTAAATACATACCGATATATTTTATGTCTATTACACTTCATTACACATCGCATTTTTACATATACATTACCAGTAATTTGACAGGTTATGTTATATACATATATATATATATATATATATATATATATATATATATATATATATATATATATATATATATATATATATATATATATATATATATATATATATATATATATATATACATGCATTTGATAGAAAAATGAAAATCCCATTCGTATGATACCATTATTTTATGAAGAAAATTTATACATCGGGAGCGTATTATTTAAAAGATTTCTTCGTCCAAGAGTACAATTTCAGACGTTTTGTTTATTTTATTCAATGTCAAATAATGATGAGTTGTATTATTTTTATTTTGAATTTGTTTATCTTTCTATAATATACTATTATAATGCAATAATTTTTATTTTAAATCTCGCATTTAAAACAAAACTGGCAGACGATAACAGCGATGATTTTTGCATAGAATCGTTCTACAAGAAATGCATTTGCTTTTAAAACCTATTATTATGTATAGAAATCTTCAAATTCGGTAAGGTGTTTTGTTTCGGTAAAATTTAAATATAAATTATTTTATTCACTCAAATATGTTGATCCAAAACAAGAGTAACTTTATTAGGTATATTTGTTGCTAATTGTATAATTTTTTATTGGTTATTGCCGAAAACTTCCCAGAAGTTATATAAATTTTAACGTAACAATTTCTCAAAGTATGATTTTAGTTTTTAACTTGTTTTGTAACAATAAATTTGTCTAATGTTTGTACCAATTTACTTATATATTTTTGTCTATTCTTGAGCTATAAGTTTTATATTTTTGTATTTTTATACACTATCTCCAATAGTCGAAAATATAATGAAGAAATGACCGCAATATCAGGGAGTTAAAAAGCAATAGTGGCGCGAAGCAAGTATATATTGAAGTTAATATAACTAATAGGAAAATATTAATAAATTATTGGCTATAAATCAAATATCAATAAATGACATTACAGTAAAATAATTGTATAAAAATATCCGCAAATGTTTTTTCCTTTTAGGTAGATTAGTTTGCATAGATATAATTTAAGATTGTATTTCTTACTTATTTTATAATGTCATGCTTATATATCATTAGCGTTTTTATACTTACATTCTCGTTTTAAAATGTTACTACTATTCGATATAAAAAAGAAGCAACGGTATCAACACCAATTGAATACAAATAGGTATTAATAGGAAGCAAGCATATATTGAAGCAATAA
>CM063511.1:3016920-3024420 GCA_032207245.1 Pardosa pseudoannulata
GATCGAGCGTACATTCCGTCACTGATATTCACTGACATTTAGTAACAGCTGGGACAATGAGAGATTGATTGCATGAGTGAGTGTTATCGAAAGCAACTTAAAAGCAGATATACATCTAAACTCATGATAGACTCTTTCATGCAAAACGTACCAAAATTAAAGAGGAAAATATTGTTGATTCATTTGTATTTATGGATGCCCTTTTTCAGCAGTAGAATTTTTCTTTAATGCGTTTATTTTGCTAAGAAATAATTTCAGGTTTATCTGGTATGTTAATTTTCGTATATTGCGTAAACATAAATAAATTCTTTTGTTCTCTCTCACATTCTAAAGCTGGAAATTTTATGTACTTTTAAGCGATTTGATGCTACTTGACAGGTAATGGTGAAACATACTTTCAATTATGATGATTTTTCAAATGTTTTTATTTTCCTTTCAAACAAATTGAATTTGTATAGTCAATAATTTAGTATAATCTTACATTATTTACCCCTTTCCTTGTCTTGTAAGCAACATATGATATAAAAATCTAATGCTTTATATACTTGTATATCACATGTGATATAAAATATATAAAAGTAATGATGTAATATATAATTTTTTGTGTACTATATATGTTATAAAAGCTTATAAAGATATGCATACCACTTGTGATGTACAAGATAAACAAAGGATTAACGTAATTCTTACTTTTGCAACTATCCCTATTTAGATTTACACGTGAGTAAAATTTAAAAAAAATGTTCAGCATCTAAGCTAAACATTCACAAGGCAAATATACATTTTAAATTTCATTTTATCGTAAATTAGGATTACTTAATACATTTTACCTATGAATCTTGTTTATTACTTTAGATTTTTATTACTAAATATTTTTTCATTTAGTTTTGGAAAAAAACGTCAATTTTCAGTGATTACTACTCTGTGCCTTATTATAATACTTTTAACCATTATACAATTTTAAAATAGTGAATTTGTTAAATAATATAAAACACAGATTAAATATGTTTTATGTTGCGCAGCAAATACTATTGAGAATACAAAAATGCACATTCTAATTAATATCTATTAATCATCTTAAGACATTAAATTATTGCAGTACTTGTTGTTTTTTTACAAAAGAAGTTAATTAAATGTTTAAGATCCTTGAGTCGTACAGAATTTGTCGGCATATTTTTTGTACTGGAATCTCTATAATAAATATATATTGACGTCTTGGACATGTGTTGTACATTAACATCTTGGAGTATTTGATTTCGAGGGCAGACTGTCATTCCTATCCTTTTACACATTCCTGTTATGTCCGGAATTATGCTCTCATTTATTACTCTCCTCTCTGTAGCGTTTATTTCTGGATCACTTCTTTGTTGCTCACGAAACTTGTTACTATTCCCAATCCATTTTTCAGAAAGAACAGTCAAACCGAAATTCCCGCCATAAAAATGGGTTCTATCCTTGCCTGTGACATTCTTTGAAATTTGCATTACAGCTGAGACAGTAAAAATGTGACGTTCCTTTTCATTCAACAGGAGAAAAAAGGAAGCTGAAAATATTGATGATTTAGCCATCTTTATTAATATTCTTTATTTCTAAACAGGTCTTAATAAGGTCTGTGCTGAATTTTCTTAGGAACTACTTTCAGATCTATCAAGGACATTAAAATTTTATGATTAAATATGTAACTATATATTTGTAATTTCCAAATGAATTCAAATTGAGAACTTCCTAAATATTAAAGTGATTGAATAAATGATGAAGTTTGACCTACGGTATCTCAGTCGGTAAAAGGCAATTATCTCGTAACTGGACAAATGAGAATTCGGGGCTCGAGCCGGCCTAAAGTCCTCCATATTCGTGAATGGTGACTGTTGAACGTAAAATTTGTTCGTGATCCCAATTTTTTTAAGTTTTGAAACGATAGCTCTGAGGGTACTGGGGGAGGGACAAGTCAAGCCTGGGGGGTCTTCTGCTTGGTCCCTGTATCTAAATTACGAATACCCACTGGAGCTAAGACGTTCTTTCACCACAAGTGTGCTCGTTAAATGAAAGACGCACCCCTTCGTCGTAATACATGTGACCTTTGAAATACGTCCAAGTGACTTTGGCAACATGTACAACAACAAAAACAACTAAAAAAAATTTAACTTTTATTTATAAGGGTATGCAGAACGATGGCCGATTGGTTAGGGTGCTTGCCTTCGGTACCTGAGTTCATGGGTTCGAATCCCACAGTGGCATGGATTTTCGTAGTCGTTCGGAATCGGCTTTAAACTGTAGGTCCCGGTCTCATTAGCCCTCGTGTTGCAAAAAGTAGACCGTAGCACTCCAAAACAAACAAATAAGGGTATGGAATGGGATTTTGGTTAGGGATTAAATTTACATAAAATCCTTTTACCTAAATTTTATACTCTAAATCGCTGAATGCATAATTATTTTTTTGCGTATTGGTTTATATATAAGAATATAAAATTATCCTAATTTTCAAGCATAATTATAATGTAATAACCTTTTTAAGCAAAATTAGTATAACCAATGAAATCAGGTATCTCCGTTGAAATACAAAAAACGAAATTTTAGCCGTTACAATTCCTTCTTTTATTCGTACAAGAAAGTATAAATGCTTGACTGACTTGATTTAGTTGACTATTGTTCATGTTAATACGTGAAATTGTTTAAGGTATACTCTGAACTCATTTTTTCATGAAGGGGTATTGATAGTTTATTATTTAAAGTAACTTAAATGTTGAAATGTAACTGCTCAGAATTCCAAAAAAAGAAAATAAAAAGAGGTCTCCCTCCCCTCCCGCCTAATAATTCATATCCTCCTAAAACAAGAATTGCTCACTTTCCATAAATATAAATTATCTCTATCTCTCATAAAATACTTAAAAGAAATGCATGAGAACACTAACTCTACTTACGTAATTTTCAATGACCTTTTTACCCTTTAAAATTAGTTTTGAAAGATGGCTCGCAGTTTACTATAAAGTTGAGTTATTGCCCAATGAATCATTAAGACATGAAAAGCGCTCATTAAGAAACACGATATATTCGTACACGCATAATTAAATGTAACGGAAAAATTCATTCCGGATTCTCCAGACGGAGTTAGCAAATCGATTGAAACTACAAATTTTCCTTGCGAGGCCATATTAAGTTTCCAAACAATATTGAATGTCATTTGTTCCGTAATAATATTTCACACTAGAGAAGATAACAAGACGAGTAAATTTTCTTCAATGGGAATATTGAAAACTTTTCCCCGTTTCGCGTTTGACTGTTTTGACAGCCGCATTAATATGTTGCAACTGAATTAGAAAAATAGGCTTCTTTTTCCTTGGGAAACTGCCACTACGATAGTTATAAACGGCTGTAATTTGGTTTGTCAAACATAAAAAAATAATTTTACAAGTATTTGAGCAGAAAGCAGTAGATTTATAGATCCTTGCTTTATAATCAAACTGTTATAATTATAGCAAATTATGAAAATAAATAATGCACTCATAGATATATTTTTGTGTGTTTGTAGATTTGTGTATAATACAGTATAACTACAGCGGAATAATTGGTCACTAACGAGACGTTTTTCAGATGGTTTGTTTGCTTTAGAGCGCTTTGCTTAATATTTTGCTCAGAAAAGCTAATAAAGCGGAACCTACTGCTTAAAGCCGATCCTGAATGGTTGCAAACATCCATGCCATCAGTCAGATTCGAATTTACGAACTCTGGGTTTGAAGAGCAACGGCGTAACCATTCGTCCAATTAAATGATGAATTATCTTATGCATAAATACTATGCCTTACCTCAAGTTTGAACTAGAATGACAAAATGGACATTTGTAAATTTAGAGTCACGGTAACTCAGTCAGCAAAAATCAACGATATTGTAACTAGAGGGTTGTTGGTTCAGGGCTCGAGCCCACCAAAGTTCCGCCGTGTTTGTTAATTGTGACTGAGACACATAAAATATGTTCGTGGTCATAATGTTGCTCATGTTCAATATGTACATAATAACGTGTGCATTTATAAATAAGTATGTGTGTGTGTGTGCATATATATACTCATGTATATACACTCATGTGTAGTATCGCAAAACTAGAATAGAATAATTTTTTATCAATGAATCAGGTTTTTTGATGACGATAACTATTGAAACGATGACGGGTTTTATTTTAGTTTGGTCTACATTTTGCTACTTTAGGGATAATAAGACAGTGATCTACAGCTTAAAATCGATTTGAGTGGATAAGGCGATCCATTCCAGTCGTGGAATTAGAAACCAAGATTTCCGTTATAGCGCCTTCCAATTCTT
The DNA here is from genome assembly GCA_032207245.1 of Pardosa pseudoannulata. NCBI lineage: Eukaryota > Metazoa > Arthropoda > Arachnida > Araneae > Lycosidae > Pardosa > Pardosa pseudoannulata. The sequence goes on from CM063511.1 coordinate 3,021,232, forward strand.
CCATAATTCAGTTTCAGACGACGGGAGCGAGATTTTAATACTTGAATGTAAGACAGTGAGAGAGTTAGAATGACTTCCAGTGTTCTAAAAACCTAAGCATGCATTTATACTGCAATTACAGCAATGCATATTACACATTATAACATTCTTTATCTCTTATTCTCTCTCTCTTTTGTAAACTGTTTTACATTAAAAAAACCTTTATTAGCTAAGAATATAAAAAGAAATCAGGACCTAAAAAATGTTGCCAAATTTGTTCGAGTCCCTGCGTTGCAAGATCTTGTTTGTATTTATGAGAGCCATCTGGAAATTGTAGCTAGTAGGTTTCGACTTTAGTTTTTGAAACTGAGCTTCGGAGCCAACAAAATGTATTAGTTAACACTTAATAAAAATGGATTCTATTTAGCCTTGAATCAAGGAATATTGGTGTGAAGTGAATGCAAGAATTATTTTAACCAGATCTGTATATCACTTGTGGCATATTTTCAACCACAATTACTTCTACACTGTCAGAACTGTTAAGCGAAATAAAATATACAAATAGATTCATTGAAATAACAAACCTAATTTTTTAGTGTGCTAAATTTAAATGGTTCTAAACAATTTTGAACATCAATATCAGTTATTTTAGTTTCCAGTAGCTTATCAAAGTATTCCGCATGGACTTACTTTACTATAATGTGGCTATTGAGAACATTCAGCTGTAAGTCAGCTACTGAATATGAACTGTATATGACGATTAACAACTTACGCTCTGTCACTCAGAACGGCAATGCAGATATATATTCAGAAAAACTTATATATTCAGAAAATCTCGAGAAATATAATTTTTACCAATGCAGCTGATAATACAAATATTTTTGTGCCAAACATGGCTGAAAAGCTGTTAGTCTGTAAAAAACCACCTGGTTAGCATGTGAAGCTTAAGGAAAATTATTGCCATGATATTGCATGTTCTGAGTCCTCTTAATTTAGAAACAGGAACCAAGGAAAAAACCTCACACATCCTGGGCTTTATATGTTACCAAGGAATTATTTGAACTCGGAGGACATTGGGATCACGTAACTGAAATCCATGTGATTAATGAGATCGACGTAATTGTTGATTAAATTACCGTGGCTTCTCATGGCAACCTAATGTGGTCAGAATAGGAAAAGTTTTGTTACGAACTTCAAATCTGGGATCGGGGTTTGAATGGACTTTAAGTAAGACTACAGCACGAAAACAATAATTTATTGTCAGTCAGTTGGAAAATACAATGTGAGAAAGGCATCAAGCTTAAGGCACTTCACAGTCGTACCATACTTACAAAATCATCACTAAACAACTCGAGCAGAATGCCAAGCTCAAGTACCTCTTTCACCATCAAACAAAACGGGAGCACCTGTAAAACACAACACACCATGAGTACTCTGTACACCGAGAAATTTGCTTAACGACTCTCCTCGTGTGGGACTCAACATGCCTTATATAGGCCCGAAGAAACTGCTAGAACATTCCAGATTAATCCAGAAACCGGAACCGGAAGTGGTCCCATATCGCCACATTTAGCAACATTTGGTGACACTTTGTGATATTTGGCGACGAACTTGGCGACAAAAATAAGTTGCCAAACCTGTCACCAACGAGCCGGTATCTCTCCAATTTGGCAAGATACCCATAGAGTCCCAAGTTAAATGCAAGGTTCACTAACAAATTCGTAACAGTATTATTGTTGTTGTAATTTCATCGACTTCAATCCATTTATATTAGTTCCCTCACCAAAAGTAGATATTTGCACAAAATGGAAAATTTGTAGAGCATTTAGAAAGTGCATTATAACTACATAAAATTAATATTTCCAAAAGAATGTATGAGCTTTATTAATGACACACTATTTCTTAATATGAGTCATTGAAGAAATTGCTCGAAAGAAGACCAGAAACCGGGACCGGAAGTGGTCACGTATCGCTACATTTTGCAACATTTGGCGACGCTTGGTGATGTTTGGCGGCGAACTTGGCGAAATAATAAGTTGCCAAACCTGTCGTCAACGAGCCTATATCACGCCAATTTATCCACATACCCATAGAGTCCCATGTTAAATGCAAGGTTCACTAACAAACTCGTAACAGTATTTTTGTTGTAGTAATTTCATCGAATTCAATCCATTTATATCAAATCTCTCACCAAAAGGCGACATTTCCACAAACTGGAAAATCTGTAGAGCATTTAGAAAGTATATTATAACTATACAAAATTATTATTTCCAAGAGAATGTATGAGCTTTATTAATGGCACACAATTTCTTAATATGCGTCATTGAATTATACATTCGTATATATTATTAATTTGTCTAAAATAAAACGGAAACAGCTTAATGAGCTATGAGGTAATATAAAGTCACAAAACTTTATAATAAAAAAACTTCGTTGTTTACTATACTTTTATGTGCAAACATTTCTTTTCTTTAGTACCTAAATATTTCCGTCGGCTCAGCACCATTTCCATTCTCAGGAGATTTCCTCAACTATTTCAGAGATAATTTTCTTTCCTTTCCCTGTTTAAATTTTCAAATGTCTTTGTTTTCAATTTTAAGGCGTTTATGTCTTTTGTATCGGAAATAAGTGATATGTTGATCTTAAATTACGATACTGTTTAGTATATAAGATAAAAAGAATGAAGCAATATGTTACTTGACTTAACCTGTGAAGTATTTTTATAAACATTAATAAATAATAGTGAAAAAACAATCAGTGTTTCGAAACAGTTTGTAACACAATTTACTATGTATATATCTACGTATGAACATACACAAATACACTCTAGTGCAATATTAGACATTTCGTTGAATATCTATAAAACTACACAAGGAAATATCCTGAAATCTTAGGAGTGTAAACATGATGGTACACTTCATATATTTCAGCTAAGAATTGTACCCCAAACCACATAGGTGACCATCAACAAATTGAAGAAAAACAAATATGTTTTGTATAACCCTGTAAAAAGTATTGTATTAAAAGCGTTCAAATTTTAGCCTATTGGTCCTATCAGGCCTGGGATATTTTCCAGTTGGCTGAAGATTTAAGAAGTAACTATAGAGAAGAAGTCGAGAACACATTTATTCCAATGACAGAAATGCATGCTACTAACGCACGGAAGAATTCATGTTCAACAATCATGCAAAAGAAACAGATGTAGAAACC
>CM063511.1:3031920-3036920 GCA_032207245.1 Pardosa pseudoannulata
GTAATTTATAACCATACAAATAACAAAAATACAATTTAAGGTCAGCAAATATTATTTACCTGCATGTGATTTCTATATAAAAAGGCAAATTAAACAAATATCCCAGAAGTGGGGCTTACACCAAATAGCATATGAATACAAACTTTTTTAACGATATATAAAGTAGATAAATTGAAATATAAAGTACATCTTAAAAGAAAAAAAAGGAATATATCTAGAACGTAATATAATGTTAAATAATTATGTATTGAATACAGTTTGACAAACGGCTTTTCTACGTTTTAGTTAATTATGTTTATCAATTGTTATTTTTTTTATATTTCATATTTGTGAAGTTAATGCACATAACAAATTTACTAATAAAATATTACATTATATCCTATTACATATTTTTTCCATTGAAATTCTTATAAAACAAGTAAAGCCAGAATTGTATAATTTTTATATAAACATAATATAAATAAAATTCTTCACTTCATATATTCTAATCAACAAGTAATTAAGAAATCAAAATTTAATATTAAAAGGTGTTTCAAAAATGACCGGTATATTTGAAAAATCAATAAAATCTAAACGGACTCTGATAGAAATACATAGCTTATTGCAATATGCTTGGGACAATATTAATTTTTTAGGCAAACAAACTTTGAAAATTAGTTACAGTGTGACACAACAGATGACGCTGCAGTCTGGAAAAAATCTAAACTACAATATTTTCCAGATATCCACCATGCGCAGTCATAATATGGCGCATTCTCAGAACGAAGTTATCAAAAACCCTTTGTAAACGTCTCAGGCGGGATGGGTTCACATGCAGAACAGATATACTGTTCCAGTTATTCAATTGTTTCTGGTTAGTGGCGGTACACTTAATCTTTTAAGAGTCCCCACAGACAAATATCGTAGTTTAGATTTTACCAGTTAGCAGCGCCATCTGTTGTGGAATATTGTAACTAATTTTAAAGTTTGTACGCCTGAAAATTTACTATTGTCCCAATCATATTGCAAAAATTTGTGTATTTCTATCACTGTCCGTTTAGTTTTTATTGATTTTACAAATATACTGGTCATTTTTGAAAACACATGTAAGTAATCAACTGTAAAAAATGTAACTTCCTAATGAGAAAATATAATAGTTATTTGAGATATACAATGTGTCATAAATTTGTCTCCTGTTTTAGTTAAGAATTTTTTTTTTTCAATTTAAGATAAAACAGTTATAAATGCTAACTCTGTATAATAAATTGAAATTTTACTGCTCTACACCGACGTAATGAGAAATAAACGTAGATACAAAATTAAATTCAGCTGCATAAAAAAAAACCACGTAATTCTTATTTTACTGCCCCAACTATAAAAAGAAAGATTTTGCTTTCATATCATAAGTGGCCAGAGAGACTAAATTGTACGTAGATTAATGCTCTTTTTACATTCAACGAACTTGACGGTTAAATATAAAACACTTGATAAAACTACCAGAAAATAAAGCAGAATTTCAGCTTTTAATGTACCACCGAATCGCGTTAAATATTATGACGTGACGTAGGACAAGACAAAGAAGAAAGAAATATATAAATGTATCTATGTTACCGTTAAAATGTATAATTCCGTTATTTCATAGAATAACTACAGTGATTCCTCGTTTTTCGTGGTTAATGGGTACCAGAACCTTCCGCGAAACCTGAAAAACCGTGAAGTAGGATTCGCCCGTAGGAATTTTCGTGTCTGCGGGTACACGAATGTTTTAAATATGTAAACAGTATTTATACTTTACACATTTAAGACAAAAATGGCAGCAGTATACCTATTTACTTAAACGTGTCAGTGCTAATTAAAAAGGTTACTTACAAAATCTTATAGAGTAAGAAACATTCATCAACATTGCTTTGTGAGAGAGTGTTATGTGGGTGGCGGAGAAGAGGCTCTCAATGGACTCGTAGAAGTTTTAACCTCACTCGGAGATTCTTCTGCTGTAGGCGTTGACGATAGAGCCAGGGGGTTTTACCTTGGAGAGAAACAGGGATTTGGTAGTTGTCTTTGTATTTTTCTTTTCCTTTATAATTCCCCTGTATAAGGACATAAGCTCGTGAACGCGATTACTGATCTCGAAAGCTCGAACAATATTGTCGTCAATGTCTTGTGCAAATTCTTGCCATGTTGCACAATTGTTGCAGATTCTCCAGGGTAAAGTGAACCTTTTCAGTTTGTTCTTCGTCTTCCTCTTCATTTTCTACCTCACTTGCAGTCTTTGTCATCTCAAAAGCCCGTGGTATGTGTTCTGAGTTACCTCATCTTTTTGTTTGACATACAGGGATCATTCTCTATCGAGCAGCAAGATTAAACGACGCTCCTTTCCGCAATGGGGCAGCCGACATGGTTGTATTTTTTTTATCTTTATTTTTGATGAATATTTTGGAAAAACAGCGAAGCACTGAAGTCGCAAAATATGAAGCGTGAAGTGACTAGAGAACAATAGTGAAGTAAATATTTCATGAAATAACACGACAAGTATGTTAAAGTATATAAAAAGTGAGAATTTCCTACTTTACCTAGCTATTCTATGAAATAACAAGCCTAAAGAATGGGCGAATGGTAGAGCACTGAGATTTGGAACTGCATTCGTAGGTTTGACTCCCGCTTCTGGCATGGATGATTGTAGACGTTTGAAGAAGGATTTAAGAAATAGGTTCTGTAAACCTTGTAAAAGTCAACCGTTGAGCTCCAAAACAAACTAAACTGTGAAATAACAAATGATAGACCATTAAATAATAATAGTAAGCAATTAAGCATTTTTTTATAAATTAATTAATCATAAATAGCTAAAATAACTCAAAAAATTACATTTTATCTTTATTTCGGATGATTAATTGATAACTAATAGAGAATTCTAATAATCCAAAGTGTAAAACGATATCACAAATCCACCATTTAAATTATGCGTCTAAAAGCAACGCAATTAAAGGTGCACAATCATACGTTATTGCAAAACATCTATAATCGGTTCAAAACTGAATAAAATCAGTTAGAATCTGAAAAGAACTTTCGAGTGCCGTATTTCATATTTTAACAATGAAATAATCATTATTCTACCAATAATATCTATTATACTTATAAATACCTAGATATTTTAAATACTTTAACTGACATGTTTAATCATTTCATAAAATACCTACTTCTATGAAATAAAGGATTCCATACTCTAATAGTAACATATATACGCAATGTAGCAAAATTTAATGTACGCGATAGATCTCAATGTATTTCTTAACATAACAAACTCATTGAAATATAAGTCCTTTGACAAAAACGGACATCCATATAAAGGGCAGAATCATAAATATTCCTTCCCAATTTTTTCCCTATTGCATCAAAAGAGACTTCATAATTTTATTTTTTTCTTCTTCTTCTGCTATGCTTTGGATAGCGCTCATTCACGCAATCCATCTTCCATTGGCCCGTCTGTAATCCAAATGTCAACGGATGTCACGGGCGGGGGGTGCACCCAATCTCATGGTGAGATTTCCGGTTTTGTTGGCCCGCTTGAAAAATTGATTTCGAATAATGACGAGAAAAGGTAAGAAAGCGAAGCAATCCAGAGATAAAACGCGAGAGAAGGGGAAAAAATGAATGACGATGAAGAGATGATTCCGGAGGAGACATCGGGATAGAAGAGGGATGTGTAAAATGGATGGAATTGACCCCGATGGTATTTGGCCCTCCAAAGTAAATACTCCGAAAGGTTAATGCGGTATAAATGTCCGAATTCCAGGTCAATATATATTTATTGCATAGCACCCAGTGGAAAGAAATCCCGCGATTAATTTTCTGAGAATCAGGGATTTTGTGTCGCTCTTTACCATCAGGGGCATAGGTAAAATATAATAAAGAAATATATTTACTTTAGGGGTGAAATTGTATATTAGCATTATAAATCTTCTCGTGTTCTAAAAGAGCATTATTTCTGAGTAACATGAAATTGAAATAATGTGTTCACCAAATCACTATAAAATTGTGTCGGGTACTAAATTATAGCAAGCTTAACATTGGAATTAACACATTGGTTTCGGTTTTTTCGCGCGGACCATTTAGTTATTTGGTTAAATTTCAATAGATCGAAAACTATTTCATTTTTTAACCAACTTATCGTATTTTATATTGAAATATATAAATAACAACCATAAGATTTTTGTAAACAAAAGATATATTTTTGAGTCGATAAATTTATAATAGTATCGTAAATAAGAAAAATCAAATAGAAATAGGAGTATATAGTTTTAATTTTTTCCCGTTCTGTGGATCCTCATCGACTGATGTAAAAAATTTTGTGTAAATTTTTCCAGAATTTATGTAGTGGACAAAAACATTCGGCTTCGTTTTGCTTGTATATACCATTATTTTTGTACCCACAAACAAACCATGTTGTTACACTAACCCGTACTAGTACTTGAGCCGCGCTGAAGTATCAATCGTCAGAAAATGTACTAGTATGTGTCCGCTAATAATTTTAGAACATTTCTTGGGTAGTATCCACCTTGACATACACGTGAAAACCAGACAACTCACAATCGCCCACTTCAATCCTAGGCGAAACGTAATGGACGCTAAAATGTTCAACGTGAAATAATCACGTAATGATCATGTGGTAAAAACAATTTAGACTTGTCAAGATTGATTCCCCTTCATACGAAAATAGAACCCATATCGATATGAATCTCAAATTACGTGCGAAAGGGAAGTTTTAAGAAACGATTTTTGATCTAAGTGAATTTCAGACTACAAGTCTATACTTACTTATCAATATAAAATGGGAAGTTATATTCATAGAATTTGTAATGTAAAATTCACTGTATCTGTAAACTATTTGCATAAAAAATTGCTGAGTACTGTACTCTGCTTATTTCTTAAATTGACAGTATAATAGAAAGAATTAAAATAGATCAGTTAGAAGAAAATATAAATAATTTTAATTAATTTAAATGCCAATATTTAATAACATGAGT
>CM063511.1:3046920-3049420 GCA_032207245.1 Pardosa pseudoannulata
TTGTTTAAAGACTTAAATTGATATTTTTGTAGCCTAAATGTTATCTCAGGTGATTACTAACAAAATGACGTAGAGAAACAGCCTTGTCTCGCGAGAATAGCTCTTTCTGAATGTCGTTTTGAATGTCATAGAAATGCCTCCACAGTAAAAATGATCTTCTAGACCAATAAAAATCTCATTTCGTATAGAAAGATTTTTGACTTAATAAGTAACAAGTTTTCTAAGAAGACAATAACGTTGAACCGGTTACCAGTTATTTAAATAATCTCATTCGAATTGCTTAACAAATGTTGTTTAAGGCATTACAAAATAAATAAATAAATAGAGATAACATTTTTGACGATAACATTTTGAGATAACATTTTAAGAAGAGATAACATTTTTGACTTCCTAAATATAAAGGAAAATAAAATTTTCTTCGATTTAACTTCAATATATTGTTAAGAATGATGTATACATGAAATTTGTATGGTATATCTTCCAAATTGGCAAGATATTGTCTCCTTGGTAAGTTTCGGGATACGCATTTTTGGTGAAATATTTGGTGATATATCTCCAAATTTAGCGACTTACAGGCATTTGTTGCAGACCCGCTTTCTCCAGATTTTACTAGCAGCTTGTGGAAATTCCCAGAAACCTAAAAGCTATATAAAGGGTCAGCGATTTCTTAAAAAAAAGGCAGTTCACGTTCAGGTCTGGTGAAAGTAGGACCTGTGTTAATGGTGCTCTCCGTATTGCTCTGAAGCCGAACGCTGGCCGATTGGTTAGAGCTCTGATCGTCGGTACCGGAGTTCATGGGTTCGAATCCCACTATGGCATGGATGTTCGTAGTCGTTCGGAATCGGCTTTAAGCAGTAGGTCCCGGTCTCATTAGCCCTCGTGTGCAAAACAGTAGACCGTAGCTCTCCAAACCAAACCAAACCGTATTGCTCTGAAAATGTTCGCCAAAAACTGCCAAGTTTTATCGCCATCCGCTGCAATTGTGATGCATTTGGAGTGTTAATAAATTATTTTTTTATCTTAGCCAAAGTCTAATCAATCAACGAACTTTACGCTAGAATTTCGCAGCAATATAAATGGGAAAGGTGACAGAGACACTTTCAAGATCAAATATTTTGATTCACACAGATAATTTTTATTTTAAAAAATGAAATATTTATATGCATATGTAATATATCAAAACTATTATACATAACATATTACTCTAAAATCTTTCATTTCTCATTCTCAGTCTTTAATATCTATTTTCCCAGCCGTATAATATAGTATTTAAATAAGTATACGCTGACTTAAAATTATATCTACCCGTCTCCCCAAACTAACTCTTTAATAAATGCTAATTATCTGTCCACTAGCTCCATTTGCCAGCTTTATCAAGAAAGACGATTTACTCTTCCAATGATCTAAGTTCTTTTCTGACTCTTAATAACGCTGTCTAAGCTGCTCGTCTCCTATGAAATTCCCTGTCTGTGGGGTGAAGTCTGAACTTGAAATATATTTTCTTCCTCATTCAAAGTTCTGCTCTTGTCGGAGAAGCATGTCTTTTCTTCCTCCAGTATTTATAAAATTTTATGTGTATATTCGTGTATACATAGGACTGCATTCGTCTATCTGATCGAGGCTGTTCGCCCATACAGAGTAATGCAACTTATTGACCTGATCGTCACAACAGCGATCTGAAGTGACTACCAAACCTTGTTGAGCCTACGAGTGCCCCACGTTTGTCCTATTTTACTTTTGTCCAACCCATTAAAGATTAATCGCTACAGAGGAAAATCTCGAGACTACCAGGAAGGACAGGAAAGTTTCACTAAGGCACCTCAGGCTTGAGACAGTCATTTATACCTGAAGGAGGTATATCCTTCAGGTTGCCTCGTATTTAGCTTCGCCCAAGGGACACATATAGCTTAAGGAACACTGCCATGGATGACAGGCGCTGTCCCCTATGTGTACATGAAAATGACATGGCAATGTGTTCCTTATAAACCGTAAGTTACCATCCCAATGGTTAACATCTGTAGCCCAGCTAAAGTTCCACATTTCCACAGAGGCAGAATAAAAAAAGGACCACAGCTAGACCGTTTCTTAATCTGTCTTCAGCACTTCCCCTTTTTCGAAAGTTTTTACCATAAAATTATTAATTAACGCCTAGTTGTTTTCACCCCTGAAACTAATAAGAGGTTTCAGTGTATATTTTTGGAGCAAGACGAGTCACGGGTATTCCGCAGGGTTGGCCAAAGTTCCGATTCAATGACTCACGAGAAATGGTTCTGAGATCCAGGACTGTGACCGTCACTGTTCAAAAAATATTGCACCTGTTGGCCAACCAGATTCTGTCTAGAAGTGCGACTAGCGAAATTCACCAGGCTACAAGATTATCCCTCTTTTTGGTGCGCGTGGCTTGTACAACCCTTATTAACTCAAGAGACCCCCTAGAGAAACCAAAAGACTTCCAAATTTTTCTTATAATTTCTACTCTGCGTTCCTTAGTAATGGCTGC
>CM063511.1:3066920-3069420 GCA_032207245.1 Pardosa pseudoannulata
TTTTAATAAAACAATTAATTATAACAATTATAACTTTTGAAGTACATTTTCTGTGAATATAATCTTTTCCTTAATCCCTTTTTTTTTACTATAGTAAAATAAATTTAAAAAAATGCATATAATACTTCAACAAGAAATTTTATTTCATATACCTATTTTATATCTATGTTCTTAAGTAATTTTTTATTTATTATTTTTAAAAATATTTTAAAGTTTTCAGAGATTTAAATAATTTTAAAGTTTTGAATTTAAAGAAATCTTAGCACTTCTGTGTAGTTAGATTAACAAGGTTTATTAAAGATTTATTTAGGTCAAGTTACTCATGAAGTTTTGTTTAAATATCAATTTTGAAGATTATCGTAATAATTGATACATTATTACAAATTTATCTTCCCCGGGCTGTATTTCTCTCTATGTTTAAAAATTATACTCATTTCTTCATTAATATTTCAATCACCAATTAAATTAAATATTTGCCTACTAATGGAACTTTTAAGACAACAATTAGAATTACTAGTACAATTATCTATTAAATTATCTACAATATATAATTCATATAAATATTATTAAATATATTATTATAGTATAAATAATATATTTATTATTTTAATAATATTAATATGATAAAAAATATAATTATAATAATATCCTATACACAAATCTAATATTATAAAATGACCCATTGAATTAAATCTTTGAATTTTTATATAAATTGTAAGGAAACAATTCGAATTATTAACAAAAACTCATTATTTTCAATAAATTTTTATCCTTTAATAAACATCTAATTCATAGATGGCTTTTCCTTTTTTTGTACAAATTCACAAAAGCGTTGCCAGCTCACTAATAAGATATCTTCGCATCTCCACTCGGATTTCATTTAAAATACACAGAAGCGAGTCATCCATATAACGATTTTTATTATATTATCTATGAGTTTTTTCTATTTAAATTTAAACTGGAACTACTTTTAATATATTTTTTAATTTCAAAGTTAAGTATTTTAGTCTATAAATGAATTATACATAAATATAATTATATACTGAATTTTAACTCATAAGTATTTTTATAAGACTAACTTTTGATATTTCATTCTTTAATCCTTTGTCAATCCAATATATCACAAATGTTATACACATGTAGTGTTTAATACGCTTTTAGATCACAAGTGATACACAATGAACTATATTTCAGCTAAAAGGAATTTTTTGTATGGTCACGAATTTAGTTACACATTACAGTAAGTCTGTATTTACAACTTTATATCTAATGTACACCAAATAATTATTCTGTAATAAAGGAAAAACAGTTATTAAAATCTATTTTGTAAATTGTATTATCATTTTTCTTTACCACTCCCTAAAACTTTGATGTTTCGATAGCAAAATAGCTTTTCACCGCTGCCTGGGTGATATTTGAAGGACGTAAAAGCAAGTTATGTAGAAAACTATTTTTTAGATCTAGAAGGTAATCAGAAGTTAATTTTGTACCTAAATGAAACTTTAAACAAAAATCTTATCACACATTGAACATTTCTTCTTCTCTATGATTTTCTATATTTATATTTTTTGAGAGCGAAAATAATGATCCATAATTTATTGAGACTAAATGAAAGCTAATGTATTTAAAGGAATTAAAATGGATAATGAACATCAAAATTAAAATGTTGAGCAAAATATTTTAAGCACACATATACATTCAATATTTAAAAATATTCCTATGTTTTATTTAACTATACTCAGAACATTTTAATAAATATGTAATCATATGTGAAAAAAATTATATATATATATATATATATATATATATATAAAATAACGCCCTTAGTCTAGAAACGGAGATTGTGACTGTAGGCTCTGGGCCCCCTAGGGGCTGTTACACCAAGGAATTTAGTTTTTAATTAATGAAGACGTAATAATCTGACATGATTAATTGACGTGCCAAAAATAATTGAGTTACTGAAGGAAAGACACGTGACAGGTTTAAATTTTCAGAATATAGAAAATTTAATCAACGAATAAATTGATTAATTTCAAACCTTTTTTTTTTCTTCTGTGAATCACACGAACTCGCAGGAGTTTATTATTATACACGAGTCTTTTCAATAGAGGGAAAAAAATTCCGACATATTATTTTACCGATGCAGTACAAGGAAAGAATAAATACGATAAATCCCTTTTAAAAATAAATATTATAAACTGTTATATTTTTTAGGCTATTTCCATATTCTATATTTTAAATTTAAAAAGTCATGCTCATAAAACGAAATCTATTTTGGGTCTTTAATTATGTTTTTTTCTTTGTAAGAATGGAATATAAATAGTGAAATATATAGAAAGACTATATATAGGTATATATATATATATATATATATATATATATATATATATATATATATATATATATATATATATATATATATATATATATATATATATATATATATATATATATATATATATATATATATATATTAATAACTGCCTTTTTATACGTAATT
>CM063511.1:3074420-3089420 GCA_032207245.1 Pardosa pseudoannulata
TATTAACCAATTCTGTATAATCCTTTAAATTAATATAAAATATCCTTCAACAATTTATTGTACTGGTAATCAAATAATTGTTTTTAAATCTGATACTGTAATTTTTATGAAAAATAAATCTATTTTTTTTCTTCCTAGCATTAGCGTAATTAAACATAGCCTATTCTTCAATGATTCGATATATGTTTAGTATACTAATTTTTTTTAAATTTATTATCAATTTTATGAAACGGATTATTAAATTTCTCTATAACAGCTTTAAATTGATACAAAATATACTTGATAAGGAGTAAATATCTATTCTAGTAATTATTTTTAAATCTTATGGAAATATTTTCAAAATTACAATATTTTATAGATCAAAGTACGAGGCAACATCAAAAAAGTAAGTTTCCCTGCTTAAGAGAAAAAAAGAACTCACACTTTCAGAGACATATTTATTGGCAAAAAGTACAGGAATGTTTCAGCTATTTTTCAACATAGCCACCAGCAGAATGGATACACTTGTCGTACTGTAGTATCATCTTTGGTATACCTGTGTCGTAGAACTCTGCCGCCTGTGAACGGAACCAGCCTTCCTGTTGCAGAACACCGAACACATGCCTTTCCCGTACCGACAGCGTCTGATTGAATTGGGTCCTGAAGTAAGATCCACTATGACACCAATGCTTTGACTGCTGCTTGGTTTCCGGGATGAAATGCGAAATCTAAGTCTCAATGCCGGTGACGATCCTGTCGAGGAACTCGTCGCCGTCGTCGTGATAGCGTAGCGGAAATGTCAGTGCTGCTCCCAAGAGTTGAATTTTGTGTTCTGGTGTCATTTTCGGATCACAGACCTGACAGAGCTGAAGATAAATTTTAATTGACGCAATACTTTGCGCATTCAAGTTCACCGACCGAACCTTGCAGCCGGCGGGAGAAGGAATTAATTTCCATTTCTGACCACTGTTACAATGCTACTGGTAGGTGTCGGGACCTGTCCAGCAAACATATGATTGATACTTCATAGATGTGTTACGTATGAGCAATTGACACGGCTAAATACGTTTACTTTAAAGGGGGAAACATCGGGAAATTAACTTTCTGGATGCGCTTCGTATATAATTAGAAGAGAGAGTGATATCTTTTCTGTATTAGAGGGGAGACTGTGTTTAGTTGTTAAGATGAATAAAATGGCAAATTCGAATTTAAATATAATCATCAGTGAAAGTTTAATTTGTATGTTGCTAGATTTTGGCCCTTGTTCGTATTATTTTTCTACTGGTAGCTGGAAAGCTTGCAGGCAACAGACCATTTAGTGATTTTTCAGCTGCTTTGTATATCTAATATTTCTGATATATAGTATAGAGAAAGTATTAAAAATTTTAATCGTTCAGATATTCGACCTCTAGATTTTGACTGATTTTCACATTTTGGAGCTTCTTGTGTAAGAATAAACATTTTTAGATATATACCTGATTAAGTGTATTTTTATTTGAACACAAACTCCAGTACTTATTAAATACGTATAGATATGAAAATTTTAAATGAGTTTTACTTTTTACAAAATAAGTAGTTTTTCCATTGTCATTTGGTTTACATCTTTGTGTAGCAATTTTTTTCTAGATTCGTTTCCAACAAAGTTTAGAAGAAATTCGAAAAGTGGCAACCGCAGGTGATTTTTTTTTGCGTGTGTGTACGAAACCATTTTATATAACTGCAAAGAATAAATGTTTTGGTCGAAATATAAGGTATTATATTTTTACTGTGTTTCCCCTTTGTAAACGAACGCTGGTGTTAGTGTTGTAAGTACATTACAACACTGTCAATTCAGAATCAGCACATAAAGATCACCAATTTCCCCCTTATTATCATGTGAACAATGGTAGTTGTACCCCAGAGCTTGTGAACCCTTGTCATCAAGGCTTTTGCAGACATTTAGCAAACATAGGCAAGACGACAAAAACAACAACTATTGTAATTACAATAGAGAATGTGCCTGTTATCATTAAGAGTGAGTCTATTTATTAGACAGTGTGTAAAATGTCCTATAAAACAATAAACGATTTGGGAAATTTTGATTAGATTTAGTTTAAAAATTAACATTTTAGTAGTTTGGTTTGGAGCGGTACGGTCTACTGTTATGCACACTAGAGCTAACGAGACCGGGACCTACTGCTTAAAAAAGATTCCGAATGGCTACGAACATCCATGCCATAGTGGGATTCGAACCCATGAACTCCGGTACCGACGATCAGTACCCTAATCAATCGGCCAGCTTTCGGCACTCTTTAGTAGTTATTAAATTATTTAACTATACAACACACACACTTATATATACATGTCAGGTCTCAAAAGGGGGATAGTTGGAAATTAAGTGAAATTATAGACGATTTTAAAAGGGAACTCATTCATAATAATAAAATAAATGAAAAAGACCACCCTTGTGGATGCGGTCAGGCGCAGAGATATTTTACAGGAAGTTGACGACTAATCAAGAGAGAAGAATCAGTTAGCGTGGACATGGAACCGTCAACACAGTAAACGCTTAGGTCTGCCACGAACAAATGGAAATGGTGCTACCTTTGCTTTTAAATGAAACTATGATTTAATAAACTTATTATTATCAAGAAAGACTGTTTTATATCCACATTAATCACGATATACATATATATTTATGTTTCCTGAACTTGAACTTCATTATTTTTCTTTAATGAAAATCTATCAAAATGGGGAATGTCTTTAACATATATTTATATTTCATATTCTTTTTTATAGCATGGTTTTGTGTAAAGAAAACTAAATTTATTAAGTTAGCCCGTTCTGAGTAATATTTTTTTTTATTTTATACTGAGAAGCAATGTGTATTGTTTATTAGTTAAAAGAGCGACTAATAAAAAGATGAATTTTTATTTCAAAAGGTAGTGTGTATCCAGAAATATACTGCTTGAAAAGTGTTATGGAAATTACTTTTCCGAAAACCAGAAAGAATAAAACCTACGAAATGGTTAATCACAATAGGTTATTTAAAAATCATTATAATTTAGGGATCTGTTTAGACGTGAGCAGATTTTCTGCTAAGTACAATTCTAAATCCACTGTTTCTTGTCAGTAATTAAAGGATAATAAAACAATGGGGTAGATTAATTTCTTAAAACTGCTTTGTTTCGAAATTAAATATTTTTAATTAATGATGTTGAAAATAAAGTATGTTTCACGTGAAGAGCTGCATTAAATGTTTTGCATAGAGTAACAGTCTCATAAGTATTTAGAATACAAAGAATTGTCTCTTTTTTAATAACGTGAGATTTAAATAAAAATTCAAACAAAGGGAAATGAAATCATCTGCGTCTGTAAAAAAAGTAGAATTTGCATATTCAAAAAATCCCAGCATCATTTTTTGTCAATTATACTTAATTAGTGTAAGAGGATTTTAAAGAAATGTGAAAAGCTGTTTGCTTGAAACACCGAAGCGTGAATCTTTTAGACTAATTATAGTTTAAATGAAACATAAAAAACACAGAATTAATGAAATAAGTCCTGATTAAATTATGAAAAGAATGAAAATATAAATAAAATGAAATAGTAATTAAATTAATAATGCATATGATAATCATTTGATTTCCGGAATTATATAATAATAATAATAATAATAATAAATGCTCAATTGAAATGAAATATTTTTGGTACAAAATTCTGAATATTTAAAGGTCAAACATCGCAATAGGATACACTTATAAAATAATCAACTAACGCTGTAAAGAAAATCATTCTTTGATGCATTTTTAATGTAATTTAAGTAATCATTCTGAAACATTCGTTTTAGTTCCTAAAATTTATTCGTAAATTAAATTTTTATTCTTTTTTCATTTCTACAATAATTTATTGATTATTCATAATTAATTAAATAAATGCACTTGATATTATCAAATACTCTAAGACACGCTCACATTTAAAATATAGTTTCATTTTAATATATAGAAGAAACTGTGTAATAAATATATATTTCATATAAGTATAATGTAAATAATTTCAAATAAGTATACACAATTAAATGTATAAATACAAAGATTTAAATTACTAATTTATAAAACAATTATTTTTATTGCGCAATTAAAAAGTGTATCAACGTGTGCGTTTAATATACACATGATATAAAATACAATCATTTATTTATAATGTGGTTAAAATATACAAGAATAGAGAAAAATACCGAAAACCCGTTTTCATAAAGATATTAAAAATATACACATCTCATACACAGCTAAAAAAATTGTTATAACATTGTTATAAAATGTGTTATAAAAGGTAGTAATTGTTATAAAAGGTGTTATAACACTCCGTATAAAATTTTTGAACTTTAGATTGATTTTAAGACATTGCTTTTATTATAGACATATTTATCCAATAAATAAAACTTAATTACTTTCAAATATATATATAATATATATATATATATATATATATATATATATATATATATATATATATATATGTATGTATATATATGTATGTATGTATATATATATGTATGTATGTATATATGTATGTATATGTATATATATGTATATATATATATATATATATATATATATATATATATATATATATATATATATATATATATGACAATCCCAGTAATATATATAGAGTTCTGACATTAGTTATATCTTTATTTATATATACCACATATACTCAACAATGGCTTCTCATATTGTGCCCAATCTGCTAACAAAGGCAGTTTTCACTGCTTAGGATATATATATAGTAATTGCTTATCGCTATATATATATATATATATGTGACTAATAACGCGATTATATTAAATAGATATATATATTAAAATCTCTTAAATTACTCTATATTTTAAATCCTGACATATATATATATATATATATATATATATATATATATATATATATATATATATATATATATATATATATATATATATATGCATGTGTGTGTGTATGTTTATTTATTATATATGTATATTGTATATAATTGTTAAAGTACAAATATCAACTCCATATATATATATATATATATATATATATATATATATATATATATATATATATATATATATGTATTATTAGTGGAATATTTTTTTTTCATTCAGCGTTTATAAAAGAAAATAAATAAACACAAAAAAAATATACAAACACACACATATATATATATATAAGGTTTAAAAATTGAGGGTTGACAATTAAGCGAGTTATAATTAAAAATAGTTAGAACTCATTAACATAAGGTAATAGGGGAAAGACACACTCTTGAGCGGAACTATACAGAGTGAAGAGGCTGACGCAGATGTAGACAGAGAAATTTTGCTTAGGTAGCAACGCCAAAAGTGACAGTTCTGAGCAGGAACTCGGGCTGCTAACATCCCCCACGCTTCTTGCTCTAAGATGAGAACAAAGGATAGCTAAATGGCATAACCATGGGCAGAACAATTACAACAAAGAAGTTTTATATATGAATTCAAATGTAGAAAACCTTCTGGTTCGATATTTAAAATTGAGTTTGAATGAGTTTGTTTAAATAATAGTGAATTTTAATAATAGAACTGATGGGTCGGCAGAAATGACAATTTAATCAAATGTCTAGAGTTCCATCCTAGTTTTTCGATGCAGTTTTGACGGAGTTTTTGTATAGGTTTAATTTCGAATAAGGTTTCAGGATGATGCTTTGTAATGTTGTTGAATAAGCGAAGTTAGATTGAACTTTTGAGTGCTTGATTGAGTTTCTCATCACAAGGTTTCACGACTGCTGGGTGGTGAAAACCTCCCGGAACCCCACTTCGTAATGAGGCAGAAAGCCTTATTACATACATACACACACACACACACACACACACACACACATATATATATATATATACATATATATATATATATATATATATATATATATATGTGATATTTAGTGTTATAGGCAAATATATAATATATATATTATATATAAATATATATATATATATTTCGTTTCAGGCGTCACTTGTGCCATTTTTATTTGTTCGGGACAGAGCTAAGCGTGGAATGTGTTGGCAGCTCTATGTCTACGCGCTAACGGATTCTTATCGTTTGATTAGTCATCAACTTCCTGTGAAATATATCTGAGTTTGACCGTATTACTCAAAAAGGTTTCGCAAGAGTGGGTGTTTTCATTTACTTTATTATTATAAAAGATTTTCCTGTTAAAATCGTTTATAACTCAGGTATTTTCCAACTACCCCATCTTTTTATCTGACACACACACACACACACACATATATATATTCAAAATTCATTCCGATATATAAAAAATAATAATTTTTATAAAGTTAGATCCTCATTACATATCAAGAAGAAAAAATCTGTTCTAATAAGAGAAGAATTGTATATTTTTTATTACATACAAACTATAGTATTATAAAGAAGAATTTTGACCTGGAAGGGCAGTATGTCCTTCCAAATATGCCCTCTGAGGACTTATGGCATATCAAAAAAATTCCTTTTCCAACAATCTAAAAAGGGTAAGCATGACAACTGGTTAATCTCAATTATTAAAATAGCATTATATCTTTGGGGTATGTTTAGATGACAGCAGATTTCATGTTTTTACAATCCTAAATCCATTGTACCTTATAAGTTATTAAACGGTAATTAAACAATGATGTAGGTTATTTTCTTATTTTTTCAAAATTAAACAGCTTTAATTTATCATATTCAAAATAAATTACATGCATAACTCATTACTCGCAAATTACATACATTACTACCATGAAAAAAATACCTTGCAGTTTTCATGCCAGGTGCTGCAATACTTCTTTTGCCTTGAATATCAGTCCATATGTATATAGAATAAAACGTTTCGCCAGTTTTTTAATAATATGAGATTTAAGCAAAATTAAAACAAAGAGAAATTAAATAATCTACGTCTGTAAAAGTACAATGTGCATATTCAAAAATCCTTGCATAATATTTTATCAATTATCCTTAATTAGTGTTATAGGATTTTAAAGAAATGTGAAAGCTTGAAATATTGAAGCGTGAATCATCTAGACTAATTATTTTTTAAATGAAACTCAAAAAATATAGAATTAATGAAATAACTACCGATTAAATTATGAATACAATGAAAATATAAATAAAGGGATATAGTAATTAAATTAATAATGCATATTAAACATTAATTTGATTTCTGGAAATATAAAGAAATAATAAGGAATGCTTAATTGTCATCTAATATTTTCGATGAAAAAATTTATAATTGAAAGGTCAAACATTGAAGTAATATATACTAATAACCTAATTAACTAACGCTGAGAACAAATTCCTTATTTGATGCATTTTTAATGTAATTTAGATAATGATTTTAAAACTTTTGTTTTTTAATTTCGAAGATTCATTTTTAAGGAAAAATTTATTCTTTTTTAAAATTTTTTTCCTTTAAATAATTTATGAATAATTACATTGCAATACACTTTCTTTCAACGAACATTCTAAGATCAATAATTATTCAAATAAATATAATTTAAATATTTTCAAATAAATATAGTGAAATAAATGTTTAAATGCATTGATCTATTCTAATTATCTAATGAATAGAATATAAAAAATGGACTACCCATGCAAAGCTATATGAAATTATACTTTAAGAAGTCACAAGATGTAAAATGAAACTGATTCTTTTATTTTTTATGTTTCAAAATATGCAAAATTAATAACAATACCAAAATGTTAGTTTCATAAATATTTAAAAGATATACATATCGCAATTAAGATAATTATTAAGTTAGAATTATTATTATTATTACGCTAGATTTTAAATGTTATCAAAATATATTTGTTTAACTTTAGATACACTTTAACACTTTTCCAATCCTATACGTCACATGATATATACACATCTAATGCTTTCTACGCTGTTGTATTACGTGGGATTCACAATGATATGAAATATAAAATATAGTAATGCTTGTATATAAAATAGCGTTCATTGATTATCGCATCTCAAATAAAATAGTATAAGATATTGTTACGAATTTGTTAGAGAACCTTAAATTTAACATTTAACTCTATGATTATCTCGCCAAATTGGTGAGATACCGGCTCGTTGGCGACAGTTTTAGTAACTTATTTTGGTCGCCAAGTTCGTCGCCAAATATCGCCAAGAGTCGTCAAATGTTCCCAAGTATGGCTGTACTTTACAATTTCCGGTTCCAGTTTGTGGTCTAATTTGGAATGTACGAGCAGTTTCTTGGGGCCTATATAAGGCAGTCTGAGTCCTAAACAAGGAGATCCGTTAAGTAGATTTCTCAGTGTAAAGAGTACAAAAGGTGTGTTGTGTTTTACCGGTGTTTCCATTTTGTTTGGTTTGGAAAGAGGTACGTCAGTACACGGAATTCTGCTAGAGTTGTTTCGCCATCATTTTGTAAGCTTGGTACGAAAGTGCAGTACCTTAACTTCGATGCCTTTGTAACAATAATTTATTTTCAGCTAGTTGGAAAGTACATTTTCCAACTGATTGCCAATAAATTATTGTTTTCGTGCTGTCTTATCTAAAGTACATTCAATACCCGAACCCAGTTTTGAAGTTTTTAACAATATGTATAAGATGAGATAAGCATTAGATGTTTATATCATACATGATGTACAAAAAAGGCAAATGATTGAAAATTATTAATGGTTTAACCAAACTCAAATCAGAGATTGAAAAAAAATTTAGAAATTACTCTTCCTTTAAATTTTGAGGTTAACAATTGTTGAGGAGGAGTTAAAAAGTATTTTCTTTGGATTCTTGAAATATTAACTCAAATGGAGCCAATTGTTTGAGAGGAATTTATTTATGGTCAGAAAATATAAAACTTTAATTCAAGCCAAATCAATCAATCATGCGACAAATAAATGTTTAAAATTGTACATTTTTTGACTCAAACTAGATGCTACAATGTTGTCAAAAGAAAGAAAGTAAAGCTTACAAAAAAAGTAAACTTAAGTTAAAAAACTTGAAGGAGGTAATATGTTAGAAAATCTCGTTTCTGTAGTTTTATAATTCAAAAATTTTAATTAGTTAAAAAACAAGGGAGCACTTGAAAGTAATTTTAAAATTATAAGTCCTACACCGAAGATACATTTTTTTTCATCAAAGTAATTAACATATAAAATAGTTGGTGATAAATCAATATCAATATTTGATAATATATATTTCAGGTCTAAAAAAGGGGAAATAACGGGGGTTAAAAACGATTTTAAAAAGGGAACTCTTTTATAATAATAAAATAAATGAAAAAACCCACGCTCGCGTAAGATTTTATGATAATCCGGTCAGGCGGAAGCATTTTCAAACAATTTGATGAGCTTGCAAACAGATAAGTTTTCAGTGAACGCGTGGACATGAAGCGGTCAACAATACTCTACGCGTGTCTTCGACGAAAAAGTGAAAATGGCGCAAATTTTACTTTAACGATGGTTTAATAAACTTATTATTATCAAGAAGACTGTTGTCCATTCGCCTTAACTCTGGATCACGACATGTCACTGACTAACTCACTCACTCACTCACTCACTCTCTCGCTCTCTCTCTCTCTCTCTCTCTCTCACACACACACACACACACACACACACACACACACACACACACACATATATATATACACATATATATATATAATATATACATATATATACACATACAAATACACATATATACATATACATACACACACACATATATATGTATATATATATATATACATATACATACACACATATATATATACATATACATACACACACACATATATATATATATATATTTGAGTAACATATTTACATAATGTAAAACTAGGACAAAAGACAATTCTTAGATTCTAAACAAGTCTTGGAAAGTAACTGCCTTTTTTAGTGCCTTCGATTTTCCATTTCGTTATCGCCTTGTAAATTAGCTTTTTTATACAAACTTTGTGGTGTATAGGAAAAGTTGTAAATTTGACACCCTTTTAAGAATATAATTTATCTGATAAAATGATAAAATTTCCAACGCAAATTTAACGTTAGTAATTACTATACATCGATGTGATATCGTTGAAACGAATCGTTATCCTAAAATCAATGCTAACGACCTTATTAAAACGTCCGATAAATTCGATTTTTCTATTTGTTTTACACACACTGGAATTTACAAACATTTTTGAATAGAATCATTTTAAGATTCCACATTATATAAAGAATTCGGATTTTCATACTAAATTAGATTCATTTTCTAATGCAAAGAAGTAATTAGTTTTCGTTTGATATATTTAATAAAAAAATTTAATGGAACAAAAGAAGAAATCTATACAACGAAACATAAGAAGTTTTCCAACCAACCTATATATTACAATTTGTAATACCAGTAAAACATCTTACATACGAAATTTGAATAAATTATTAAAAATATTTTAATTCTTATTATAGGGCTATTTATCCAATTCTGTATTCCATTTCTCAAGGGTATATTACGCTATTTTGAAATTATAATGAGATTTAGCGTTTTAATTTAATATGGAATGAATAATTTTTAAAATATGTAATATTAAGCAAGAGTAATATTTTAATTATTTTTATAAAAACAAAAAAAAAAGCCTAAGTGCAAATACAGCTCTTTACTTCGACATTTCATTATAATAATATATTTTTACTAAACTAATACACTAACCTACTTTGAGTGTTTAAGGCAATGTACAAATGATAATTCTGATATTGCATCGTCTAGTGCACTATAGAAAGAGTTGTATAATACGATAAGTGAACAAATTAGTCATGTGGAGCCCACATGCGATATTTTTATATTTTTTAGTTATGGCCTAATGCGTTAATACACTCTATATTAAAAAATTTTAAGTTATGGTCCAAAGTGTTGATATAGTTTATATTACAGATTTTTTAGCTTTGACCCAAATGTGTATATATACTTTATATTAAAAAATATTTGAGTTATGAACTAAAGCGTTAATATACGCTATAAGACATTTTAGTTATGTCCCAAAGTGTTAATGTATGTTATATAAAAAGTGTGAAAACCAAACGTGTTAAGTGAAAAATGTGAAAAGTTTTAATATACGTTATATAAAAATATATATAAACAAATTGTTAATATACGTTTATATACGTTATACGTCTTTTTAGTTAAGGACCAGAGTGTTAATATTCGTTATATTAAAGATTTATTTATTTACGGCTCAAAGTATATGTGGTGAATAGAAAGAATTTCACTTTGAATAAAACATGAAGATTGTATTTTGGTTTTAAGTCAATTAATTAACTGAAATGTCCAGCAGTAATGATAATCAACAATTGAATAAGGTAATTGCTTACCTTTTTTTATCTTTGGGATTTGCTATGAAGGATCTGTAGAAACTGAAATTATGGATGAAAACAGAAGTCTATTCTCGATCACAACTTTCTTTTAATTATGCAACACATCAAGTTTAATTTAGAGTATACAAAATTAATTAAGAATTATGTTAGGTTTTTAATAAATGTTTTCCAGAAGAATATGAATAAAATCCAGATTAAATGAATAGAATTAAACACACACCAAACACTAACCAAACTAACTACAGCACACACACACACAAACTAAGAGCCAGCTTTTTCTGGTTTGAAAAATAAAAAAAAGCAATAAAAGCCACTGCAGTGTGATGCCATCTGTTGAAATATAAACAATTAGAACAGAAACTACAGACAAGTATAAAAATGAAACAACTATTGTGAATTATTTACAAATTAAAATTAAAATAGTAAGTCTTTTATAAAGACTTACTATTTGTTAATTACAGTGTTAATTTGCGTTATATTAAAGATACTTTAGTTAAGTAAAAGTTCTGTTAGTACACGTTATATTATAATTTTCATTATACAGTGTTCGGTAAGAATTAACACTAGAATTACGGTGCCCTTTGTATACCTAGTATTACAGCGGGTGTCATTGTTGACCCCTTGATAAGATATCTGCCTATTTCTCTATATGTTATAATATATTTGTGAAAAATAAATTGAAATAACACAAATTATGACAACTAAAGTTTGTTTTTAAAAATATACAGACTTTGCAGGTATGTAGGATCCATTAAACGATTTACTACGTTCTCTCCTAAACTTTGATCACTTGATCTCATTTCATCTTTTCCTAAATCTGGAAATCCGTTTAATAAGTATTTTGACCTGACATCTACTTGTAGCCAAAATTTTATTCCGAATTTATCGAGCTTGTTAGGCATCTACTGCAAAAAAAGGCATCTTGTGTTTGTAGGGAATAACTGTTCATCAGAAGTAATATTTTCATTTGGTTTGTAGCAAAGCTTACAGTTTTCTATAAAAGTATTCCATACCTCGGATGTTAGTGTAAATTTATCACACTGCAAACGTAAATACCTTGTTAGTTTATTTTTCAAAACGAAGAAATTTCATAACTTTCGGAAACCTATCTCTACTCATAGTTTCATGAAAAAACTTTGGTCCCCAAGTATTGGACCACAAACTAAGAATTGGTAAGCCCTTGTCGGCTAATGCCCTTCTACGTACAACAACGATATGAATGCTTCGAGTTCTGCTAATAGAATAGTGAAAGAGTCATTCAACATCAGTATATAGCCTGCCGTGTTTCTATAATCATTTGTTAGGGCTAAAATAAAAATACGATTTTCTTGAAATCTTTACTATTTCGTAAATCACAATGATTTAGGATAAGTCAAGAAAGGATTAAGATATTTGCAAAAATATAGAAGAGCTGTCAGAGATAAAATTTCGCTAGGTGTCAAAATGACCCCTTCCGTAATTCTAGTGTTAAAAAAAGAGACGCAGAACTAGATGTTATTGAAGTCTTAAATACAATATTTGAACCCTCTATGGCTAAAATGATTTTAATTATAAAATTTTTAGAGGATATAGGTTTCTTTTCTTAACTTTCTTGAGAAAATAGAAAATAAAGAGATTTTTTTCTCCCACTTAACATCAATTCTATGTTTAATGAATGAGTCCTATATTAATAATACAAAAAGCTAAAACAGTTAATAAATATGTAAAAGAAATGTATTTTTTCCTATATCCAAATTTTGGAAAAAACCATGTTTCGTGTTAACAAAATAATGAAATAACCATTGTTTTATTTATTCCTTTCTGAACGACAGTATTAGTAGTTCTTCGCATTGATTGCTGGAGAAATTAACATATTCATGAGAACAATGTTCCATTAGAAAGGTATTTTAATAAAACAGTTCTTCTTCTGTAATCTATTTTCTGTTAATATAATTTCCCTCTTGAGGTTTTTTTTACCATTTTGAATATCTAAATAATAAAAACTGTGTCAATAAAGAATACTTAAAATATTTTCGTTTTATTGTTCATTTCTATTTTT
Organism: Pardosa pseudoannulata; assembly: GCA_032207245.1. Taxonomy (NCBI): domain Eukaryota; kingdom Metazoa; phylum Arthropoda; class Arachnida; order Araneae; family Lycosidae; genus Pardosa; species Pardosa pseudoannulata. The sequence continues at coordinate 3,087,786 of CM063511.1, forward strand.
CTATCATTATTTTTTTAAAAAAGGTTCTAAAGTCCATAGAAACACGTCGAATTTTAGACTTGCAAAAGAGTTACATTCTGTCAAATATAAAACGTATTTTACACTAATTGAAATGTTTTTGTAATAACATTTCATTAAAACATTTGCCCTTACTAATATATTACGCCATTATTATATTTTGTCCCATTGTACTAATATTATTTAAACATAAAATTCTATTAAATTATCTAAAAATCTAAATTTTCATGATTTTTTATTCTTTTAGTTAATGTTCCTGAAACTGATTTAGAACTAGCTGTACACTGATTACCAGCAATTAAAATATAAACTTTATCTTTAGCATTACGTTATGCATGTTAAAATTTTGAAAAAAAAGATTAATCTATTTTTAGGCGAACATCTAAAATATTTAACGATATTCATCCAATTCCAGATGCTTTATATCTGAGAATCCCCGTAATTATACCAGCTTGAAAAATTTTATTATTCTTTTAAAATTAAAAGCTTGTCTAATCTAAAAAATATTTTTTATTGCTTAATGGTATAACTTAATTGATATTGAGTTGTATTATTATTAAAAGATATGAGTTTTTTTTTGCGTTAAATGCATTTTCCGCCATTGATTTCATAATGCACTACGATATCATTTTTTACAAACTTGACACAGAACTTGGCATCTTTTTAGCGATGATTTTTAAAATTCGAAAAAGACTCAAGTGTCGCCTTAAATATATATTCAGCCAAATATTTAACGGGATGCATTTGATCTCAAAATTAAATCATATTTACTTTTAAATTTTTTTTATAAATAATCAATGGAAAAGAACCGAAATCACATGAGTAAAAAATAGATTGCACTATTATGGAGTCATCATAACAACGTGAATAAAGAATAATTATTCACGCACATTCACGCTTATACATATATGCAGCTGTTGCTGAAAGTATAATAAAGTACCATGGAACACAAACGCAAAATCTCTTTTAGAGGAATTAATACATTGAATGTTGTTAACACTTTATTCTAAACTCAGAACACAAGTTTTGTATTTAGAAAATAAATTTTTGAAAATATTTTTTTTTTAAATTTAAAATCATATAATTATTCAGTTATACCGATTTTTCAGTTTGCAGTGTCAATATAATACTCTTATATTGACATTTTTTCCAATGAAGAGGCAGAATAGACAACGATGTCATACGAAAATATGCGGATATGAGCTGAAAAGTTGTTATTCATCTAGCACCAACTAGAGAGCACGTGTAACTTCAGGAATGCTATGGACGCGAGTAACGTTTCCTCTTCTGGGTCCGTATAACTAGCAGGGAACAGGCAGAACATAGGCGTGCTATCTCCATATGTACACCTTTATATTTCTAAGTCATTGCTAGCACGAATCCAATTTATGTGTGTTATCAAAATTTAAGGAAGATGACTCTTCGTTAGATGACCTAACCTTTAAAGCCTTACAACACTCCGGTTACGACCTCAATATCTTTGCCAACTCACCTACTGCAAACCGTATTTACGAACTTAGTTTTCCTAAACTGATTAAAATTAAATAATAGTAGCATTAAGCTGTAGGTCATTGATTTTATATATCTGTTGCTTGAACTCATGAGCAGATATTGGTT
>CM063511.1:3091920-3101920 GCA_032207245.1 Pardosa pseudoannulata
AATCCTTTTAATCTAATCCTTCTTCTATCTCTCTCTCCCTCCTCCATCCATTTCTCAATTTCAGCTTCCTTTTTTTACTACTCTGTATTAGTAAATCCGTTTCATTTTGTCCCCTTCTATATCTCACCCTCCCTCCCTTCTATAAGTCGCAGTCTACCTTTTTAAAACCTCTATCTATCTTCTTCTTCTCTATATGTCTTAAACTATCTTTCTAAAATACTCCATCCCTCTCAATCTCAGTCATATTCTGTCTCTCTCCCCCTCCCTTTCTTTACCGCTTCTTATTTCAATTCTCAATCAATTTTTTCATTCAAACCACAAGAATATATATATATATATATATATATATATATATATATATATATATATATATATATATATATATATTGTAACGAACTCTCGTTATATTAAATTGAGAGGTACAGATTTATCTACTACCGTGAGAGAAACCGGCATAACGTAGAAAAATAGCAAACCTGCCTTTTTGTGAGCCCTTGAACTGATCTCATCTTTACAAAGTGAAAGGACGTTGTTTCGCGCAGAATAGGATTCTGAATAGAGGATGGTTAACACCGAGGACCATCTCAATCATTCTGTCTGAGAAATTCGTTACGATGCTGGCGAAGTGCTCCCAGTGTTAGTTTCAATGGCATCCCGAAAAAAGAGTCTCACACGGCAGAAATATTCTACATTGTAAGGGAAGCAGAAAAACTTTCCTACCTTGTTCTCCAACGGTTTATCCAGAGACATCGATTAATGATCAGCGAGATTGCTCTCGATGACTGCAAACTTCCCTTGGAGCCGGGCTTACACCTGCCCTTCTAGAGCAAATCTACAAGCGGTCCCTGATAAGATGTCCGATCAACTGAGATGGGCATTTGCGGGTAGATGACGATATAAAAAAACCGGAGTTCATGGCCCAGGAGAATTTTTGACAGATCGAGTCTCCTGTGAACTAACTCATCGGAAGTCAGCGGGAGACTGAGAGTGTCCTCCCCCCCTTTTCTCTCTAAACGATTAGGAAGCTGATTTATGTAACGATCACCATTTTCATTTGTAGATATTCATCGTTTTCATGTGTATTTATCGTAATTTCAACATTGTGTTTCTAAATAAAGATCTTTAGTCTGTACGTAGGCTTCCGCTGACCTTTCTTGGCTCAATTAGAGCCCCAGAATGCTACAAATATATATATATATATATATATATATATATATATATATATATATATATATATATAATGATTAATGATCTATAATATTCCTACATTTATTCATACAAAATCACTTCACAAGTACACCTGTATATTAAAATAATAATTTGACATATTGCAATGGGGACATAAATTCAAGAGGTAAGTTAAATACAATAAACTTTATCACGGATATCTAGATATTTTTGTACGAAAGAAATATCAAAAACTATGCAAAGTACTTTGTTGTTAAATTGTTACTTCTACTAGCATATTTTAGTTTTCAATTTAAAATAATTTGTAGAATCTTTATATGTTATCTGAACGACTTTTCCGTTTTCGGCGAAAGTAGTCAATACCACTTTAAGATATATATATTGAAATTTTGAGTATGTGCTGCTATAAGCATTCTTTAATTAATTAATTCTATTATTATTTAAAGAATGCTTCTCTAATGCTAAAGAATCTTTAATATTGACTTTAATGATGACCATTTCAAGGTTTTTGACACATAAATTATCTTTGTGTACACGTAAACTGATTGAAATCGTTATAAATAATTTAACTGTCATATACCTTCATCTTAAAGTACTTTGTTTACATGAGATTCCAAACAAATCACTAAACATGAAGATTTTTTCTATAAATGATATCGTATAACATTTCGAAGGATAGACGATAAGTCTATAATTCAGTTTATTAAGGGATTTTTGTTATTCTTATTTTGAAATGTAAACAAAATGCAACCATATATTATTAACTTGTGTTTATCGTAAATTTCCAAAATTAAGTATGGTTTGGATGACTAATAATTTTTGAAGTGTACAGTGTTCCCTCGCCAATTCGCGGTTCATCATTTGGCGGCTTCAGTACTTGCGGTTTCTTCCAAAATATACCTCAAAGAATAAAAATGAAAAAACAAAACCATTTCGGCAGCCACATTGCGAAAAGGAGCGTTGTCTCATGTTGATGCGCGAGAGAGAAGGATCTCTGCATGTCAACCAAAGAGATGAGTGCATACCACGGGCTCTCATAAAGGTGCATGATTGGTTTCCTGTGCGGCATCGACCCATGAGAGTACGAGTGGATTTATCCCTGTGAGTTGATTGTCTGCTCATCATCGTAACTTCACCTAAGAACTTCTATTGGTGTATCTCGACAGTCTTGTCCATGATGTTGATAACACATTGACGACAGTAGGGTTCGATCTGTCGAGTTCAGCCATCGCGTTGACAGAATTATGTCCTTGTACAGGGGGATTTTGAACGAAAAGTAAAAACAAAGCCAACAACTACCCGTCCCCCTGTTTCTCTCCGAGGTAAAGCCCCCTGGCTCTACCGTCAGCGCCTCCAGCAGAAGAGTCTCCGAGTGAGCCTAAAACTTCTACGAGTCAAGCGAGAGCCTCTCCTCCGCCTCCAACACAAGACTCTCAGAAAGCAATGTTGATGAATGTTTATTACTCTATAAGGTATTGTAAATAACCTTATTAATTAACACTGACACGTTTAAGTAAATACGTACACTGTTGTCATTTTTGTCTTAAATGTGTGAAGTATAAATACTGTTTTATATACACATTTAAAACATTCGTGTACCCGCATACAAGAAAATTCCTAGGGGAAAATCTTACTTCGTGGTTTTTCAGCTTTCGCGGAAGATTCTGGTCCCCATTAACCGAGAAAATGAGGGACACAGATGAACACATTTTGAGAAATATAAATAATTTTTGTTTGGTGGTGATATCTGTGATTTGTATATTTTTAAACTCTTCTCAAATCTATATTTGATATATATTTTCATTTGCTTTATATTTTAAACCAGGTTCAAAAAATTGATTAATTTATTTTATATCATGTGGGATCGTACAGCACATAACTTTAACTTTTATAAATATGTAGTCCAGAGTTATTGAGATATAACACAAATAAAAATTAATATTGTTTATTTTTCTACTTAAACACATAGTTTGCATTTCAAAACCAACAAATAAAAATTTACTCGTTTAAAAAAAAATATCGCATGATTTCTCCTATATTTCTTATGGGAACAGAATTTCAATAGACGCGTATCTTACGATGTTCGTTAATTTAGAGTGCATCTAATTAATTAATTAGTTAATTATTTACAAATCAATTTTAATACAAAAAGGATGAAAATTTAAGTAATAAGAATTTATTTTTGTAATTAAATATGAATGTTCTAAAATCATTCAATTAAAATTACATTAAGTAAGTAATGCATTTAATAAGTAATATCTTCTTAAATTTAGTTAATTATATTATTAGAATACTCTGTGATATTTTGCCCTTTGAATATTAATCTTTTTTATAAAAAGTTTTATTTGACAATTGAGTGTTTTATAATATTTCTTAACATTGCCGTGATTCAAATTAATGCTTACAAGATGCATTATTAATTTACTTATTTTTTCTGTTAATGATATTTTTATTGTTTTCACAAATTAATCGAGAGTTATTTCATTAATCCTATTTTTTTATTTATATTTTACTTACAAAAGTAATTAGTCTAAAAATTTCACGCTTCAGTGTTTAAAGCAAGTAACCTTCAGATTTCTCTAAATATTCTTATATTAATTAAGTTTAATTGACAAAAAGTATGCGGATATTTTTTTGGATATGTAAATCTTTCTTTTTAAGAATTCAGATGATTTAAATTTTCCATTGTTTCAATTTTATTTAAATCTCGCATTATTAAAACAGAAGTAGTACTTTCTATTCTAAATATGTTTGAGTTGATTTTATATTCAAAGACATTAATGCAGTTTTTCGCGTGAAACATGCGATTTTTGAATTTCATTAATTAAATTACTTTAATTTGCTAATAAAGCATTTTTAAGAAAACAATATTATTTGGTTACCTTTAACTACTTACGAGAAAGTGGGGATTCTAAACTGAATTATCGTATTTATTCATATTTAAAAAGGTTCTACAGCTATCAAGATTTTGCAAATTACTCGATAAAATTAACAAATTATTTTTTCATTTCAGGGGAAAATATTTCCCTGATTTGCCAAATCATTACTAGGAAATTATTTAGGTATACCCGACAAACTTTGGTTTTCTGTATATCAAAAAATATTTGGAATTATATTTCTAATAAACTCCTGAGTGTACAACAAATACGAAAATTAAACTTTCATGAAAAAGTTTCATGAAGATGTAAATGTCTATTCTAAACTTAATAAATTATAAAATTTGATCCAAATGAGAAAGTTATAAATAATAAATTATGCTTCAAAATTGAAAAAAAATATTTAAAATTTTAAGATCTACCTCTACTCAATAACGTATATTGATACCAGTACCCATAAAAATATTGCCTAATGTTTAATTTTTTCCACTGCCCTCATAAATGAACTTTCATAATCAGCATTTACTCAACTCGACCTGTTCATAAACCCTATGATGTGCACAATTAACAGTTCTTTGAGATTTAATAAAATTATTTTCTGAATGATATTTATAAACCTTTTTAATGTGAAAAAGAATAAAAATAACTTATATAATCGAATAGACGATTAATGCAGCACGAACTATCTACTAAGCCTTTGGCATGCTAAATGTGCAATTTTTTGAGATTTAACAACAATTTTTTCTAAATGATATTTATGAACATTATAAATGTGAAATAGAAGAAAAGTAAGTAGCAGATTCTAATCAGTTTGTAAGCAACTTGACCTGCTTGCAAATCATTCCACTTGCATAATGAATTAATCGTTAGAGTTTAATAAAACTACTATATAAATATTTGTGTATTTTATTAAGGCGAGGGTGTGCATCTTTCGTTTGACGAGCGCCGTTATGGAGATAGAACGTTTTAGATCATGTGGGCCCTCGTAATTTAGAAGAAGAGAAAAATAAAGAACTTTTAGGCTTGATTTCAAAATTAGTAAAAGTGGAAATTATCACATTGTGTGCTGGTGCATTTCGCAGCGGTATTGTACCGGGAGCGGGCGTTTTGAGCGTCCATTTAGTCATTCATTTAAATCTCAATAGATCGAAAATTATTTCATTTTTTAACCCACTTTTAGTACTATATATTGAAATATATAAACAAATATATAAATAACAACCATAACTTTTTTGTACAGCAAAAATAATATATTTTTTAGTGGATAAATTTATAATAGTATCGTAAATATGAAAAATAAAATAGAAATAGTAGTATATAGTTTTAATTTTTTCGGATTATGTTATATATAAACATTTTACATTATAATAAAATGAAAAGAGTAATCATAAAACTAATTATGTAAAAACTAGTTTTTATTTTTCTCAATTTTTTCCAGAATCTATGTAGTAGACAAGAACATTCGGCTTCGTTTTCCGGTATATACCGTTATTTTTGTACCCACAAACAAACCATGCTGTGACCCTTACCCGTACTACTACGTGATCCTCGCTCAAGTGTCAATCGTCAGAAACCCCGTGTCCCGCTATCAAGTATCAATCTTTAGAAAACGCATTAGTATGTGTCTCGTATACAACGTGTTAAAACAACTTTAGTGTAAATAATCGCCTCTGAAAGAAATTAAATTATATATAGCTCATTGTGTTGAAATTCCTTTGAAATTGTGTTATTCGAAGTAGTAGATTTAGTTTTTCGAAATTGTAACTTTTAAGTTAAGGAATAATAAAGCAGTTCCAACACATTAAGACTTTTCTGATCTAATGTATTATAGTTCCAAGGTGTATTAAATATGTGTGTGTGTGAACACACATACAAACGTACACTGAGAGAAATAGTTTCATATATCTAACATATATGAAACATATATCAGGGACAAACATTGATATTAATTCCTTCTAATCATGGACTATAATTCTTTATGTTGTAGGGTAAAAAAGTTTAAGTACCAGATTTAAAATAATAATGGGATTAAATGTATGTTTAATTAAAAAAACATTAAACATTAACTTAAAGCATCAGTATAAATTTTTCCTTCACAAATTCAGTATCAACAGTTAAATTAAATTTCGAGTACAGACTCATATTTAATAAGCCTTTAAATATTTTATAAGAGACTTCAATTCTAAAAGTGCAAAATATTTTATTTCAAAATTACCCAAACCTGCAAAGCATTTTAAATTTCTTTATTCCTATTGATCTCCAATTCCCCTTTTAACCTTTTGAAAATACAAATGAAAAGTTCCATTAACAGAAAACTTAAATGTTCACTTAAGTTTTGTAATTTAATAGAAGTAACGGAATATGAAATATTGACTTTATTTTAGCTGAAAATTATATTAGAGCAATATTAAATGGCGTTTTTGGAATACAATATCTCGTTCTGAAAATGTCAAACACGGTATAAAAGAGGAGTCAGAAAATATGCAAAATAGTAACTGTAATCGGAGAAGATATTTCTTATGGTGCTATCGGATATATTCTGCAATTTTATTGTAGAAAAAGTAATGTACAAGTATAGTGTAATAAAAATAAATTTATGCACTGAATAGAAAGTAAGGTAATTTGTAAAAAAAAAATATATATATATATATATTGGCATTTGAGGTTAATGATTGGTATTATAATAGTATCATCAACATATTGATTCGGTAACAAAAATATAAGACATTTTTCATTAAATTATCTCATGCATGTATTATAGAATGGATGTTCTTAATGACAGCCAAGGGATTTGTAGATTTATTATAAATATAAAGTGATATATAAAGTGAAACTAATTTTTCTATCATTTTATGTATACTTGACTTTCTGATGTTTGAAATATCATTATACTAGTCCGAAATGGTGTATCCCACAATCAGATGTTTGAAATATTAATATACCAGTTAAAAATGCTGTATCGCATAATGAGATGTTTGAAATATTACTATACCAGCTAAAAATGGTGTATCGCAGAATGAGATGTTTGAAATATCAATATACCACTTCAAAATGGTGTAACGCATAATGAGATGTTTGAAATATGAATATACCAGTCCAAAATGGTGTATCTCATAATCAGATGTTTGAAATATCGATATACCAGTCTAAAATGGCGTATCTCATAATCAAATGTTTCAAATATCAATATACCAATTTAAAATGGTGTATCGCATAATCAAATGTTTGAAATATTAGTATACTAGTCCTTAGGAAGGAAGCATGAAATAAAATGAATGTATATGAGACTGGAAAGGTTTCAAAATATTATTTGCATTTCCATAATAAAATTACATAATAATGATTTTTTACTTTGAAAAGTAAACACGTAGTGTATTTTATATATTGCTTAATACTTACAATTACATCATAAAATGAATCCTAATAATAGCTTTCATAATTATTTGTTTTGTAGGAACTACCTGTTAAAATAAATAAAAACTGCAGCGATACACGGAAATGTCCTTATATAGAATTGCTAAATAAATCAATGTTTATTTTCAACAGTTCTGGAGTATTTGCAAATCAGAAAATCGAATTCTCATACAGCACAAACAGCGGTATCTCAATCTTTAAAGGTGGGAATCTAATAACCAGAAGGTTGTGATTTCAAAGCACGAGACGAATAAAGACCCCCGTTTTCATTAATGGCGACTGTATAACGTAAATTATGCTCATTGTTATACAGTTCTAAAAGTTCAAACAATAATTTTGGATGTGTCAGACCATGGTTTGAGGTCTTCTGCTTGGTCCCTGCTTCTAAATTTAGATGACACATCAAGGTCAATGCTTTTCGCGTTCGTAGTATTCCTTAAGCTACACGTGCTTCTTGAGTGGTGCTACAAGAGTAACAGCTTCACATCCATATTTGATATAAATATATCTACCAGTCGAGCCAGCTGGATTGAAATGGAAGTATGAATTTTTTAATGTAATTAATTCAAGTATTTAAATTTCAAGAAACTTAAAATATCTTTATGCAGATAGATATATTTTATGCATTAAAATGATTCCAAAATGAAAATCTGCTTGTTATGGCACAAAAATAGGGTACATATATCCCATAATTACATAATTATATAAGATAATCCGACTGTGAAGAGCTAAAAAAAATCTTTTAAGTTAATAATAAAATTGAAAAACCATTTTATATGATAAATTTTAAATTAAAGTGGAAATACCTATTCATTTTCTATACACATTAACAATGCTTAAAATTTTATAAATAATATTTCCAATAACATGTACAGTAAAATTGAAATAGACTAAAAATTTTAAATATTATAGGAATAAAATTATTTTACTTACAAAGGGATTCATTAAAACAATAAAATGCAAAGTATGTTTTTAAAATTTCAAAGTATGTTTTTAAGTCCCAGTCTAGTAATACGGAAAACTTTACTTTTTTGTTATCTAAATAAAAGTAACGTATGAGGAGAAAAACTAAGAATTTTCTTTCACTCAGAGATAGTATCATGAAATCTTTATATCTTTTAGTGGCTTTCTGAGACCAGATGAAAATCTAGGACGTCTAAAATAGCTGTGGTAGGATTTTGATGACATGGTTCTTTAAAGTATCTTTCGTGGTTCGTAGACAAGAGTGATATTACACTTCATAGGGTGCGCAAAGAAACGCAGTTCTCCACATCGATTTGCTTGAGTGGGACAGAGAAATATATATGCCTATCAACTCCCAACTGTAAATCAAAAGGGATCCTGTTGTAAACGTGATACAAACTGTACTGACGAATACGGGGCGTTCAGTTCAAGAATTACAGCATTCATATATCAACTAAATTCTTTAAAAGTTATGGAAGTCTATATTTAACAAAAAGTTAAGGATCAAATGAAATAAAATATTTTACAATTTTTTAAATTTAAAAACAATTTTCCCTATAAAATATTTAAAAGTTTTCTGTATTTCTAAATGTAAATTAATGTCATTAATGGAATTACAAATATATTTCTTAAAAAAATATGTAAATACACATTCTGCAAAGCAAAAATATTTGCTTCAAAATTATAATACGTTAATATACTAAATTATTTTAACTTATATTTTAAAAAATGATCCCAGTTTAGAGATTAATAAATATAATAGTAAAAACACATTATACGGACGAATCTACTGAAAATAGTATTTTTTAAACTATTCAAATAAGAACAGTTATGTCCCTTTAATATGAAATGGGGAGCTACTGGAAAGTGAAGATATCACTCGAATGGACTTGCCAGCGTACTTCCATCGAACATGTGTGGGATGCTTTGAGAAGACGTACTGCATCCTCCAGAGAACACCCAACAATTCAAACAGATGCTGAATGCGGAACGGGTACTCCTACGGAAAGAAATGTTAGACCAGGTGGTTCTGAGTATGCAGAGTCGGTGCGAAGCAACCATTGCAGATAGGGTAGGGCATATTCCATATTATTGAAAGTCTGCTTGTTGTTCTTCCTCTTGAATAGACAATCATGATCCATGATACTATGCTTTCAATAAAGCTTGTTTTTGTTTGATACCTTTTTTAGCTCCGATGATTTCGTCATCCTATACGTACATAATACTCTCCCTTATTTCTGAATTCCATGTCTCCGAGAAGAATTATTGTAAAGTTATGACAAAAAAACCTACCTGTTGCTTAAGTTTTGTACACCAACGTGTATATATATATATATATATATATATATATATATATATATATATATATATATATATATATATATATATATACATATATATATATATATATATATATATATATATATATATATATATATATATATATATATATATATATATATATATATATATGCAGGAGATTAACCAATATTATTGCTGTCTGAAATGGATATGAATAATGAAAAGTTGATACCCTCTGAAGATTTCTGAATTTAACA
>CM063511.1:3106920-3114420 GCA_032207245.1 Pardosa pseudoannulata
GTTGCGCCTGGCTGTGATTGAGTGTTTTGTTCTCCTAGCGCCTTGTCTCGAAGTTTCATTGGTCAGAGCCACGAGAACCCTTCCCTCTCCCTGAGAGCGCGGTGTTTTCATGGCGTCTGGCAACCCTCTGGCTTTCTGTGTTTCGGCGCTTTTGGCGTGAACGCAGCCTAGAAGTTTTCTTGGAGAGACGGAGAGACACAGAGATGAAGTTTTAACACCCATAGCGACGCGTTTTTTTTTTTTTTTTTTTTTTTTTTTTGGTCGGAAAAATGTTCTATTGGAGCCACCTCAATCTTTGGCCAGCCTAAGCACTCTGTCCTCGTTTTGTTTTACTGCGACGTTCCTGGCGTTATTCTTATATAAAGCAACAATTTAGTCTCCATAATACTTTTAAACAACGCAATTGAATGATTCTCAGTTACCCACTATTAGATCAAGGCAGAAGTGAACTATGGTAGTTTTAGATTATAAAAGTCAAAATTATTTGATCAAATACTAAATAAAATTATGTCTCTTCATCAAGTCAACATTTGATTTTTTTCTACCTGAGGTGAATCTCAAATTAATACCTCCTACTCTTCATCAATCATCCTACATACAGCTCCGTTCCTCTACATGGAGTCCCGACTCTTCCGTATACATATGATAAAAAATTAGTGCCTAAAACTGTACACATGATTTGATACATTGTGTTGCTGACTTTTAGCAACAGAACTGGAAGTTTATAATGGTTCTAATCTTGCAGCGTGATAGTTCCATTTCAGACACCTTGTACTTAATGATAACAGAATTTGCTTTACGATTTTCACAACATAGAGTTATAAAGCAAGCCTCTTTCATTCAAATACAAAGAATCGTTTGCAAAAATACGCCGACGCGGACAACTTATGCAGACGATATTTGTAATGGCGGGAAACTTTCGTTACAACCAGATATATATGTATAACAAAAGCAGATTTTAATTAAGTGAAACAATCGTTCGTTTAGCAAATATTTTGTTGACGAAAAAATATTATTACTGCAGAAAACACAAAATCATGTCTTGATAAAATATATTTTCTTAGTCCATTTTACTGTAAATTCGTGGTATATTCTTTAGAATGTAGCATGCAGTTTAATTAGGTATATCTGTTATTTATACTAAAAGAATTGTTTGGAAGTATACATTTAAAGTTTATTATTAGTTAATTATCTACAATTATTTATACAACTATTATATTTATTTCACGCTACATGATTTCGTTAATTAATATAATTTTCGAATGGAATTTACAATGCATAAAATATTATATAACAAAATATTTATTTAAAAAAAATTCTAAATGTATTATAAAAAAAATGATCTTCTATCTAGATTAAGATAAAAGATTAATCCTATCAAATCAAAATGTCTTATCAATGAAAAAAAAATTGTTATTTTAATGGGAGCTCTTAATTTGTTCCCATTGGGTAAGTATAACACATTAATAATCTAGATATAGTGAAGTAACGAGAAATATATATTCGTATTTCTAAATGCGGAAAAATGTAGATTAAAATTATTTTTCTCCTTAATGCTGTTTATATATAAATTAATAACTAAGTCATTTATTCTATAAAAATTTATTTATAAAAAATCGTCTAAAGAAAATTTTTAATGGAAATGTGTACACAGTGTCCTAGAATAGATACAAATAATATGCTCAAGTATGTGACTAAGTCCCCAAATTTGTCTATTAATTCCTCAATTTTATCTATAAAACTGTATCACGAAATATGGCTTTCTGTAGGCGAAATAAAAACCCAGTGCCTTTGAGGTAGCGCTTCATTCTCCCGCGACAAGGGTCCGAGGTTCGATCCCCGGGCCGGGCAAGGTTGACTCAGCCTTTCATTCCTTCTGTGGGTAGATGAACTGATTACCAAGCATGCTTGGGAACTAAACGCTGGGTGTTCAGCGTTAGATTGATCACCTAACCGGGACATATGCTTCGCACCCCAGGGCAACTAGGGACTGTTGCACCGAGTTTTTTTGTTTTAGTAGGCGAAATAAATGCAACGTAAACGATGGAGGGCTAGTTCGAAGCATAAAAATCTATTCTTTCGCTACATGAGTGGTAATAAAAACGGATACTACAGCTTTAAGCTAATTCCAGACGGCTAGATGCGACCTTCCGTACTTATGAGTTGCACTATAATCATTCAGACATTGCTTAGCGTAATAAAGAGGGTATAAAAATACACATTTATCAATGTAGTGTGTTATCAATGCGTGTGTGTACTCTTTTATTTCATGTTGTTGAAGATATAGTCAAATAAAACCTTATTTTAATACAGGTTAAAGGTAAATAAATTTTTGTGGGTGCAGGGGAACTTGACCCTTTCGTGTGTATATATATATATATATATATATATATATATATATATATATATATATATATATATATATATATATATATATATATATATATGGCTAGTCACTGCATATAGCGTACATGCACTACGTCGGCCAAATTTTTAGAGTGACCGATTGTATAAAGAATATTAAATAGGAACCTTATGTTAGGAAAAAAGTATTTATGTAAAAAAATATTAAATGTATTTAAGAATTAATTTTTTTTCTCTCTGCCAGTTCATGTCTAGGAAATATAATCATCATAAGCATAATTTTAATCAGTACTTTTCATATATTTCTTACTTAAAAATGTATCGATCTAAAATATATTAATTCGTTTCCAGTGAATTTCTTAGTTTCAAATGTATTAAAAATGCCAACTAAAATAATCCAAACAGGTCTAATGATAGGTAAAATGTTAGATATGATATCTAATTTTGATATAAAACTGTACCCTCTATTATTTTCGAAGAAAGTATATAAACTAAAAATAAGTTATTTAAAAATTCAGAGTTATCAGAGGTTATTGGTAAAGTAAGAACACAGAATGCACTTTATGATTTCACTTTGTTATATAATATATAGATTTTCCATGAATCGTTTTGATTGCTAGTGAATTGTATGAAGTATTCATGTGAAGTCATATATAAGCATCTAATTATCGGTATAGGAAATAATTGTACTGGAAATCCGTATCATGAAATTCTGTCAAATACTGTTGTACCGCAGGCAGATAATTAGCCAGAAACGATCCTATATATATATATATATATATATATATATATATATATATATATATAGATATATATATATATATATATGTATATATATATATATATATATATATAGATAAATATATATATATATATATAAATATATATATATATATATATATATATATATATATATATATATATATATATATATATATATATATATATATATATATATATATATATATATATATATATATATATATATATATATATATATATATATATATATATATATATATATATATATATATATATATATATCAGGTCTAAAAAACAGGTAGTATTGATGATATGTAGTGACGTTATAAGCAATTTTAACAAAGGTACTCTTTCATAAAAATATAATAAATGAAAAAGTCCCACGCTCGCGTAAGCTTTTGGTATCATCCGTTCAAGCAGAAAGATATTTGAAGCATTTTTATGATGAAGCGAACCGGTATGAGTCAGTCAGCGAGTGGGCATGGAGCTATCATCACAATCTACTCTTGTCTTCGACGAATAAATGAATATGGCGCTAGTGTTGCTTTTAAATGAAACTATGATTTAATAAACTTATTATTATTATCAAGAAAGACTGTTTTCCATTAGCCGTAACGCTTTATCACGATATATATATATATATATATATATATATATATATATATATATATATATATATATATATATATATATAAAGCTGTCACGGACTAATGTACTAATTAAATAAAGAGAACTCTAATTTAAAAAATAATTATAATGCATATCATATAATCATTATATTTAAAGACAATATATTTAAAGACATGTACAAAATGCGAACAAAAAGTATAAGTTTATTTTTTATAGCATAAGTAAAGTATTTAATAAATAAATTATTTATTCAGTATAATTTTACAAAAAAAAAAGAAAACAACTAATATATCCAAACATAAACTTAACTGTGAAATCATGCAAATATTTTCTTGTTCATTCATTAAAAATGATAAAAGTTTTATTGCTTCTTGCGGATCACATGTGATTTAATGTCCCTCTAGGCTAAAATCTATCTCATTTTAAATGTGGTAAGCATAATGAGATTTTTTGTATCATGTTTAAAAAATGATCCGTTTTGATTTAACCTCATCTGATACGCGAAATTTTCTCTGATCCACTGAAGGATATTGATCTAGAGGAGCTCTTTCTCCTTTCGTACCGTATGAAGTATAATATCACGCCTGTCTCAGAACCACGAAAGCTACTTTAAGAACCATGTAATCAAAATCCTATAGCGGCATTTGAGACGTCACGGGTTTTCGTTCCGTCTGCAAAAGTCACTGAAATGTAAAGATTTATTTCGTGTTAAACTCTTAGCTTATACTGATCCTGTATTTGAGAAAAATCAAACACATTTTTAATTTTAAATATAAATATTAAAATTTTAAACATTATCAATTATGACAATTAACGTTATTAACGTTTCTAACGTGATAGGAACAATACAGGCGTGATAATTTGTAGTGTTAATTTTATATTTTACGGTGCTTAAAAATTACAAACTAATTTAATTTTTTAAGACACAATATGGGTGTAGCTGAAGTCACGAGTAAACAATCACGTATTTTCTTATTTATTTATTTATATCAGGAACACTGTCAGTTTGTAAGATATTATATACAAATGAGTTAGTTTTACAAATAGAATTTGGATATTTAGAATTCAGACAAAATGTGATTTATGAAAAAAAGAATAAAAGGTTCGTTTTCACCAATTCATGATTTTTATGGGTTATGTTTTACTCATTTATGTATATTTATTTGTATATTCTGGGTGTTTTTATCCAATACAATAACTGAATGATAATGAAACAGATGCGATTTCTACCCCCGCTTCAGGACGCCATTTTTTTTTCTTGGCGATCTTGGTAAAACCTCATTTTCTGAATGTCGCCAAACTAAAATGGAGGCAGAAAATATTGTTCTCTCAAAGATCCCCTCCTAAAAAAAATATTGACGGCACCACATGTCTTTTAAAAAACCAAAGTTATTACAAAATCTACAAAAGTTCACAGAGCGTATATTTTACAGATTTTTACTATTTAAGAACTATGCGATCACATCGAAAATGAGTTTTATAATGCGTTTGTATTTAAAAATTCTTTAAAACAAATTTTTATTTTTTTAGGGTTGTTTTCCCCCTTAATGATTATTACATACAACAATAAATGCATACTACATACACAGATTTTAATAAAGACATTTAAATTTAGTTTTTATAAGACCGACATCTCTTTAAAAATTATGAAATAATTCCCTCCTTTTTAACTCCTTCACCCCTACATACTTGTTGCCCTCCTCACGAACTGGATAATCCTCGCAACAACATCCATAATTCACTACTAGAAAGAAACAAAAAAGAAAAAATAATAATAAAATTCTACAACATCGTGGGTTCGATTCCCACAGTGGCATGGATATTCGTAGCCGTTCGGAATCGGCTTTAAGCAGTAGGTCCCGGTCCCATTAGCCCTCGTGTTGCAAGAAGTAGACCGTAGCGCTCCAAACCAATATCAAAATAATAAACCCCCCATTACCCCCTTCCTTCATGATTATTACATACAACAATAAATACATATTACATACACTCATATTTTAATAAGGACAATTAAATTTAGTTTCTATAACACCTACCTCTCTTACAAAATTATGAAATAATTCCCTACTGTTTACCGAATGCATAGGAAAAGCTGATCCTATTACACCTTCATCCCTATATATGAGTTGCCCTCCCCAAGAAATTTATAATCCCCGTAAAATCTACTGATACTTCTTAACCACATTAATTATAGACTAAATGTTCAAACTAATAAGAAAAAAACTGAAATTTATACAACCTGACCACGCGAGATTACAATTCCGAACTCGAGGAATCTCGTAATGATTAGAGAAAAATTATTCCAACAGAGCCGGGAGATGACGTCAGAAATCATGTGCACCAATGGGGCTGAAAGAATGAACCAGAGTTGCCACTACAAAGTTCCAATGAGCCGAACACTGGCCGATTGTTTAGGGCGCTGATCGTCGGTACCGGAGTTCGTGGGTTCGAATCCCATTATGGCATGGATGGTCGTAGCCTTTCGGAATCGGCTTTAAGCAGTAGGTCCCGGTCTCATTAGCCCTCGTGTGCAAAACAGTAGACCGTAGCGCTCCAAACCAAACCAAACCAAACCAAAGTTCCAATGTCAAGGTAAACAAAACTAACCAGTCATCGCTAGGCAAAAAGCTCGAAAAATCTCCAAATTTGGCGGGAAAAGCTGAGATGTAAATAACGCATCTGTACTATGACATTTATGCTGGATAACGTGCAACACTTTGATATTATCTTATAGCGTCGTAAGAGTGAAAATTTCTGGTTTAGTAAAGAACGCTAACGATCGTTTAGATTCACGAAGTATAAGGAGATGCGGATGACTAATTCCAAATGGATAATAAGATATTTTGAACATTCATTGGAATCGAAACATTGGAATACGATGCCGAAGTGTAGCGTTCTTTTATAGAGCCAAACACCAGGCTGTTAGCATTTGAAAACTGTGCAAATAAATCATTCCATTTTATATGAATTTAAATTATTACTCATAACAATTATAAAAAACATAAATATATAATATAGTACTTAAGTATTCCGCTACTTCGAAAACATAAATAATCTTGCCATACCATGCCTTTTAATGGCGTTTGATGATTACCATATCATATCTTTATAAAAAAAACTCATCATTTCATTGACTAACATGTATCACTGATACAATTACCCACTTAACTCTAAACTAGTTTCTCAATCATGATTTAGCCCACACCATTATAGCAATAAATATAACTCATTCCATTGGAAAGCCATTTTCCTTTCACGAGGATTAATGTTTCTTACACTCTTCAAGATCTGATAGATGGTAATTATTTTAGTGTGCATGCAGTATCTTTCAAGAAATAAATCCTTTGGGGGTCACAGCCTGGGCATTAAAATGTGTATTCTTTATTTGCAGCGAAAAATGACTATTAAAATTTTCCTCGTAAATTTATTATCATAATTTAGGACTTGCATTCCGGAGGAGATTGAATTTCTCTCCCAATTATTATTCAGTCAGATAATTTCCATAAATGACAGTAATTTGTTCTGAATGTTTATGACTACATTCTTGAAATGCTAAGAGTGATGAATCGATATTTTTAAGTAAATTTAATGGCTTGTAAATTCTCTTTCAAAGAGATATCAATTTAGTGGAAAATATAGTACAGGGCAGTTTAAAACCATTCCTTTGTAAAATGTCTGATCAAAGATTTTAAACCTACACACATGCATATAATGCACACACTAGCACTCTCTCATATATATATA
>CM063511.1:3119420-3176920 GCA_032207245.1 Pardosa pseudoannulata
AAATTAAGTTTCTACTTTTGTAGTTATATATGCATATTTAAGTAAGTACACAACACATTATGTAATACTTGAAACCTATCCCAGGAGGGCTAAATCCTCTGAATTACAAAATACTCTAGAACGGGGAAAACTTTGCATTGATTTATTTATTAATTCTCGATAAGTACATTTCCGTGTACAGCTGAAGGTTTTATATATCTTAATTCGTAATACCTACGAAACAGCAAAATTTCGAAGGGTATTATTTGGGTTGTATGTCGCAGTAAGATTGTAAGTATTAAGCGATTCATAGAAAATTATTTACATTCGTGTTAGTTGAAATTAAAGATTAAGTTTATTTTAAAAAATATTTGGAAAGATTATGTCATTTATTTACAGGATAAAATTACGCAATGCATTCTGAAACTTTTTAATTTTTAATATTTTAATATTTTTTCTAGCTTTCTCACTGTGATATGATATAAAAATAAAAGCTTTAAAATTTTAGAATTTTTTTATATAATATACTTTATGCTTCTCTATGTATAAAATAAAGTCCCATAGTTAAATACATATTTTATTTTAAATTAAAATTCTTGTTTTTGAGTTATAAAAACTTCTATGATCTTTAAAGAGCTCTTAAAAAAGGAAAGAACGAAGCTGAATTTACAATTATTCTTATGTTTTTCTAGATGTAATCGCATTAAACTATGACGTCCTTAAATATTTTTATTCATTTAAAACATAAGATTATATAACGATGGGTTTTTTAAAATTCATTCTTATTTTCTTTTAAATTTACAATTTTCTTCTTTAATTCCTGAACGGACAGTATTATTTAACTAACTGTATTGAAAACATATCTTTAGTGTATTTGAAATGGTAAAACTATTATTTCCTTTAATAAAATCCTGATTAAATTTATCTGATCTTTTAATTAGATAATGTAACATAAATATTATTTTAAAAAATATTATTATTGCATCATGTTTAACAATGTCGATAATATCAAGGAGTCGGAAAATGTTTCTTTTATATGAAGTAAAATAAATATATAATACTCCACATATGCATTTTACTAGAAATTCGAAAGTTTACGAACACCAGTCCCAGTCTAACATACAATCCTTTATAAATCTTTAAAAAAATTTAATACATACACTCAAAAAACAAAACATAATGACTACCCCTACATTTTGCGATAAACTCCCCTGGATGACGTGGAAGGCACGTGATCAGGTGGAAGTGGTATTTAACTACTGCTGAAGAGTCTGAAGAATCATTATTTCACTTACTTCTGTGTGTCATGGAAAAGGCTGCGGATCTAATCGATTTTGATAGAGGGCAGATTGTAATGGCTCGAAGGATCGGAACAAGTATTTCCGAAACGGCACGACTCGTGGGTGGTTGTTCGAGTCTAATGTTGTTAATACTTATGCAAAGTGGATGAATGACGGTGAAACCAGCAGTAGACGCACGCTATCAAAGAAAAAGGTCGTCAGAGACTGTCTCGCATGGTAAAGCAAAACCGGTCAAAGGTGGGCCAACTCGTTATTAACAGGTGGTCATAATGTTTTGGCTCGTGACTATATTTTTTTCTTCTCAATTGATAACTGTTAGCAGATTATTCAGATTCTAAGAAAATGAGGGAAATAATAAAATAGATTGACTTGCAGAGAAGGTAAATTTTCATACATAATGTAAAAGAAAATAATTTTAAATTGTTGTTTACAACAGTTTACCTTTCCAAACTTCGTAAACCCTTAAAATTAAATTTATATTTTAGTAGGTATTTACGTACGCAAGCTGAAACATGTGTTATACTTGAAAGCACCACTTTGAGAACATTTTTTTTCAAAGGCAGTTGGCAAAATAGATATACATTTTTATGCCAAACGTGATTGTAAAGCTTTAGCACCTTCTGAAAAACACTTGTCGCGTAAAGAATTTTAGGGATGCGGATAATATTTCACCTGCTTGACTAATCGCAAATTAGAAGCAGGTGCCGAGCAGAACACAGTCGGGTTTGATCTACCACCTGCAAAGGTATTGTTTGCTTTTGGAAGATATTTAGACCTCGAATTTAGTTTATGTGCCCCATCTGCCACTCATAAGCACGTCGGATCTTAGTCAACTCGAGCCTCAAACCCACAACCTTCTGAATGTGAGATACGCAGCCTTTCTGATTGAGCTACTGAAGATATATAACTTAAGAGCTAGATACTTATGAGTCCGTGAAATAGACTCCTAGACTTTTATGAAAAGAATTGGTTGTTAATACCGGTGATAAAATTTTCATGGCAACAAAAAATAATCGATGATTCAATTTAAAATGATCACCTACGTACCTAATCTATTATTGAATCCAAATATAAAAGAAAACTGTTTACGTGATATCTAAGTTCAGCGATAAAACGAAAGAAAATAATGAGGACGATATTTAAATAATTTAAAGTAAGAAATGATTAAATGGCATAGGAATGGCATGGTTAAAGGAATGGCTCAATAATGCTAGAAAAAAAAGTTTATTTTCATCTACTTATAATGTGATAAATTGATAAATTTAATCGCCTTCTCTTAACCTAGGAAAATAGGGATTGAAATAATGACATTAAACACTCGAAAAGGTGGGAATGGGTTGAATTCGAACGTTTTGAAGACGACAGTATTGTTCGCTGTGATCTGAAGCATATTTATACCAATTTATTTTAGAATCGAATCGGTCGATTAGGAGATGATAAACTTTATTCGCTTTGAATTTTGCTAACCCTAACTCATGAAGAATAAAATGGATGCCTTTATCTATTCCAGGTCCAACCGCTTCATAAATTCGAGTATAGACGAACAGATGATTTAGGCTATTATTATATAAGGGGTATATATATATATAATTAAAACCTAAGTTACTTGAGAATTTCAAAGGGTATTATTAGGTTGTACCACGTTCTAAAATTGTAAGTATTAAAGGATTTATAGAAGGCTAAATATTCGTGTTTGTTTATATTAAAGTCTACACTCATTATTAAAATACATTTAAAAATTATGTAATTTCATTTCGCTAGAAAAATACAAAATGTATTTAAAAAACCCTTCATAATCTGGAATAATTTGATATTCTTTTTAGCTCGCTCCCTAAGGTCTTGTGTAGCACAGAAACAGTGTTTAACAATTTTCATTTTTTATAAAGCTAAACACTTCATCGTGTTTTATCCCTCTCTTTATATAAAAATATTACACAGGTATATACTGTCTATAAAAGCGATTATGTTAAATGTTGTTTTTTTCATATTCATACTTAAAAGTTTAAATAAACTTCAAATCCCAAATGGCAATCCATTCTCTGTTTGCAGTAATATATAACCGCATATGCGTATTACGTATTGTTTTAATGTATTACACTTACTGAAACATAAAATTATGTAAAGGAATTTGTTCCACTAAATGACACTAGAGTCCTGAGTATATTTTCATAGCTTTATTCAAATCTCAGAGCACACTACTCATCAATCATCTTCAATGTCGTCGCACATTTGAGCCTAACTTTTGATAAAAGCAGGCTTAGCTGCACATTCCGCTGCACATTCCAGATTACTGCGCGTGAGCCGTATTTATGTGGCTAACTCCTCACGACGCGTCACTCTCAGTAAAGAATCCCTAATTAAAATCTTTTAAATTTAATCTATAATTTAAACCCTGACATATATATATATATATATATATATATATATATATATATATATATATATATATATATATATATATATATATATATATATATATATATATATATAAATAATTTATTAACAATATAGTTACTGTATTTAATATAATTTGTTTTATTTTTTGCTATAAAAATTTCAAATATATTTATCTGAGAGTGTGTAATAGATGGTAAAATAGAACACTTATTTCGAAATTTATTTTATGCTTCCATGCTGTAAGTGTCGTTTAGATTAAATAGTCTGAAATATTGCCTTTTGAATGAACCAAAGCATGTTAAATCATTTAACATTTTAACTTAATGGTAATTTACAACTTTTACTATCCTCAGTCATATTCTAATGTAAATAACTTTACAAAATGTTTACAATTTATTACCATATACAATCATTTCTTTAGAATTCGTAAATGGTCACAAATAATGATAAAGAATCTTGAGAAAATAAGCAAATAAGAATCTAAGCTGACTTATCAGAAGAGGTAAATTTCCATACCAAATACGAATGCAAGACAATTGCAAACAGTAATTTATGATATTTTATATAGCGAAATCTAATGTTGCCTTGAAATTAAGATCATACTTTTGTAGTTACTTATGCATGTTTAAGTAAGCACGTACTTTCTAATACTTGACTGCATCCCCAAGAGAAATAAATTCTCTGAATTGCAAAATACTCCAGAACAAGGAAAGGGGGGCATTGATTTATTCGGTAATTCTAGAAATGTATGTTTCCATGTATTTATGAATGTTTTATGTATCTTTATACGATATGTTAGGAAAAAAATTCCCAGGGTATTATTATTTTTTGCTAAGAAGTAAGATTTTAATTATTACGCAATTTATAGAAATATAGGCTTTTGTATTTCTTAACACTTGGCATGCGGGTATACTTCACCGCAAAATTACGCGTGCAGCGGGTGTTATTTCGTGAATCGCTCGAAAGTTTAGTTATTCAAATAAATCACAGTCAATCGAAACCTACTTTGTTTTTAGGAACGAAACTTTTTTTTTATTTTACACTTTAATATACACTAAATGATTATTTAACCAAAAAAAAAAAAAAAAAAAAAAAAAAACAATATTTTTACGAAATCACAAAACTAAACGATTTTTAAAATGAAAGTCCTATCATCTGTCAGCGCCTATTTCTTCATCACTCTCTTTGTCACGACGACTCATTTTATTCATTTTGTATTCCACAATAAAAACCAAGCTTCCAATGGACAAAACATGACTTATACGTTCTTTAGCTTGGAATTCGATGGAAGACGAAATAACGCGACAAATGACCGAGTCACTTAACAATCCTAACTTCTGGAAAGAAAAAATGCAAACCGTTGCATAGCAACACGCATATAATGTCACACATACATATAATTATACGTATTTAGTAGATTTGTGGCGAGGAGCGGGTATCCACTCCAAATCTACTCAATACGTATTTTTACGCAACCAGCGCTCCAGCGACAGACTGCAAAAAGCGTAAAAATACGTTTTCCGCAGGCAAAATGTTAATAAAAAATTTAAATAATCTTAAATGTTTTTTATCTTTATTTAGCTTTTTAGGTAAAAATATACGAAATATTTTCAGCGCCATGTGGTATAACAAATAGGCCTAGTTGGATATATGGATACTTTTAATAAGCCGAATGCTTAATAAGCAAGTAGGATCGGGTAACATTAATTAGGAGATTAATATCAAATAGAAAGTTATTTGACTGTTTGGTTCTATTATCTAACAGTAAAAAAAAGAAATACATTAAAGAGACTTCTACAACCTGCCTAGCCTGGTTTGTGTTATTTGAGTGTGAATTAATGTTTTACATCAAAATCTAACTCAAGTTACAAGTAAGTGTAGAAATATCTAAGAAAAAATCTTCACTAAATAGTATGGATCTAAATTAATATTAAGATTATAATAAAGATTAAGACATTTGTTTTACATAGATTTTTTGTTTTTATTTTATTTTATTTTGTGTGGTGACATTGTTTGATTCACTGTGGTTTGATGGATAATATTATAATAATTCTCGTTGTTAATTAGTTAGTTTTTTGTAGTAATACAGCTTATGTATTAAAAGTGAGTAAAATTATAAACAGCATCATTTAAATACAACTCGTATTTGTTAGTATTTCCTAAAATATTTTAAAAATTCATTTCATTGTTTCAGAGGAATATTAGACAAAAAATATTATGCTCTGATATTTTAAACAAGCCGATTATTTTTATACACATATTTTTGTTGTATATATAAAATTATATAATAATATGTTTTTAACGTGATTACAGTTTTTGTAAAAAAGTTTTGTTTGTTTCAAGTTTTTCTATAAGCATGAATCATGATTAACATAACTGATTTTACCATAAGATAAAGTTTGATGAATACTAATTAGTCCATGAAACAAGCCATCGCTACCCATTAAAACTACCTAAGAGTTTGAAAAGCTATTAAATTATTGACATTTTTTATAATACAAGTTAATAATATTTGATGCAACATACTAGTGTTTGGCACTCATATATTAATTTTCAATTATAATATTTCTAATATTTATTTCTATCATTTGACAGTGTATAATCCGATATAAAAATGAAAAAATTACGTATATTAAGGTATTCGTATACGTTCGGAGAATTTGTTTCTTTAAACATTCTAGAAACTAGTTCATGTTTTTTTTACATTTTTAGATTTATTTTTTTATATTATCATAGAGAATGGCACTTAAAAAATTATTCCTGGAGAAGTTTTTATAAAATTTCTAATAACTGAAGAAAATTTAGTAAATAAATCGGGTTTTTTCAAAAGGTCTAAATTTTTAATAAATTAAATTATTTCAATATTTTTGATGCAACACATTTCTTATACACTGGACTAGTGAATCACCTAAAATCTTAATTCAAAAATAAATTTTGGTCTTACAATATCATACTGAATTTTTAACGAAATTTCATTACCTTTATATCTAACTATGAGTGTTACATCATTAAACATTATCCAAATTTAAAGCTCTTAGGTCATTTACTAGTAAATACTATCAAAAGCATTCATAATAATTTTCAACAAAATATTTTAATAACTTTTTGAGAAATCGCATTTTAAGTTTCAACATTTTATTAAAAATAACGTTCTGAGAAACACGCATTTGAAGTTTATGAAAGAAACTTTAACAATTAAAAAATTAAAATACATGTTTAAAATTCCCCACACTTTCTTGCTTCAAAACTTTCAAATTGCCAAGTTGCTAATTATCAAAAAATACTAAAAAAATGTATAAATTAATCTTCATGAAAATTTTAAAAGTTTTGTCCAAAAAATGCTCTTAACCAGAAGTTGTAAATTTAATCCCTTTCACAACTTCCGGTTCCGAAATCGCTACTTCCGTTTTGTTTCGAGAGCTGTCACTGATGTTTAAACAGCTGTAGCTTTTCTTTAAAATGCTGTAGTGACAAAACAAAAACAGATTTAGAAGCCTAAAAGTTAAAACTTTACAATAGAGAAATTAAAAAAATTATGAATTTTTGCCAAAAAGTGAAGTTTTTAACGTAGACAGATACCTTAAGAGATTTCACTTTACAAAATTTCCTGTTGAAACAAGTCCTCTGTTATGAAGAGGTGACGCATCAGGCTTCTACCATAAAAAAATTCAAAGAAATCAAAAAAATCCCAACACTGTCGTTTCGGAATTTTAAAACTACACAGAAAATGTAACAGTACATTACGTTTATTTCATTTAAAAATTAAGAATTTTCCGTAATCATATTTCATTTGTTGTCATATTTTCTTATATAAAATCCCTATCCCTATTTTCAAATACTGAGAGATTAACAAATTGGAAAGCCACAATGTACAACATAAATTCAAGGTTAAATAAACTGGACATAAAACTACTCATTTATTCATATACTTACGTATTATCTCATATACTTACGTATATTTATGGGCACTATGCATTCCATATTACCATGCAGGTTTATACAGTATTTTACTCAAAACGGCTCAATGCAATCAAATCTGTAAAAAAATATTAGGTTAAAATATAAAATTGGTTTCATTGCGTATAATGTTGCATCTAGTGCAGGAATTCTGTTTTTATTTCTTTTAATTTTTATTAGTTCCAGAAATTATTAAAAATTCCTCAATTTTGTTGAGCATTTATCCAGTAATTTACATTTCAATATAAAACAGTAAGTACCTCAGCTTGTTAATTAGTTCAACCTCTCCTTAATAAGTATTCAATACTAAATAAAAACTATGTTTTCTATACATTCAAGTTTCCTATTTTAGAACTACATAAAATATATTACCAACTAGCTGCTTCGCACCCAGCCTTCGGTCTGGGTAATAAATGTTCCTATGAAATGTTTTAGAACCATTATTATAGGTATTCATATTGATAAAAATCTTAAACCTCGTATGCAAGATTGTTCAAGAAAATGTTAGTTTATTTATAATGGATAATTACAGTTATAACTACGTATATGCTCTGTGTTGCTAGCCTGTGTTATGAAGCCAAATTACACAGCTTTCTCTTATAATTGACGCAATAGTGTGTTATATTTGGCTATGTTTGGTTTGGTTCTATACATTCAAGTTTCCTATTTTAGAACTACAGGTTAATGAGACCGGGACCTACATTTAACGCCGATTCCGAACAGCTACGAAATAAGTGAATGGGATTCGAAATGCTATTTACTTCCGGTTCCGAAGGCCAGCACCCTAACCAATCGGCCATCGTTCGGCCCCCGATGGATTGAGATATGTAGATAAGCACAGCGTAAAAATAGTCTCAATTAAGAAAAAATAGTTAATAACCTGGTGTCCCATACATTTTCTCGAATAATGCGTTATTTTATCGGTAGGTCAGTTAAATCATTCCCATACAAAATTCAATCATTTGCATACAAAATTAATTCCATATGTTTTCTTGCTTAGACATATAACTACTTATGCATTTATATCTGCAAATAAATAAATAAATAAATAATCTCTCTCTCTCTCTCTCTCTCTCTCTCTCTCTCTCTCTCTCTCTCTCTATCTATCTATCTATCTATCTATCTATCTATCTATCTATCTATCTATCTATCTATCTATCTATCTATCTATCTATCTCTCTCTCTATATATATATATATATATATGAAATCCATTTTTTATAAAACTCCGTGTCAAGGACAAAGCTCAACAGCTAGCAATAATAAAAATGCACTGGGCGGACATTGAAGAGAACGACTCTATTCTAATTGAAACTTTATTCCAAAGAGGCTACAACGCACATCTTTTCTACTTCACGACAGATAAAGATAAACCACAGAGATCACTCTGCTCGAAAAGAGGTGCACCCAAGACCTAAGACAAAAATATTAATAATGGGGATAAAAACCGTGGGATAAAAATTTTTCCACGGAAAAAAAAAAATAAAAATAAATAAATAAATAAATGCAAGATCAGCAAAATCGCTAAACCACTTGCCACCGACAACTGGGAAACGTGCTGAATAGATAGAAAGTTTACATATTTAGGATAGAAAGTTTTGGAAAGAATGTTAAGTGGAAAATACTCCTTTGATTAATCTATTTAGAGGCTAGGAAAAAGATTTAAAGGAATTAGAATGGAAGAGAGAAGGTTTTTAAGAAAATATTAAAGTTAAATAATTTTGATATATTACACACACACACACACACACACACACACATATATATATATATATATATATATATATATATATATATATATATATATATACTTTCATGTATACAGATACATGCACACATATTTATATATATAAATCTGAAATGTATCTTAAATAATTCCTTGATCTATTTAACAAAATACTCTGGAAAATTATCTGGGGTCGATATTTTGAAATTAAACCGCTTCCTCTCTGGGGGATTGTAAATTTCAAGATTAATCTAGTATAAATTACGAATTAAAAGTTATTTCCCCTTAACAGAAAGTTTCGACAACACTAATTAAGAAATTAAGCATCGACGTTATCCCCATTTAAAACTCCATGTTGAAAGTTCAGACTTTTAAAAGCCATTAAACTGTTCAAGACATTTTTCTTATACTATACCTTATATTTTAGTATTTAACGTTTTTCATTCATATAGTAATTTGGAATTTTTATACATCTCAAATGTTTTTGTTTTCTTTTGACAGGGTGGGAAGTTTAACCACTTAAAAGTTTTAGGCTGCATATTATTTCAGCAAATTTTTCAACTACAACAGTGCGCTAATTTCTCGTTTTATTTTCCTATTTGTATAAAATTTCAGTGCTTCTAACAAAGGTTTTTTTTTTAAATTAAACTGTTTAAGACTTGGACAATATACCTACAAATTCCTATTTAAATGATTATTATTAGCTATTTAATCGATTCTTATTAAATACACAATTTATAATTATCTTTATAGTAAAAATAACCATTTAAATTTGAATCATTAAATCACATTCGACCAATATTAAACGGGATAATTCAGTATGAATCCAATCTTGTTGGAAACAATACAATTCACCTTTAAATTGAATCCAATCAAATATGTATGTAATGGATACCATGTTAGGACTTTTCTAGCAAAATATGTAACAAATTTGTCAGACTGATTGCTCCTTCTACAATAAAAGTTTTATATCACAATCAATACATCGCATCAGAGCTAGGATGATGGGGATACATGAATACTTATATATATAATGTATTATGCATTCTTTTATTAAAAATCTATGTGAATGACTATTTACCTTAATGTCATCCATTAGCTACTAACAGGTAGTGGTTTTCAATAAATTACTATTTTTAAAGGAAGCAGAAAAGAACATACAAAATATCACGAACTAAAACTTTATTATTTAAACTTATTTGACAACGTTGACACAAAACTAAAACAAAATACAAAACAGACGATAGTCAAATATGAAATGAATTGATTAAAATACATGGAGTTTATGTACATGGAGCAAATGTATAAATACACATGCTAATTATTTATGAATCAGTACTGTTTTTTACTGGCACACAAAAATAGATCAAAACCGATTAATAACTTTATTTAGGAAGGAAACGATTCAGAATTTTGCTACAACTATGTTGCCCATGGAAATTGCGGGATGCGCAGCGAGAGGGTTAGTAAAATATGCTTCACAAATATTAGGTAGAGAAATATAAGCAAAAAATAAGCCAAGAAGCATAAATTATCTTACCTTTCGAAAGGATCTAACAAGTTGAAGTAAGGCAGTAAAACATCGTCTGCTGTGTAAAAATACTTTGTATTTTAAAACTAAACCATTATTTTTATTTTGTAAATTCTCGTTAGCACGTATCTCAAAAATTCCAAAATAACTCTCACATAATGTTAATTTATTTGTATAAACTCTTAAGGACATATATATTACTATTATAAACCTCCTAATATTTGAAAAAAATATTCTTCCATAGGCAGAATATTTTTGTTATATTATAAATAACTATAGCACTTACAGGCTTTTAATATTATAAGTAGTTTGATTCTTTGAAAATCACTTTCAGCTACAGAATTATGAAAAGCAAACTATCTCCACAGTAAAGCATCTTTAACTGTAAGTTGCTCTTTTTATCATTTTAAACTAGACGTATCAATAAAGAAAAATGCCACTTTCGGGAAAGTGCTTTGGTAATCATTGGAGAGTGTATTTAAGTGTATTCTTCTTATTAAGTTAGATGCTATTCAAAAAATGGGAAAGGAAATTTCTTTCAGGTAATGATTTATTCAGTTATATTTCCATTCACCAATGAAGCGTTCACCGCACTTCAGTATTTAAAAATCAATTTGTATTAATATCAAATATCTCCCCCAAGCGTGTTTAAAAAGGAAATTACTGTTGAGCTTAAACTTGCTGTAGTTTTCGACAGTTTCTTTACATGAGGAAATTTATTTCGACTTGGGGAATAAGTCGACATTATTGAAATAACATTATTTGACAGCTTTTTCAATAATAGATTACATGTTTAATAAATAGAAAATGGTTTTGTGAAATATATTTTAAAAAGAAATTAGATTAAACAATATGTTTTTATAATTATTATAGATATGGTATTAAAAAATTAATATTTAAACAAGAAAATGTGACATATTATACATCACTCTATTAGAACCTTTAAACACAAAACATTTTTGTATTGACTGAAATTATATTCAGTTCTATTTTATTTTTAAAAGCATTTTGATTATTTGTAAAAAAACTATAGAATCATATTATTTTATTTAAATACTTTTAAAGGAATTATCCGGAAAGTAGAATTCAAAGAATACTTTGTACAGCTACATATTTTCTTCTGTATGGTTAAATTTTTAAAATAACTTTATATTTGTACATATATAAAACAATTATTTAGAAAACGCTAATTGATATCGAATGAAATTTTAAGGCTACCAGAAATATTGTATCAGGTTATAAAACTTTTAATTTTTAAGCGATGTTCACATAAGAATATATAATACTGTCATATTAAACCTATAAGACAGTAAAATCTATATCTTTAAAAGCTTTTTTTATTAAAAAGTTAGACTATTTCATATTACCTAACTCATTTAACAATATACCATACAAATGTTTCTACTCCATATCATAATAACCAATAGTGTTTATTTTTTATTTCTATCTTTAGAATCTTTATACCAGGTGAACAAAAAGTTCGTATAAGCTTTAAAAATTCATAATAACCGGAAAATAACTAAAATAGAAAACGGTTTGCAGGGTTAACATCGCTAAGGCATAGGACTTTATTTTAAACAGAAAAAAACTCAAAAAGAGTCGATAGAGGGCGCTGATGTACACAATTCATAGAAAAAGAAACGCAAATAACGAACAGAATGCCTCCAAATCGTTTATGACAGAAATTTGTGTTTCACACGACCACCACCACAGAGGATAACACGCAGTAGGTCCGGTATTATGCAAGACACCTCTCGGCATATCGCATTTTTCAGTGCAGGGAGACTGGATGAATTGGATCGATACATCCGACATTTCAAAAAACCCCACAACACAAAGTCTGCCGGGCTCCAATATGGAGACCGAGGAAGTCATGGGAACCTGAAACACCTGCTAATGATTTTGTCTTCACCAAATGTCTGGATCAGCAAATCCTTGACTGGATTAGCAGTGTGACTTGTTGCTCCATCTCTCATAAACGTGACAGTAGATAGCGGGCCCATATAAAGGCCCGTTTTCACTCCTGACATTCTTCTGAATTCGTAACTTACGCAAGGCAGCTGTCGCTGATTCCTGATTGACATCAAACAACTTCACCAACAAAGCTTTATATTTCGCACTCAGCATCCTTGTTCGCATGCAAGGTTTACAGCGGTGAACTTGTTGTGTATTTATAAGAGAGAAAGTTCTTATAACTTACACATTTGTATATGTCCACCAAAGTTGCTCGTACCAGCGCCATCTGTCAGCTGTATTTGAGTTACTGTTTTTTCTGTTTAAAAAAAATTCTATGCCTTAGCGATACTAACCCTGCAAATCGTTTATTATTTTGGTTATTTTTCCGGTTATTATGCATTTTTAAAGTTTGTTTATTGGCTGGTAAAAGCAACTATAAAAAAAGAATGCAGAATGTTTGCGAAAAGTTTCGACTTAATTTTTCGCAGATTCGTTCGTAAGAGAAAACAGGAATAAACTATAATAGTTTGAGACGACTTTATGACTGAAATTTCAGCTTTATACTTCCCGTCGAGATGAGGTAAAATTACTTATTTCATATATATATATATATATATATATATATATATATATATATATATATATATATATATATATATATATATATATATATATATATATATATATATATATATATATATATATATATATGTATATATATATATGTATATATATATGTATATATATATATATATATATATATATATATATATATATATATATGTATATATATATATATATATATATATATATATATATATATATATATATATATATATATATATATATATATATATATATATATATATATATGTATATATATATATATATATATATATATATATATATATATGTATATATATATATATATATATATGTATATATATATATGTATATATATATATATATATATATATTATATATATATATATATATATATATATATATTATATATATATATATATATATATATATATAATATATATATATATGTATATATATATATATATATATATATATATATATATATATATATATATATATAATATATATATATATATATATATATATGTATATATATATATATAATATATATATATATATATATATATATGTATATATATATATATATGTATATATATATGTATATATATATATTATATATATATATGTATATATATATATATGTATATATATATATATATATATATATATATATATATATATATATATATATATATATATATATATATATATATATATATATATATATATATATATATATAATATATATATATATATATATATATATATATATATATATATATATATATATATATACATATATATACCCGGTAGAGACAAAATTGGTTTTAAATTTCTTTTACTTTAAATATTCTATATATACAAGGTAATCATAATAAATTATATAATGTTATAATAAGTATTTAAGTCATTTGATGTTAATTAATGAAGAAAATAGTTTTCGACTTTAAAAAAGCATATACACATCAAGCACAACAAAAGAAAAATGTCTAAAGGTTCGGGTAAAAAAATAAATAATAATGAACCCAGAAATTTTTAATACCTCTTATTCAATAAAAAAAAATCGGCAAACTGGGAAGGGGTAATTTTAAAATTGAAACTAACGTTCAATGACTGGAAACAGGTCTCACTGAAGTCAAAAACCATGTTATTATTCGAAAAGTATCTATGTACAACGAAGCGTTTACCTACCTTGATATTTCAGAACAACAAAATCCATTTCTATTTTTGAATGCACATTGTTATTTTCATTTGAAGTTCATTTGCTCTTTAGGCAAGAAATGAATTCGGAAATTATTAAGTATTATTAAAAACTTTTTCTGATCTCAAAACAACTTAAGAACTCTACTCTATCAGAAAATGTTTTCTAATTTTAAATTCCACCTTAATATGTAAATATTTGCATAGATGTAGTGCTAAAAAATTTCAAAATCGAAACATATTAGTATAATGATTGTTTAGTAAACATTTATAATTTGATTTCTCAGCAAATAGAACATTTTATTACTTATATAAGAAAACTAAATTATTTACAAATTACTTTAAAAAAGGGTTTTAAGAATATACATAATGTTACATTTATTCATAAATATATTAACAACCAAATAAATAATACAAAAATGTAAAAGTACATTCCCATTTATGCTAAAAAGAACATTACTATCTGAAGAAGAAACATTTGTAATACAACACACAAAACCTTATTACATTTATATATTAAAACCAGTGATAAATGACGCCCAAATACAGATACCACTTAAGTGACCCACTAGAGAAAACAAGGCAATTATCTAATATGGAAAAATACAAAGCCGAAAAGAAATCTACCAGAAAACAATAGAAAAAGTTAAAAGCAATTTCATTTTATGAAGATTTATTAATGCGTTAAAAGAAATGCGAAAATATTGAGTTGTTATTTTCTAATAGCATCTTAAGTTTAAAATAAACTAAGAGAGAGTAAAATATGTTGCATTATTTTATGGGAATATCTACTTTTTTCGGAAAGTATATGTCAAAGATTTAAAACATACTGTAGTATTGTTTAAACTTATAATCATATAATGATAATAATTAAGATAATGCCGTGTAATATGCTATAGATAACAGGGATATATATATGTAATATATCAAAATTATTTAACTTTCATATTTCCTTAAAATTTCCTCTCTCCCATTCTAATTTCTTAAATTTTTTTCCCAGCCTTTAAATGTATTCATCATAGGAGCGTCCTCGACTTAAAAGTCTTTAGATATATTTCTATCCTGAAAATGTAAATTTTCTGTCTTTTCAACACGTTTCCCAGCTGTCGCCTGCCAATGGCTCCGCAATTTTCCTGATCTTACTCTTAATTCGCTGAGTAAGTTTTTTTTACCTTGGAAAAATTCTTTCTGTTTCCACTCTTGGGTGCACCTCTGTTCGAGCAGAGTGAATTTTGTGTGTTTCTTTTGTCTGTCATTGACTCGTAAAGATGTCCGTTTTAGCAGCTCTGAAATAAAGTTTTAATTAAACTTGTGCCGTTCTCTTTAATGTTGGCCGACTGCCCTTTTATTATTGCTAGCGGATTAGGCTCCTCTTTGCCCAGTAGCTCGGGTAATTATAAACAATAGGGGCTACATAATTATTGTGACCAGAGGAAATACTCATTATATATATATATATATATATATATATATATATATATATATATATATATATATATATATATATATATATATATATATATATATATATATATATATATATATATATATATATATATATATATATATATACATGCGTATCTATTTATCTGTGTGTGTGTCCGTGTGTCTCTGTTCAATGATGTTTTTTTCACTTTCAGTTCCGAATCTGTATTTCCAGTAATTCCTTTCTAGCAATCCTAGCGAATGTTCTCGAATGTTCTCTTGTGGATTTCTTCAGGTTGCATAGCTAAAAATATATTTTTGACGCTTAAATTACTACCCATGCCATTTGTAGACATTGTTTATTGGCTGGTATAAGCAACTATAAAAAAAGAATGAAGAATGTTTGCGAAAAGTTTCGACTTAAGTTTTCGCAGATTCGTTCGTAAGAGAAAACAGGAATAAACTATAATAGTTTGAGATTCCATTTATCCTTATTTCGTTGTCCTCCTCGTCGCAAATTCCACGACTTTATGACTGAAATGTCAGCTTTATACTTCTCGTCGAGATGAGGTAAAATTACTTATTTCTCATATATATATACATATATACATATATAATATATACATATATATATATACATATATATATGTGTGTGTGTGTATATATATATATATGTATATATATATATATATATATATATATATATATATATATATATATATATATATATATATATATATATATATATATATATATGTATATATGTATATATATGTGTATAAAAAGATGTGTATAATTGTATATGTTTATATTGCATGAGTTATAAACGATATTAAAAAGGGAACTATTTTATAATAATAAAATAAATGAAAAAGACCCACAATTCCGTAAACTTTTGGAGTAATGCGGTCGGGCGTAGAGATACTTCAAAGGAAGTGGATGACTAATTAAGTGAGAAGTTCAGTTAGCGCGTGGACATGGAGCTGTCAATACCTTCCCACGTCTAGTTTCGCCATGGATAAATGCAAATGGAATAAGCCATGCCTAAAACGGAAACCCCAAAGTAAATAAATAAGTGTTTTTACTAAGAAGGACTATTTATTCCATTCGCCTGAACACTGGAGAACGTCATATATATATCTGTGTGTGTGTGTGGGGGGTGTATGTGTGTGTATGCGTGTGTGTCACATGACGAAATAAATCCGCCAGCTACAGGATAATTTAGCTCCTGCTGTTTTTAATTGCCTGGGCTTACTGCCGACTAAGTATATTGCGATTGTTTCTTCATTACGTCGCTGCGGTCGTTTCGCTCACGAGAAACTTCAAATTTATTTCAAATATAAGAAAAGACATGTTGTTCCGTTAAGAGCAGAGCATGGAATGACATATAGAAAAAACTGTACTATTCAAAAGTTGGCCTCCCAGCGAGAGATGAGAGAATTTTTTCCCAAGAGAGAAATTTAGTCAGATCTTTTAATCGTCAGAAAGGAACTTAGATCATTATGAAACGAACCATTTTTTCAGAGTTGAAAACTTTCAGAGTTAAAAAAAAACAAGCAAGCACGCACGCACACACACACACACACACGCACACGTATTGATGTTTAAAATATTTATAATTACTCACTACATTATATAAAACAAATGTATACATTAATATATTTTTAGATACCAGAATTTTTAATATCTTACCTAAAATTTTAATAATTTTCAAAATTTTGAACAATACTGATTATATTTTCATTAACTTAATTAGTCTATAATATGGGTATAGATTTAATATTATTAATTGCATATTATTATATTGTATTATGATTCCATCTAAATAGAGTAAAATAAATATTTAATTTCCAGTAAAACAATCGGTTTGGTGATTTCTACTGAATTATTTTTAAGTGGATATACGAGACATCCTACAAAAATATATTTATCCGAATGTATTCACTGATGTCAAATCTTTAATATCTTAACTAAATTATTAACAGTTACTAAAATTATTAATATATTGTTCAGCTCTTATCAACTTAATTAGCCTACTATATGATTAGGGATTTAATTTTACTAAATACATAATATTATTACTATATTCTGAGATCCCTAATATAGAGTAGAAATAAATATGTGCTTACCAGTAAAACATTTATCTACAAAATCTAGACAAAATGAAATAATTCTATTTGAAATGGTCCATTCTTACTTAATATGTTTATCGCGAAAGGTTTTCTGCCAAATGAAATCCATTAAACACAATAAATGGTAACGAGTTTCCATAATTTGGGTAAATTATTTAATATTTGGTTTCGTCCGCAGGGAAAGTCAGTATACTGCCTTGGATAATCTATGGTGGCCTAATAAAAGGTAAGGAAATCTTCGACATTTATCTCAAGATAATAGTCAAACGACTTGCCTTTTCAGATAATTCTCTACGACAATTTAATGCATTATATGAGTAAAATAAAAGTCCATGCATTTAATAAATATATCCTTTTATAACTCCTGATATTTTAAAATGTAAATGTAAATATTTTTAGTATATAAGGCCTGTCTTGTTGCGAGGAAAAAATTAAATATTTATATTTTTAAATAATAAAAGATTTAAAATAGTAATATTTAAAATGAACGTTAAATGTTTCTACACTTCTTCCGAACTTTAAGTAAATCCACTTTTTGAGATTCATATATGTAAATAAATTGAAAGCGGTTTAATTTGCAGAAAAGGTTATACGGCATAAAATAAAATACTCAAAATGTTATCTATCTGGCTATATATCTATATATACCATCTACATCTATCTTTCTATCTATCTATACATCT
Source organism: Pardosa pseudoannulata (assembly GCA_032207245.1). Lineage (NCBI taxonomy): Eukaryota > Metazoa > Arthropoda > Arachnida > Araneae > Lycosidae > Pardosa > Pardosa pseudoannulata. Next base: position 3,138,313 of record CM063511.1, read on the forward strand.
TTATAAACAAAATTTTTTGATAGTGTGTTTGAAATAAAACTCCTCCTAAACATCTGAACTAATTTTAACGAAATTTTGTGTATGTCATTATGTTGATTCAAGAATGGTTTAGATTCACAGTTTGATTTTATAGAAAAAGTTTTCATTAACAATCCAGAATTGCGTACTTATTGAGGCTACTCTAATGCCGCTCGAAACCCTTCACTGCCAACGTATCTGTGGCGCAGTGGTCAGCGGAACATGCTTAAGTACCAGAAATCCCTATGGTTAAATCCCGTACGGGTGATGTGGGAATTTTAATTTAATATATATATATATATATATATATATATATATATATATATATATATATATATATATATATATATATATATATACGTTTGTGACGACTCTACGCTTGGTTTCGTCAAGTATTTTAAGAATATATTTTCTTTACTTTTCCATCCAAACAGTCCATTTTATAATTTATTTAAAAACATTTTACAATTTTTGGAATTACAGCGTTAAAACAGGACAACGTCTGTCGGGTCACCTACTATATGTCAGGTTGGGAAATGGGGTTTTAAAAATTAAGGGAGTTATATTTGAAAATAAGTTTAACTATTTAAAGATCACGTAAGAGGAGTGAGACGCACCCTCGACCTGACGTAAAAAGCAAAAAATAAATAAATAAATAAATAAATAACTGCGTAAGTACATCAGAATGAAAAGGTTTACGAAAGCAAATATTTGGCTCACTTTGAGTCGGAAGCTAGGCTAGGCATCACCCTCCATGCTGGTCGACGATGTAATTGAATAAAGGATTGTATTTAATAAATTATTAAAAGCTTATTTAAATACAATTAAATATATTTATATATATAATTTTATGTATGTCTAACTATATCTTTGAATCCATGGATCCATAGATTCATATGTGCAAATAAATTAAAATTGATCATTTGAAGAGTAAAGGTAAGTTGAAACGAAATTACTCTTTTACCTATTTCTTTAGTATATTGATACATATATATCTATCTGCATCTATTTTTACATGTATATATATATATATACATATATATATATATATATATATATAAATATATATATATATATATATATATTATATACATATATATATATACATATATAATATATATATATATATACATATATATATACATATACATATATATATATATATATATACATATATAATATATATATATATATATATATTTATATATATATATATATATATATATAAATATATATATATATATTTTATATACATATATGGTTTGGTTTTTTCTTGGATAGGTTATATTTGAAAAGGCTATAAATATAACTAATGAGAATAACTTAAAGATAACGGCGAACATATTAAAGTTTAACAGAATTTAGACATAACCAGATTGCCTATACATATATTATATAATATACATTTTATATAAATATATAAATATATATAAATATATATATATATATATATATATATATATATATATATATAATATAATATATTTATATGAAATAGCTTAAAAATGAGGGGAGTGGATAAAAAATTAGCAGTTTTTCTTCACTTAGTTTTGAAAAGCGTGTAAAAACGTGTAAACATGTAAAAATAAAAAGTGCGAACAATTCTTTAAATATGACATTTTACAGATGGAAACTTAAGAAGGGGACATTTTAGAGATATGTTTTAGGGGTAATAATTTTAATATTATATGTATATATAAATATATATGTATATATATATGTGTGTTTCTGTGCGTAAAAGTGCAACTTTGGTTATATTATTTATTCTTGGAAGTGTAGATTCATTCATTAATTTTTTTCACATAGCTGCAGAAGAATACTTCATATAAAATGATTTTTTTTAATTAAATGAAGCATTATATCTTGAAGAGAATACGAAAATATGAAGGAGCAACAAAAAGGAAATAATAATTAGGAAATGCATTATTTATCTACATAAATTTCATCAGAATTTTTTTTTTTTTTTTTTTGCAGCAACAGAGCTTAGTTTTTGCCATTGTTAAAAAATCACGTGTATTAAATACAATTATAATAAAAATATATTTATTAATCCCGCCAAGTATTCACGTCCATTTCTTATTTTTTCTTATAAAAATGTAGTGATAAGAGTTTTATCCTCGCACCATATAAATATATGGCAAAGATCGATATTTAATATCAATTCCTATACGCATTTACCCAAGGAATGCTTTTAAGGAAATGACTCTTACGTTATAACCTGTTGCTGATTAAGATAAAAGGTAAATGTATTTGTAAAATATCTCTCCAAAGAAAACACTCATTTTGTGGGGAAATAAATATATATGAATTCAGAGGAATAAATGATAAGTAAAAAATAAGAAACTATCGAAGTATTAACTGTGTAAATAGTATTTTAATGGTTAAAAAATTGTAAATCGAATTGAGAATTTAGACATTTCCTGCATTCTTAGAAATGTGTTACATGCATCTCTCTAAATGAGAAATAATTTCCTCAAAGATTGTTTAAAAAAATAATGAATTCAATTTTTACTGCAATTATTTCTAACGGTATATTTCAATATAAATATGATGGGAAATTAAAATTAATACTTTTATTTCAAACACTTTACTCTAAAAGATTTCAGCATATACCGGGTGGTCATAATTAAACTGAAAGTTCTCACACTGTTCTGTAGCACGATCTATTTGCGAGAATAACGCCACATTTTTAGGAAGATTAAACAAAAAGGGGGACGAAGAATTCCTCGAAAAAACAAATTAGTTCCAAAAGTCACCCCTAGGGGAATATTTGGCGATGTGTTATAGAGAATAGAGTGTAAACAAAGGCAAATTAATACGGAATAAAATTACCTTTTATTACGCACATTTTTTCTGATTTAGTTCAAGTGCAATACGGCAACACTTTTAAAAAAGCTTAAAATCTACTTAAACACCGATAAAGTCTCGTGATCGGCAATATCACTTACGCTGAGCAGAAAAAGAAGTTAATTATTCAAATTTCACGTTACATCCATTGGAACAATTAAGATATTAATTTGCGTATTGATTTGCATTTGTTAACACTACTTTCTATTACATAGCGCCAAATATTCCCTAGCTGTAACTTTTAGAACTAATTTGTTTTTTCGCGGAATCTTTCTTCCCCCGTCTTGTTTAATCTTTCTACAAAACGTGGCGTCATTCTCGCAAATAGATCGAGCTATAGAACGCTATGAGCACTGTAAGTTTAATTATGTCCACCCTGTATTTAATTAACTACTGGAGGTAACGAGAGTGCCAAAGCAAATTACACTTTTATTTGGTCAAATAAGCATATTCACCAATATAAATATATTGAAAACTGGAAATTTTGTACGAATCTGAATCACGTTTATTATAAAATATATCATATTTGAATGTTTGCTTATCGTAACGCTGTATGGCTCTAATAAAATGTACTGATAATACAAAGAAAGGAAACATTTCATTTCAATACATCCCATTTAAGTGCATTATTAGCAATAATATATTATATAAAGTTCAAAGTGTCGTTTATCATATTTTATTCATCTATTTATAGTTGAGAGAAATTAAAATGTATGTTTAATAATATGCAATGTTTCAGTGCAGTATAAATATTATAGAAATAAATAGCTTTATTTAAGTGTTTTGTTTGTTGTTTAAATTTACGGTAATTTGTCAAACAATTATTTATGGTTTTATGAACTTGTTTTACAGTTGAATATATTATTAGTAATATGTTTGAACTAAAGGCCATCAGTCGCAAGGTAAAATATATATATATTTTAAAGTTACTGTTTAAAAATTCGCTTTATAAAATATTCTTTAATATTCTTTTACAACACTGAAGCTTTACACAAAGATGTAATGCGTTTGTTGTTATTTTGTAGTTAAATATTCTGTATCTGGAAATTTGTTTATTATTACTCTATAAAAAAGTAATAAATTACAATGTTTATCGGGGCAAAAAATACATTATTTCAAATTATATTACTCTTACGTGCTTACTTATAATATATAATTTATTAAATAAATTTAAGAATTTCATTTATTGCATTATGTTCACTTATTAAATATATAAAGAAAATTGAAAGCAGGTCTCAAAATATACAATGTTAAAATACAGTATAAATTAAAAACATTCAAAATATTTAAATGTTTAGTGTATTTTTTACTTACATTTAAAATATGGTGTATTATAAAATAAAATTTGCTGCTGGTTTTAAAAACATGCTTTAGAATTAAATATGTTTAAATAACAGTGGCTACAATCGTAGCGTAAAATATTCATATTTTTCAGAGTTTTTCTTTGATAAGTAGCTTATACAAAATGTTCTACGAGAATTCTTTACAATATTAAAAGATTTATACAATAAGAAATATGTTTATACTTTTTGTTAAAGTTAAATACTTTATATTTGTATATTTTTACTAAATATAAATCTAATATAGTGTATTGTTAGTTGGGAGAAAAAAGAAACATTTTTTATAATACATTACCTTAAATTTCAACATAAACAATAGTTTATTAAATATATTATGGTTTATTAAATATTCAATATTGTATTATATTTAATATATTTAAAAATTCCATATTCAAATATATAATATATATATAATTAAGTGATTAGTATATTGTTTATCTATTTATTCTTACATTTGATTACTAAAACTAATTCCCTTTTCGTTTTATAAAACTGTTGGAATATGTAATATGATAGTAGTAATATATTTAATAGTGATTGCAGTAGTAAGCTTATATAATTGTATAGTTAAAAGTTATTGTTTTAAAATTAGATTTATTTAAAAGCAATTCACAAATATAAAAACATAAGCATATAGCCCGTCATATGACGGGATCAGTAAAATTTTTAATTTTCTAGAATTGTAAATTACCCTATAAGGCAAATAAAAAATGGTTTCTTTTTTGGCTGAGAATTATCTGGTACACGCTCAATCATTTGTTTATGTTTTCTGACCGCATGTTAGTTGCCAACTTTAATTTATCTTGTCCTATTACATGATAGTATGGAGAGCAGAGGTTTAATATTGGAGTGATTATTTGGCTGTATAGATGAATGATGTCCAAAATTGAGTGAATTGATTGCAAACCGTATGGTTATGTAACAAAAAACACAAAAACGAACAAATTTCTTGATTTCAAAGATATATAAGTTAAACGCTTTATATTTATGAATCCGTGAAATAGACTCTTAGACTTTTATGAAAATAATTTGTTGTTAATACCGGTGATAGAATTTACATTGCAACAAACAGATAATCGATGATTCAATTGTGTTGACTTGTGTACCTAATCTATTATTTAATACAATATTTAAAAAAAATAGATATTACGTGAAAAGAACAATTTTTACGTATTATCTAAGTTCAGTGATAAAATGTATGAAAGTAATGCAGACTATATTTATATAATTTAAAATAAGAAATGATTAAAGGAGTTGTTTGACGTCATAATGTTAGAAAAAATGTTACTTTTACCTATATATTATGTGATAAATGGATAAATTTAATGTTCTGCTCTTAACCGGGGACAACAGAGCTGGAAATAATGGCATTAAACACTCCAAGATGGTGGATTTCGAACGTTTTCGAACTCGCTTTAAACTTTACTAACAATAACTCATCAACAATACAATATGGATGCATCTATCCCTTTTAGGTATAACTGTTTCATAAATTCGAAGACAGGCGGATAGATGGACAGAAAATTTATATTATTATTATGCAGGGGTTTTGAGAATATGAAGTTGGAAAACGAATAAAAATATATTAAGAGGAATAAATAATAAATAAATAATAAGGAATTTTTGAATTACTGAATGAAATTACACTGTCAAATAAACGTACGCCTTTCTTTCAACGTAAAACGACGTAATTCAAAGTGTTTTGAAAGCATCAAAAACACTATACAAGATAGATTCATTTAAAATATTGAAAAATCTATTCGAAGATGAAATGCTTTTGTTCTTTTTCACTATACATCGAAATTTATTTATTCTTTCCCTATACAAACGTAATAAAGTGAATTGTTAATCGAGAGAAAATAATATTAAAAAATATATTACATTTCAATGCAGTTACAAATATATATTTTATTTAATATATTATATATGAAAGTTTTATTTATTGAAAGCCTACGTTTTCAGACGAAATTAATAGATCAGAGAAATATAAAATATGTTTCCAGAATATACCATGTTTAAATGCAGTAAAAAGTTCAATTTACTATATAATAAAGTATACTATATATTTTAATCCAAATATTTAGTATAGTTTTAATTACACTACGGCAAACTTACAGCAGACTATCAAAACAATTTTATTTTTATTTTAAAACCTGTTTAAATTTCCGTATTCTTTACACAATATATCTATTTAGAGTGCTAACAGAAGGAAGATAAACAATATTTTTTAAGTTATAGTTAACTGTTTTAAAAGTATCTTTCTCCGAAATATTTCATCCTCATTCGTTTAATTCTATTGTTCATTTAATATACAGATTAACTGTTAATCTTTAAAAGAATTGCTGGAATAAACATTTCCCTGAACTAGAAATAAATAATTAATAATAGTTAAACTATTAAGTTTTCTTGTAAAATATATCTGAAATAATGTTTTTAAGTTTCAAACTGATAAACATTTCCTTTTTTAATATACTGACTTTAATTAACTTTTATTTTATACTGTACAAGTTGAATAATCGATATATTTCAAGTTTAGATGGAAGTTTGAAATACTTCATATATCAAATTTTCTATAATTTTTTAAAAAGTTGCTTTTTAAAAGTTTATGAAATAGTTAACGATAGTGTTTAAATTGTATACTGTTGTAAAAATTTATATATATATATATATATGAATGTATATATATGTATATGTATATATATATATGTATGTATATATATGTATATACATATATATATATATATATATATATATATATATATATATATATATATATATATATATATATATATATATACACACATATATATACATATATATATATATATATATATATATATATATATATATATATATATATATATATATATATATATATATATATATACATACATATGTATATATATAAATTATCTGATAGTGGATATTAAAGAAATGTATTTGTTTCTGAATTTTAATTATATTTAGTAGTTTCGAGACATAAAAAAATGAAATGTTTAGACCTATGTATTCTCCGAGCTCAAACTTACCTATTGCTGGAATCCAGTAGCATTTTTAAATGAAAAAAATATTTTAAAGGCTATAAACTATGAAAATCTTAAATAATGTCTCAATTATATCACATTAAAACATATATGGGATAAAAAAAATTAGATAGAAACATCACTAAATTTTAACGTTCATTTCCTATGATAATGCTGTATAGAAATCTATTCATAGTGGTAAAATAATAATTCGGAACAATCCACCCTTTGACTACGGATTTCCACGTGTAGAAGTGAAAGTTATAAGAAGTTTCAAATTATTTACAGTTTTATCAAGCTCTCCTCCTGTTGTTCTTTCTAATGCTACCTAGACAACCCAAAATCGTCGGTCAGATTCCACACGAATAAAAGCGAAAGGGTACGATCGCCGATAGGGTGAAATAATGGCTTAAATCATTGGGTGCTCGAAATTTGGAAGCAGGGGGCAAGCAGCCCCTAGTCTTAGCCTATCATTGCCAGAAGTGTTTTTGAGAACTTGGAGGGCAGTGTGACCGCAATCATTTTTTACGTGTCCCAGTTATCATCAAAGAAATATATTGACTCCTTTATATATCAATATATTTGTCCCTATCATATTGACCCCATTAGCTTAAGGTCGACAATTGGATTCTCGATCGGTAAGATCCGGCTTTGGAACGTATTTCTTCTATGTCATAGAGCTGGCTGAACCATGTTCAACTACTGTTTACATGGAACCCTTCCCCACCTTCGTCATCAAGTTTCTCACTTAAGTATTTCCTACTACTACCAAGATCCCCGCCAGATGGTTTCACGCCTGGTATATTCTACGCTCCCCTTAGCGACCTTCAACTCTTAATTTTTAAGACACCTAAAATTCTTAGGGGTATCTGTGCTTCCATTTTCAGTCTAGCTGCTTTAACAGATGAGTTGTTACACACTCCTGACCGGATTCTCACTTCCTTTTCCAGCATCCTGCTGTCTCGAGGAACCGACAAATTTCATGAGGATCTTATGAGCATCTCCCATAAGGCACCATAAACCGGAGTTCGGATTATCCCTCAGCGCCAGTTCTGCTTACCATAAGTGGTCCACTGGGCACTCTCATCCATCACGTCCGTTCTTCGGTCAAGCAAGGCGGACTTCTTACCCATTTAAATTTTAAGTATAGGTTGCGGTCGTTTTGGCCCAAGGCCTCTAACCATTCTCTTTACCGAACGAAACTGAATCATTCGAGATTCAGCAATCCTGAGGAAAATATTGGAGGGAACCAGCTAATAGATATGATCTTAGACTTTTGCCCTAGACCCGGATCTGACGATCGATTAACAAGTCAGAACGGTTGAAGTTCTCTAACAGAGTTTCATTTGGTCTCGTCCTGTTTGGGCATAGTTCACCATTATGATACTGGGAATTCCGATACAGAACATCAGCGATCTACTCATTAAATCCTTTCTTGTTTCGTAGCAACGGAATATATTGTAATGCGAAAAACTAGGGAAATGATATTTTCAAAAAGAAATACATATGTCAAAATTTAAAAAACTTAAATAGCTAACATAACTAAAGTTAAACACCTATTTTTTCATATTTTTATAGTCTATGAAAACTATTTCATGACTTACTATACGTAAAATATTTACAAATTACTTCAGCTCGTCATTAGAGGAATATATGTTTATATATTCAGCAGGTCTGACTATAAGAAATAAAAAAAAAACTTACTTTTAACTTCGTTGAATTTAACATCCGAAACGTTCTTAAGGTAGACCTGAATCACCAAGCAAAAAGTATTGTTAATATAACTTTATTATTTTTCGACCATTAGAGGTATATGTTACATATACTGCATTTAAAAAAATAAAAAGGCAATAAAGCTAAGATCTGAGAGACAAGACAAAACAGCTGAAACGACAACCACAGTACTGTCTAAGAAAATCTTTCCATTACAATATTATAAAAAATATACAGGAAAAGCGAGGGAACTGGTGAAGTTAAATAAGATGTCTCACAGTGTTAAAAGCTAATCAGCGAAATTTCGTTTATAAAATTATGAATGTTGTGCATACAGAGTAATAATTGCCTAGGGTATCTGATAAAAGAAATGTGTCGTATTTTGACAATATTCAATATCAGAATTGTCAATTTTGAGTTTAAAATTACAATAAAGTAAGAAAACTATCTTCTGTTTCTAATTTATTCTTGTTATGAATTAATTTCTTTAAAAATCAAATAAAGTAAGACATTTACAAATATTTAATAACAACAAGGTGAAGAAATTTTATTTTTAATTTAAAGATACATTAAATATTTTAATAAAAGCGTAATGAAACACGTATTGTAGAATATATTTCTAAAACTAACCGGCCAGTTTTATTTCACTGAATGACTTTTAAGACCTAAAAATAAAGTTGTATTTATCAAAAGCTTTTACGTAAATACATACAAAAAATATTTTGTACTAGTAAAGATATTTGTTTTCTCCATAGAAGACATACATGACATTACTTTTAGGAGAATATTTTTCGAAATATTTGAACAACAATTATTTTGTTCATACTAAATTTCTGTGCTCTCATATCGTTTGTGCGAACACACATACATACATGCGAACATATATATACACTTACATATATATATATATATATATATATATATATATACATATATATATATATACATATATATATATATGCATATACATATACACATACACACACACACACACATATATATATATATATATATATATATATATATATATATATACAGAGAGAGAGAGAAAGACAAAGAGAGAGAATAAGAAAGAAAATTGTATTTTTAATTCATTAGTTTTATGCATTTACTATATTAAAAATGGTTAACTCGTTAGTTAACATATAATTAAGATTTAAGTTTATTTCTAAAAAGTAGTCTGATATTTCCCTTCAGAGTCATCAAACACTGCTCATTAAATAAAAGTTATTTCAGATGATTGTCAAAGAAAAAGTATAAAAAAAAACAAATTATTAATATTTTCAGACATCAGATGTAAAATAATTTCTAATATATTTGTCATATATCATATATCTCATACACATAATATATCAAATATTTTAATTTTCCATTGAGAAATATTCTTTTGCTTTGACACTTGCCTTAAACATTTTATTAAAATTTGATTACAACTTTCCTAAAAATAAGTAAAATCAGACTATTATTTCTAAAAATTGAATAAACACTGTGGAGAGAGTCGCAAATGAAACCGAATTTTTATAACAACGGACAATTAAAAATACATTTTTATTTGCTTTTAAAAATATTTTGAGGCCTCTCAAATGTGTAATTGCCTAAATGTCCCTGAAAAATGCAGGTTCGAACATGTCTTTTAATTGGTTATCTCTAAAAGATATTTGAAAATATTAGTTAAGAATTGGAAAAAAATTTTATAACATTAATATGTTTTATTTAACTTAAGTTTAAAGCAGTTTGTAGCCAATATACATTTCGGCATTCCATAGAAGAAATTACAAATATAAATGTCATATCTGGATTAGTTGTGGCTGCAATGATTAAAAGTGAGTCTATACAAAACCCATTTCACTGATGGAAATTCTTAGACATTTTTACTATTTATTTGTCATCGATTCAATGGCTTAAATATTTTCTCGTTTCTAAAAGGAAATTAAAGTTTTATGCTCCTACAGAATATATATTTCCCCCGTCCATACTCTTCTTAGCGAATGTAACACTTAAATAATTCATCACCACTGTCTTCTTTTTTACTTCTTGGTGTATTTGATTACTTCTCTCTGACTAAAAAAAGTCGTGGTAGGAAGGAAATAGCTAAAATGTTCGATCTTTTACCCTGACACTTCTTTTCGATACGTTACATTTTATTTTCACTCAACTTATTTATTAATACATTTTCTACCCATTTAGAAAACCATACAGATGATGTTTTTTATAGAAAATTAATAAATTTGGAATCACAGAGATATTCTAATATTTCGATTACATTTATAAGTTATACGAGGAGCATCCAGAAAGTAAGTTTCCCTATTTAACTATTTCATTTGGATCAAATTTTACAGTTTATTAAGTTTAACATAGACATTTGCTTTTTCATGAACCAGACGACTAAATTCAATGTGAAATGGTATAATTACGAGGCACATCCAGAAAGTAAGTTTTCCTATTTAAAAGAAAAAAGAACTCACACTTTCAAGGAGAAATTTATTGCAACAAGTACAGAAAATGTTTCAGCTATTTTTCAACATAGCCACCTCCAGAATTGAGAAACTTGTATTGTGGGATCCACTTTTGTATACCTCTGTCGTAGAACTCTGCGCATGTAAATGGAACCAGCCTTCCTGTTCCAGAACACCGCTTACATCCTTTTCTGTAATGACAGCGTCTGTTTGAATGTTTTCGAAGATCCACTAGGATGCCAATGCATTGACTGCTGCTTGGTTTCCCGGGTAAAGTGCCAAATGTAAGCATCATTGCCAGTGACGATCCTGTCGAGGAACTCGTCACCGTCGTCGTGATACCGTAGCAGAAGTGTCAGTGCTGCTCTTCAGCGTTGAATTTTGTGTTCGGGTGTCCGTTTCGGCTCATAGACCTGACAGAGCCGACGATGAATTTCAATTGGCGCAATGCTGTGTGCATTCATGATCACCGACCGAACCTTGCAGGCGGCAGGAGAAGGAATGAGAGTTTCCATTTCGGACCACCGCTACCCGCTACTGGTATGAATCGAGACTTGTCCAGCTGGCATATGGTTAATACGTCATAGATCTGTTACGCACGTGCATTCGACACGGCTAATTACGCTTAATTTTAAGGGATAAACATCGGGAAACCTACTTTCTAGATGAATCTCGTATTTATCCGCAGATCTGAAATAGGAAGCCCGTGAACGTCGTTAGATCCAAGAGAGTATAAACATTTAATATTTATCTGGATATTTAATAATAAAATATAAAAATATCAACTATGATTGAAAAAGTTTCAAAATTATTTTTTTCTTCTTTTTAAATTTCACATATGAAATTTTACTAACTCAACTTAAAACACATCTTGGGCTTTATAACACTTATAAGTTCAACCAATACTTCGATCTAAATTCATATCTATTAACTCATAAAATATCCTGTCTTTAATACACTGTCTACCAATAAGTATTTGGACACCTATGTAAATCTCGATATCTGCGGTTCTGAGGTACGTTACGGACTCCGCCGGTATACATCGTGTAGGAAACAGCATCGGCATGAGTCGCATGCAAGATGCCGCGCAGTTCGGAACTCCTTGATTTCGAGAAAGGTATAATTATCGGGTATCAAAAATGCGGCCTATCCTTAAGGGACATATCTAACGATCTAAAGTACCCAAAATCGACAGTTGCCTATGCGATTAAGAAGTGGAAGGTGAGTGGGGATTGTTGGATTGTGCCCTGAGTCTGCAGACCAATGGAGTTTAACTTTGGTTTGGATCTTCCATTAAGTTTCGAAGCGGAACACTTATACGATTGGCTTATGTGTGCACATTTCAGTTATGTTTCAGACTTCAAAACTGAGGTTAGGAATCGTACTATAGTATGCGGGACACGTACTAGTACTTTTTCTAACGATTGATAATTGAGCGCGGGACTCGTACTAGTACGGGTTAGTGTCACAACATGGTTTGTTTGTGGGTACAAAAATAACAGTATAGACAGGAAAACGAAGCCCAATGTTCTTGTCTACTACATAAATTCTGGAAAAATTACTAGTTTTAGACTAGTTTTATATTAGAACTAGTTTTTACGTTATTAGTTTTATGACTTCTCTTTTCATTTTTTATAATGTAAATATGTTTATATATAACATAGTAAGAAAAAATTAAATCTATATACTACTATTTCTATTTGATTTTTCATATTTACGATACTATTATACATTTATCCACTAAAAATATATTTTTTGTTTACAAAAATCTTATGGTTGTTATTTATATATTTCTTTATATATTTCAATATGAAATACGAAAAGTGGGTAAAAAATGAAATAATTTTCGATCTATTGAGATTCAACTGAGTAACTAAATTTATGCCCAAAACGCCCGCTCTCGGTATAATTCCGCTGCGAAATGGACCAGCACACAATGTATTAATGTTCTAAACGGTTAGCATAATATTTTCCTTCTTCAACGAATTCGATTTAATTTATTTTAAACAATCGACATCAATCAGGTAAGGCTTATAAATAATTTCTCTTTATTTTTAATTCTCAGTTTTCATTTACTGTTTTTTTCTGTTTTAATTGACTGTGACCGAACTGTTTCGAGGTAAATATCTCAAAGCCTAATCCTCAGGGACGGCTGTTTGGCACCGGGGGTCAAAACATTCGATTTTTGAGAAGATGGCAAAAAGGTAAATAACAATCTTTGAAAATATTTTACAATTTTTTTTTAATTACCAATAATATAATACACTTTATGTTATAGAAATCTATAAGATTACTTTCAAAAATTTTAATTGGGTCAGAATATTTAACTGTGTTTTACGAATAAATACCCTTTCCTCGTCTAACACAAATAAAAAAACTACTCTTTAATCTCTTGATTACCTTGTAAAAAAGTGAAATGAAAACAAGCTAAAACTAATATCTAAAATTATCTTTCCAGTAAATATAAAAACAAAAGTAATATTTGTGCAATGATTGGGAAGACATTTTTTTAAAAATATTTTTACTAGTATTATTACCTAAACAAATACGATTTGATTCTAAACCTAATGTGAAAGGCTATACCTCCTAAAATGTTGTCTCTGATACAAACAAGATTATTAAACAAAAAACGTAAAGAATATTATAAAAATATAAAAGGAAAGTGAGGCAATGAATTATCAAATTAATGGACTTTTGTTTTCTTAATTACAACAATGATGCCGTAGGGGATTATTAACTTTTTATGCTAGAAGAAGATTCTGAAAAATTTTTCATCTTCTAAGATAATATTCTTCTAATTTTAAAAATTTCATCATAACAAAATTTTAACATAAAAGAAAAAAAAAACTTTCTCATTAATTGCAAGAACCTAGAGGCATAGACACATCTATTTTTTTCCCAACCTTTGAAAATTTTCTATATCAAAATGAAGCAAAATATATTCATATAACATGAATGATAATAAGGACAAAAAATATAAGATAAAAACCTGGAAGCGTTGTAATTTTCCTTTCATTGTATTTCCAAAGAATTGGGGAAATTTTAATTGGAAACATGTTGTTGTAGACGTATTTTTCACTAATATAAAGAACGGTTTTATGATTGTATTTTTTGGTACATTTCATGAACATTTTTCAAAACAAATCCAATTTAATCATCTTATTTACCTGTCTCATACATATTTTGCTCTATAAAAACTGTTTCTTATGATATAGTTATAAAAATTATAAAATCCTTATAAAATAGTAACGTATAATATATCGGAAGGATTAATCTGAATTTTTATAAATTTATACATTTTCACATTCTTGTATAATTTGTACTGCAATACGTGGTAAAAGTGATACATATTAAAGTGAGAGTGTCAAATTAATTTATTATTATTATTTATATTATTTTAAATTATTATTATTGTTTTATATTAGAAAATTTTTATTTCAGACTATAATATGTAATTGAGAGGGTTATTTTAAATAGTACTAGGTGCTTCGCATCCAGGCTTCGGTCTGGGTATTAAAATTTATTTAATTAAGGTTTAGAACCACTATTAAAGACAGTAAGACATATTAATAGAAATGTTGAATAAATGTGATAAAAGCGCTACCTACGAGACAGGAAATTAGAAATTTAGCGAAGTGTGAAAGAAAATATTAATCAACATTATTTCGAAATAAACTCTAAGAATTTAATCTTTAAATTCTTATTTGTGCTAGTTTCATATATTTAGTGGTACTATGATTTCTACTATCACTTTAAACATGTTATAAAACTTTCGTAGAAAACGGACGGACTCAAACAATTATATAATAAATTTATATTGTTTTAACCTATAAAATTAGACGTGAGTGACATAATTCTCTTTTCTTCCGAACACGAACGAACGAAAACATACACACACACAGGGAGATAGAGAGAGACAGAGAGAGATAGAGATAGATAGATAGAGAAAGACAGAGAGACATAGATAGATAAATAGAGAGATATAGATAGATAGAGATAGAGATAGATAGATAGATAGAGATAGATAGAAAGAGATAGATAGATATAGATAGATAGATAGATATAGATAAAGAGATAGATAGAGTTAGATAGATAGAGAGATAGAGAGATATTTAGACATAGATAAATAGAGATAGATAGAGATAGATAGATAGATATAGATAGAGAGATAGAGAGATAAATAGAGATAGATAGAGGGATAGATAGAGGTATAGATTGAGATAGATAGAGATAGATAGAGATAGATAGAGAGATAGATAGATAGATAGAGATAGATAGAGACAGATAGAGAGATAGATAGATAGATAGATAGATAGAGATAGATAGATAGATAGAGGGATAGATAGACATAGAGATAGATAGATAGAGAGATAGATAGATAGATAGACATCGAAAGAGATAGATAGATAGATAGATAGATATAGATAGAGAGATAGACAGATATATAGAAATATAGAGAGATATATAGAGAGATAGAGATATAGAGATAGAGAGAGAAAATGTTTTTGTGTGTGAACTTTTTGTGTCATTTTATCTATAGGGATTCAGGGCGCATATCATTTTTTAACAAAAATTATTATTCAGCCATTACTAAAACTCCATGTGTGCGTATTTTAGATTTACTCAAAAAAATTGTATTATTAAACTATATATAATACTTGTTTATGTGTTTTGCTGGACTCAAAGATGTATGTGTTTCATTGTGATTGTAAGCAATATTGTATGATTAATGCGAAAAGCAAAATCAATTTAATGTTTTTAAAGAACTAAGTATAAATTTAGTAAGCACTAGAGGTGGGGGGTATAAAGTTATTTTTCCAGCACTCATTTTTATCTAAGATTGAAGTAAATAAATAAAATATCAGGAGTACCAGGTAAGATTTCAGGTAGACTAAACAATGTAAGTAGTTATATATCACTGGGAAAACGATCATTGTAAGAATAACCACTGAGTATTATACATACTCCATGTATACATACTCCATGGTTTCTCGAAACGCTACCAGCGAACGTAGTACATTGACTGTAACCGCCAGAGAAAAGCACCATAATCGGAAAGAAACAATAGACTCTGAGACACTCACTGGATAACTTTAAGCTGTAGTTGCGAGCTAACACGGCTCGATGTATTTGTGTAATTTTGATGTTTATTAAACGTGTGTCGTGAATATTCCTAGCCTTCATCATTCAGCTGAACATGTGTTGGATCTACTTTAACGTGTGCTTGACTCCATGGGTATGATATCCGCTAGCACCGTAGGTACTAAGCTACAGTAACCGTAAACCAAAGGTGATAGATTTCTACCGTTCTAAGCAATAGAGTGTGGAGTGTACTGAGAAAAGAAGAATAAAAATATGATTTAAAATATACAGTAACATTGTCGGTGATATCTCATTACAGTTTTTTCCAATAGATGTTATTAAAAGTTTAGAAAGATAAACAGATGATTCGAATAAACATTATGTTAGGGATCAATACACAAACAGATTACTATGATAATAAACATGTTGTAGTGAAAAAGCAAATTAAAACAGTAGTACTTTAACTCAATTTTAAATACTTGATTACAGTAATTATAGGCAAACAGAGTCAATCACTAACATACGAAATATTTTGTTGTTATTTAAGACAAATAATTTTTATTATTCAGAACTTAAACATAAAATGAATGGGTGTGATTGCTTATTTAACAGGAGTCAAACCCAATAAAGTGTGCTATTACAATTTAAAAAACACATCAATGGTGAAAGTTCAGAAAGGTGAGCAGATCACAGTGCAGCGATAATCATAAATTGAAGATGATTGCACTGGAAAATCTAAAAAATCTACGATTTATAACAGATCCGAGGTTCGATCCCAGGGCTGGGCAAATTTGACACAAACTTTCATCCCTTCAGTAGTAGATGAACTGAGGACCAAGCGTGCTTGGGAACTAAACATTGGGGGTTCCGCGTAAGATTGACCACCTAACCGGAACATATGCTTCACACCCCAGGGCCCTTGGTCACGTAAATGAAGATTAGCACAGTAGTCCTTGGCCCCTAGGAGCTGTTGCGCCGAGGAGTTTAGTTTAGTTTAAGATTTTGATTTTGGGACACAGGAGATTATTTAAGAGAGGCCGACAGATTTATCTCAATTTAAATGGCTATTTACTGTTTGGTCAACAGTGAGATTTGAACCCACGACACTTTGGAATATGAAAATAGCAACATACCCATGAAATATAAAAGGATTCAAAATAAAGCGTTGATGAAAAAAATGTAGAAATTGGATCATTATAAGCTTTTCCAAAAGCATTTAACAGGATTTTTATTCCTTTTTTCTAAACAGCAGTTACTATATTATTTCAGAATAAATGTTAAATACTTAAAGTTGTGTGTAGGTAAATGCTGAATTTTTATTGGAACCACAGCTAACAATATTCGATCAGAGGAAACATTTTAGTAAGCATTCTATCAGTTTGGAAAATTAGTTTTACCAATTTAAATCTGAAATATTCGATTGTAACTTGATTATCTCACCAAAAACTAATTTTTTAATAGCTATAAAAACTTAAGATACATTTATGACATTAAATTTTATAAGACTGACATGTAACTCGATTACATTGAGTCATGTTTAAAACAACATGTATATTCTCCTGAAAATAAATCATGGGAAGATCTAATAATCCTACTTCAATACAAATAAAAATGTAGAAATCTTCCAAATTAAATTTTATTGTTTTAAATTAAAGCTTATAGAAACACTTGAAAAGTTCTTTTATGTAGCTTTTCGATCTAAAAAATAAAATTTACTTTCTTTTGAGATACTTTCTTGCAGCTTTTTTGAAATGTAGGAACTATTTTAAAATGCAAACAGAGATGAAAAACACAGTTTTTCTTAAAGAACTGGATTAAATAGGATCGAAAAAGTTAGGTGGCTAGACAGTTTGACAAGTTTTTGTAAAATCTACTGGATCGCGCAGTATCTAAAATCGAAATATTCAACCCTGCACTTATTTATTTAAAAGATATATCCAAAAGTATATTTTAGACTCTTTTCTTATTATAAAAATATTCAAAGCGTCAAGAAGAATTAGAAATTCGGAGGTGCTTTAAACTGACATTTTAAAATAGGAGTTGGAAGGGATATTCATCCTTTGATAAATTAAAAACGACAAAATATATAAAAGCAGATACGAACAATACTACTAAATTAAGTTACTTCGTTAGAATAAAAATGTTAAACATACAATATTTTCCAAAAAGTGAAAAACGTTCTAAGAGTTTTATCAAAGCATATAAAATTCTCAGACAAACTTAATTAAAGCTTTCAACGGGGAAATCTTTTAAGAGATACATCTTACTGAAATACGTTAATAGTGAATTTTACAGATTTGTTTGTAAAGTTTTATTTATGAGAGGTAATTATTAAAGATTAATTAAACTATTATATAAAATAAATTAAAAATAAATTAATTGAAATACTAATTAATAAACTTTAATTACTGGTTAGGTATATACAAGCGACAAAATCTATTTTTGAGCCACAGTTTTTCTGTACACTTTTATTTCAGTAGTTATATTTCTATTATTAAATCCTTTAATCCATTATTATATTTCCATTATTAAATATATATAAAAGTATAAACTATTTAACACTTACCAGTATTAAATAGTTTATGCTCTTATATGTTACGACAGTTTCTTACTACTGAAAATTTGGAAAACATTCGCCCAAAATATCTCCAACAATTTACATAAACAAAATTAAGGTAATTATGGTATTTTTAGAAATTTATTTCAGCGATGAGTTAAGTTTTAAAAATGTTTCCAATAAGCTAAAAATAAATCTACTGAGATTTTACCAGTTTATTTTAGATTTCCTTTTTAAAGAAGTAATTACCACATTAAATGGGAAAGAAATCCTTATAGTTGAACTTCCTACATAGAAAGACTTGTGCCTAAATCATCTGTCAATTATTTAACAAAGAAAGGATTGGACACAGGAATAAAATATACGTTTATGTTTCAAAAGAAACTGAAACAAGCATATAATAGAGCTACTTACACTCTAAAACGGAGATTAGTTTTTATTGAACCATTTTGGAAAAGAAAAACTGTGAATTATTTTTCAGCAAATTATTATTTACATGTTAAAAACACTGGATTGAAATATACTTTGTAAAACGCAAGTTATAAACAAAGTAATAGAGTAGATTATGCGAAATATTCACATCTTGTTTAAACCTATAATAATAATAATAATAAAAACAGGATTTAAGGGAATTAGGTAAAAATGTTATCTATCGTTTTGATATATGGTTTGAAGCTCTAGAGCCTACTTTTTCTAAACTGGAGATTTTGAATCCAGGACCTACCATTTAAAGTCAATTTCTAATGGGTTTCGAACATACATGCCATTCGAATGATCCGAACCGGCAAACTCTCGTACCGAAGAGCATTGCCCTAACCATTGGTCCATCGTTCTGCGAGTTTTATAAAAGAGAAATATCAAAAAATAAGGTTTTGCCTTTGTTCCGTGGGTGAATTTCGTGGGGTGGTTTAACTGCAAAACTGCCCTTTCGTACCTCTTGGAAGTACTTACAAAGTTTAGACATGTAATTTTCTAAATATTTATAAAAATATATAAACTTAAAACTAAACTCCTCAGAAAAACAGCCCCTATGGGGCCAGGGCCTACGGTGCAAATCTTCATTTAAGTGACCAAGGGCCCTGGGGTGCGAAGCATATATTCCGGTAAGGTGGTCAATCTTACGCGGAAACCCCAATGTTTAGTTCCCAAGCACGCTTGCTCCTCAGTTCATCTACAAACTGAAGAAATGAAAGGATGAGTCAACCTTGCCCAGCCCGGGAATCGAACCTCGGGCCTGTGTCGTGGGAGCTTGAAGTGCTATCTCAAAGCCACTGGGCTTTATATAAACTTATATGGGTAATTCCATACCAAATCAACACAAGGTTTCTACCTGACCCCCTCCAATTTTGATTAAATTTGGTATAGTAAGTGACTTCATGGTAATAAAGAAAATCCCCAAAATTTATGTTCAAATAATAATTGATTTGGGAGTTATAAAGCTTTAAAATTGCCAGATTTGTCTAAAAAATACACTATCAACATAACTTTAAATTACACTTGTTACTCACCTAATTAAGCTAGAGATATGTGCAAGGTGTTATTTTAAACCTTTTTAATGGGCTATCATATGGTATAGAACACATGATGACTTGAAATTTTTTTTAAAAATTTAAATTTAAATTAAAATTTAAAATTTAAATTTCTCAGAAAGCCAAGTTTTTAAAATTTTGAAAAAATCTCAAACATTGCTCATATTATTGTTAATTAATCCTCAAAGTTTCATGTTGGGATCATAATGGGATCACAAGCTACAAAAGTTTTTTGTTTGATATATTTATTATTGGAATAACGAAAATGAGAACATGCATTCATTACTTTTAATCTAACTCAGCTGTATAGGATGGCATTGATGTTTACACACTACCTTATCGACATTTACTCAAGTAAATAGTACATTTAACATTTGTGAAGATTTTAGAATGAAGAAAAATAATTAAAGTGAATTACTTTTTATGGATGGTGCTACTTATTTATTTGAAACTGGTAGAAAGCTTTATGTGTTTTGAGAATTTCTACTTCAGAAAGAATATACATTGGTCCTGTTGGAGTTAAAGGATTCACTTTACACAAAACATCTGAAATTGGAATTCATAGTACACCTGGCTTCATACATTGTGACATAGTACATTGGTATTATAATGGGATCACAAGCATTAAAATACCAAATTAGCTTCCATTAACACATGGAAAAATTAACACATACAAGGACTGCCTTACTATGATGATTTGTAATCCAGCATCAGTCAGCTGCCACGTGGGAGATGTACATCATGTTCTGGGACTACAGAATTAAAAATCATACTTGATGAATCATTCGATGAAAATATGGTGGAAAAGTTCATTTTCAATCAGTGGATTTCTGTTGATAGGAGCTCTTTAGAAACAATACAAAAGTCAGCATCAGAATTTATTGACTTATTTTGTGAGAAAATGTCTGTATTAGTTTATTATTACTTTGTGGTGAAACAACAAAATTCATTTATAAACAATATAAAAGAAAATTTAAAAGATTCAGAGTTTGTAGTTCTTGATTTTGCTTAAAATTACATATTTGTTATACAGGATGAGGCCCAAAGCTGCCCCTGGACTAATGTTCAATCTACAACTCACCCATTTGTTGTATATTACAAAGGAAAGTTTGGAATTGACCACTTTACATACATTGTAATTTAAGACTGTTTGGAGCCCAATACAGTAGCAGTTTACTGTTTTCAAAAGAATCTTATTACTTTTTTTAAGACAGAATTTTAAAAAAGTGGAAGGAAACTATTTTATTTCTCAGATGGGTCATCTGCACAATATATAAATAAGAAAAACTTTGCCAATTTATGCTTACATAAGGAAGATTTTGGCATTGAGGCAGAATGGCATTTTTGGGCAACTGCTCATGGTAAAGGACCTTGTGATGGCGTAGGAGGTACACTCAAGAGGTTAGCGGCTCGAGCAAGTCTACAACGACCATATAAAAATCAAATACTTACACCACGACAACTTTTTAACTGGGCACAGGAAAACATCACAGGAATATATTTTGCTTTTTCAACCCAAGAAGGACACGTTTCTACAGCTATATTTCTAGATGACCGATTTAAAAATGCTTTTGCAATTCCTGGGAATCGGAAATATCATGCTTTTATACCCACAGAATCAAAAACAAAAGTCTTTGAGAAGACATTTTCCTTTTCACAAGATTTATTGATGCAAACTGCGATAGCATCACAATAAAAGTTTCTATTTGCTGATATAAATAGCTATATTACTGCTGTTTATAATTGCAACTGGTGGCTTACATTTATGTTAAGAGAAAGAAGAGAAAAACTTTGAAGAGGTAAAAGTGACATTCCTTCACTCATCCGGATCATCACCATCTTTTTTATATTTATATAAGCCAGATGTACTATGGATTCCAATTTCAGATGTTATGTGTAAGGTGAATCCTTTAACTTCAACAGGACCAATGTATATTCTTTCTGAAGTAGAAATTCTCAAAACACATAAAGCTTTTACCAGTTTCAAATAAAAAAGTAGCACCATCCATCAAAAGTAATGCACTTTAATGATTTTTCTTCATTCTAAAATCTTCACAAATGTTAAATGTACTATTTACTAGAGTATATGTCGATAAGGCAGTGTGTAAACATCAATGCCATCCTATACAGCTGAGTTAGATTAAAAGTAATGAATGCATGTTCTCATTTTCGTTATTCCAATAGTAAATATATCAAACAAAAAACTTTTGTAGCTTGTGATCCCATTATGATCCCAACATGAAACTTTGAGGATTAATTAACAATAATATGAGCAATGTTTGAGATTTTTTTCAAAATTAAAACTTGGCTTTCTGAGAAATTTAAATTTTAAATGTTAATTTAAATTTAAATTTTTAAAAAAAAATTCAAGTCATGTGTTGCATATCATATGAAAGAACATTAAAAAAGGTTTAAAATAACACTTTGCACATATCTCTAGCTTAATTAGGTGAGTAACAAGTGTAATTTAAAGTTATGCTGATAGTGTATTTTTTAGACAAATCTGGCAACTTTAAATCCTTATAACTCCCAAACCAATTATTATTTGAACATAAAATTTGGGGATTTTCTTTATTACCATGAAGTCACTTACTATACCAAATTTAATCAAAATTGGAGGGGGTCAGGTAGAATTTGTTCTAAAATTGTGTTGATTTCACATGGAATAACCCATATATAACTTTACAAATGTATATAGTATATGAAGTTTATTGATAGAGCAATGAATAACTATCATTAAATTGATGAAACAAATTAATTGCTAAACAATTTATAAGTGCTGTTAAGGGTAAACACTTTTAATTCCAGTCGTAACTAAGAAAAATCAAATTTCGTATTTTCCCTGTAAAGCAAGTTTAAATACATATATTTCAAAGAGGAACATAAACTATGTGTCTCCCTACCATCAATGAGCCGAACGATGGCCGAATGGTTAGGGCACTGACCTTCGGAACCGGAGTTCGTGGGTTTGTGTCCCACTGTGGCATGGTTGTTCGTAGCCGTTCGGAATCAGCTTTAAGCAGTAGGTCCAGGTCTCATTAGCCCTCGTGTTGCAAAAGGTAGACCGTAGTGCTGAAAACCAATGAACCAACAAACCCTAACATCCATTTATAGTTTAAAATTTCAATAATAGAGAAAATAAAAAAAAAAGAAATCTTTCGAATATTTTTATAACGAAGAGGAAAATATTTTAAAATTAATTTTGTTTTGTAATCACTGTCCAATGAAAATTGAAATTTATTTTCTTTTTTTCAAAAGTGTTTTCACCACTATTCAATTTATTATTAAATGTGATTTGAGTTTATAATGAAATAATATAATCTATTTACTATTGCTCATATCTGATTGTGGGATTATTCTGTGTAATGCGTAAATTTTAACGATGTTATATATTTTCAAAAATAAATATAAATATTTTTTTCGATTTTGAATTATTTTATTTAGCAATTTTTTTTTATATTTATGTTAATAATTTCATCCAGAATTCCTGAAATAGTGATTCATGTTTTCGAAATCGAACAAACAGGGTTACTATGTCAATCGGCTGTAAATGGGATATGATCTCAGGTCTGAGGCAAACAGCACGAGGTAAAATGAAGTAAGAAGCAAAGGGTAAATTTGATATTAAAGATTTAAGCAGAGTTGAATGAAAATTTGACCTCGATTTAAAGACTGGGGATCTGAAGTGATAAGATAAATCACAGAGAAAAAGCCATTAGACTCATAATGTGAAGGATGTCCATTACGCCTAAAAATTAACTAAATCCTTTCCACAAAATTCGAAGTAACCAAACCTACACTTATTTATTTAAAATTTTCCAAAATCACAACTTTCACTTACTATAAAATTTAAATCTAAATACAAGTTTTTTTTATTTTTAAATACTCACTTATTTTTTCTTATATTCTAATTTGTAATAAGAAAATTATTTTTAACATAAAAAAACATAAAATACCAAAAATAAGTAAAATTTCAGACGTGGTTTAAAATTTGATTGTAAAAGAGGAATGATAAATAATATTTTTTTTACTCTGAATTGAATTTAGAACGATAAAAATAGTACAAAAGTATATGTGAACAACCCTAGAAAATTTAAAAAGATCGTTAAACAAGAATGTTAATCAAAAAAATTTTTTTCTAGACATTTATAAACAATGTAAGAGTTTTGTCAAAGTGGACAAAAATTCCCAGACAGATTTAATTAACGTTTTCAATAAGGAAAACTTTAAAGTGATAATGTATACTTAAATAAGTTAATAGACAATTTAAAAATATTTGTAGACAGGTTTATTTAAGCTAGGCATGGACATTTTACATGATTCATTAAACTATTTTCGCTTTTAAAAGGAAAGGAAAATTAACTGAAATAACAATGATTAAATTTGAAACACTGGATTATATATACGTACACACATACATCTATACATATACACCATCCATATATAATATATATATATACACATATATATATGTACACACATACTCATATATATATATATATATATATATATATATATTGCCACGAAGATTCGAATGAACACACCGCTTAACTTAACAGATGATTTTATTGAAGCTAAGGAGCAACTCGCCACTTTACAAGATCGGGAAGTTGCCTATAACTAGTGGGTATCAGCTTTTATACCCGAACAAAATATTCAAGAAATAACTAATTTACATATTAAAGAAAGATCTAGAATGTTCTAAGACATAAGAAAACAATAAATGACATTTTAAAATTAAAAATCCTTACTTTGAATCAACCGCCATGGCAAGCATCGAACCCACAATCTTCGGGTCTGGATCGCGCGCTTTGACCATTCGGCCACTGAGCTCGTTGACTAAGGTTCTTTATGCGGCAATATATATATATATATATATATATATATATATATATATATATATATATATATATATATATATATATATATATATATATATACGTGAAGAGGTCTACGCGTGTCTTCTACGAATAAATGAAAATGGCGCAAGTTTTGCTTAAATGAACGATGATTTAACAAACTTATTATTATCAAGAAAGGCTATTTTTCATTCTCCTTAACAACGGATCAATATATATATATATATATATATATATATATATATATATATATATATATATTACAATTAAGAAAACAAAATTTTTTCTAAATTTCATATTTTCAAATTTTTTTTACGGTTTAGAACTAATGTAGGTATTCATCAGAAAATAAAAATATATTTCACATTTTTATTTCTAGAGATACAAAAGTAAAATGACAACCATATCAAACTTTCACATTTTTACCTCACATGTACAATTTTAAAAACTTAATTATAGAGCATCACTGTATGACAAAGTACATAAAAATTATTTATTTTATCTATTAACATTTTAACTTCAGAATCAAAATAAAAAAGCCCGACAAAACAATTTTGATGCGTCCAACGTTCACTAGTTTAAGAATTCTCAAATATTTCTCAGCGTGACTAGACATCTCAAGAAAATAGAAAAAATTCTTCCAGAAATCTTTAAAAAAAAAAAAAAAACAGAGCATCTGATTTTATATATTTTTTAAAACATTCATAATATATAAAAATTTAGAGGCTTCAGTCCAAACGACGATATCAAATTTTTAAAAGTATCCTACACTATCTGGAATTTTGAAGGTAAAAGAAATACATACACAAACACAAAAACTGTTAAAAGAAGAAACTACCGTTGTGAGATGGGAGAATGTATTAATAATTTTTAACAAGCGAAAAAGGAAAATTCCTGCTCTAGAGCACAAATATATAGAAAAAGGAAATCGTGGAAATATAAACATTCTGTCTTTGAATTTCAAAAGTTTTCTAAGGAACTCAGGAGGAAAAAAATGCCAACACTTTTTTGTCACAAAATCGAAAAAAAAATTAAATGAATTAAAGTAAATGTGGGCGTGTTGAAATTTTCTTTCACCTAAAGTAGAATCATTTGAGAAATCTTGAATATTTCGAATGATATACAAAATATCTTGAATGGATTTTTATTGAAGTGTTTCCAGTATCAAAAGAAAATAAGGTAAAATATCAGGTTATACCGATTATGATATATATTTACATATTTAGATAGGTTGACGTCACAATAAGTTAATTAGGTTTAATAAATTTAATTTAGAGTTATAAAAATAAAAACAAGATTGATTTTATCTGTGTATTACATACAAATATTAAATAAGGTGAGTGTCTCCTTAAAAATATTTAGCCACACATGCACACGCTCTTATATATATATATATATATATATATATATATATATATATATATATATATATATATATATATATATATATATATATATATATATATATATATGTGTGTGTGTGTGTGTGTGTGTGTGTGTGTGTGTAATCGACGGGGAGACAAACTGGCCCCAAATTTACACTTGAAACTTGTTTTGAAATTGCCCCTATTATTTTCCTCAGCCCGGGCATACTGGGCTGCCAAGAGTCCTAGATGACTAGTATTGCTGATTATTACAGATTTTCGTAGGAGTGTTATTACTTTCTAATTAAAATGCCAGCGATATCATTTCTTGCTTTGAGAATCGAAGAAAGAATTTCGGGGTTAAGCTGATGGAATGAAAACATCCTCGTTTGAATTGGATGGCTGGGAAATATGGTTAATATAAAGAGAAGTTAAAATTTAGAATAACGAATGGGAAAAGGGATAATTTTGAATAGGCTTTAGGGCTTAGATATCGATATTATTACAGATTATATATATATATATATATATATATATATATATATATATATATATATATATTATATATATATATATATATATATATATATATATATATATATATAATAAAGTCCTGCATGAATCCACAGCACACAATAAATATTAGTTTATAAAAGAAAATAAATTTAATTTAAGACTTTAAATTAAAGAAAAAATATTTTTTTAAATTCATCATATAATACTATTGCATGTATTTCAATAATTTCAAAACAAAAGAAATATAGTTATAGATTTTTATGCTTCTTTTTTACTTTTTGAGCCATGATGAAATCTGAAATGCATTAGTAGTAAACGGAAATGCTACGTACCTTATAAAGTAAGTTACGGTATAAAAATGCAACATATCTATATGAAAATTTAAAAAAAGATTTGAAAAAGTAATGTATTAACCTTTGGAAATGTCCTATCAGCAAATTAACAATAGAGTGCGCGTGTCTTATTTTTTACTACAATTGTTACTTTACCATAAATGATAAATGAAATAAATAAATAAATAATGGCAAATAATTTGGTAAGAAATAAAAACTTCTTATTGTTTAAAATTATTGATCATGTCATATTCAAAAAAATTTAAATTATTTTTAACTACTTATATTAAGTAGAAAGGCAATGATTTATTTTACTATAACAAAGTAAGACAAAAAAAGAAAATACACTCACCTTGAAAGGAAAAAATATAAGTTTATAATTATTTTATTCCCGAGGGAAATTACTTGTTTGAAACAAGTCGCAGAAATAAACTAGGTGCAAAAATGAATTTTAAACTAATTTCATTTTGAAGCTTTTTTATTTTTTTTTAAAATAGAAAAAAATAGATTATAACAGATTATATGCGGGATACGTACTAGTATGTTTTCTGACGATTGATACTTGAGAGCGGATCACATAGTAGTACGGATTAGTATAACAACATGGTTTGTTTGTGGATTCAAATATAAGGAAAACGAAGTCAAAAGTTCTTGTCTACTACAAAGATTCTAAAAAAAGTAGTTTTTACATCAATAGATGCAACTCATGGAAAATGAAATAAATTTCTATCTATTGAGATGTAATTGAATAACTAAATTTACGCTCAAAAGCCCACTCCCGGTACAATTCCGCTAAAAAATGGACCCGCACACAATGTGTTAACAGAATAAAAATTTTCTTCTCTCACATTGCCTATCACCTTTAAATCGAAATGTTTCTTTTTCTTCAACAGATAACTCTTGTAGGATATGGGTAAAGTCAGATTATTGTGCACAGAGTTTAACATGAAGATTACAACCAAAATATATATTATAGATCCGACTTTGTAAAAAATAAATCTGCACAGGTCAATTATTTAAACAATAATTTAAACAAATAAAAAAAATATTTTTTTTATATTTTTCAGCCAAGATCATACGCGTTTTTTAAATTTGACGATAAATCTACCATGTAGCACAAATTAACAATTGGTTTGTTTGATTTGGTTTGGAGTGCTACGGTCTACTTTTTGCAACACGAGGGATAATAAGACCGTGACCTACTGCTTAAACCCGATTCCGAAAGTCTACGAACTTTCATGCCACTGTGTAATTCGAACCCACGAACACCGGTACCGAATTCCAGCATCCTAACGAATCCAAAATCACAATTGAAAATAGAACTTGTATGGATTTCTGCTTCCACATTGTATAATGTGTGGAAAGTTTGAATGGAAGAATAAGAATGTCATTTCCATATCGAAAAAAAGTGTATTAAAAATCGAAAGTGTAGTAAAATTTTCACAAACACTCAACTGTAAGTTCTATACAGTCTGACTTGTATATTAAAAATAATTATTTCAACAATTAAAATTAGATAACAATCTAATTAAATTTGTTTAGAATGATGGAAAATAGTATAATAATAGGTTTTCAAAATTTATTTTAGATTTACATACAAGAAAAAAATTAAATGTTTTACAAGGTTAGCACAAATTTTCAAAGAATGTGAATTTAAGCCGTACAATGCATCCTAAAATTATATCTCATAATGTTTCCATCTTATAAATATGTAATTCAAGAAATGCACTCAGTGAAATAAGTAGACTAAACATATGTAAATTGTGCTTTTGTTATGACACATTTTAAACAGACAGTCATCTGTAAGTGTTATATAAATTGCCCCAAGGAGCATAAAATGAGTCATAACATTCAACAATTGTCATAACTATTTCATAATATCATTTAGTTTCTTTGAATTAAAAAATACCAGAGGCAAATCGTTCCAATTCATGACTTATGATAAACATTATTTTAACATCAAATGAAGTTATCTTTAACATCTACATATTAAAAAGTCAATTAAAAATCTTATGAATATTTCATTACGACGGAAGTGAAAAATATTTGATTTTATATAAGTTTTCAATATTTTATTGTAAGGAAATATTCAAAATATTGCCTGTGTTTTAAATACGGAATAAGTTTAAAATTCATAACATAATAAAGTGTTTTCTTTACAAAACGATAATAGTAATCTAAGGAATTTAATTCAGCATAAAAAATGAATGTGTGATTGTGTATTGAATATATATTTTGTAAAATTATTTATTACTTGCATAATTAAAATGTTAAATGCGTTAGTATTTTGTTAAAAATTTTGAAACAGTAATTGTCTAAGCAATGCATTTGTAGTTTAATAAATTAGAAAATTAATTAAGAGATTATGTCATATAAAGTCAAATTTATAAATAATGCATTTTTCAGAAAGCTACTATTTAAATGAAAATATATTTTTGAATTTTAAAGTAATGATAATATAATAAATGCTTTTAAAGTAATATTTATGCATTTAACAATTTACATACTTATTTAATTATATACTGTATCGTACTGGAGCTCTAAGTGAGCCCGAGAAAAAGGATAGTGGAGGCCTACGTACAGACTATATATAAGATATTTATTTAGAAACACAATGTTAAAGTATGATAAATATAATGAAAATTATCAATATCTACACATAAATATGATGATCATTGCAGGAATCAGCTTCCTAATCGTTTGAAGAGAAAAAAAAGGGGAGAGAGGACACTCTCTGTCTCTCGCCTGGAGGTTCTCGGCCGATGAGTTCACAGGACACTCGATCGGTCAGAAAGCCTCTCTGAGCCTCGAACTCTGGCCTTTTTATATCGTTGCTTCCGCAAATTTCCATCTCAGCTGATCGAACAGCAGGTTGATGACGTGGTGGGGAAACCGCTTGTAGACTCTCTCGCTGAACAGGTGTACGCCTGCTTCCAAAGGAAGGGTTGTCCGTGGACAACCCTTTGGAGAACAAGGTAGGAAGTAAATTGCTTCTTCCCTTACAATGTAGAGGACTTCTGTCGTGTGAGACTCTTTCTTCGGATACCATTGAAACGAACACTGGAAGCACTTCTCCAGCATCCCAACGAATTTCTCAGACAGAATGATTGAGATGGTCCTAGGTGTTAACAATCCTCCATTCAGCATTCCAATCTGCACGAAACAACGTCCCTTCACTAGGTAAAGATGAGCTCAGTTCAAATGCTCACAAAAAACATGGTTGCTATTTCTACGTTATGCCGGTTTTTCTCAGGGTCGTAGATAGTTCGGTATCTAGAAATTTAATGTAACGTGATTTCGTAAAAATACGTTTAAACACATGATGGATAAGAATACCCCGTCTAATATAGAAGTTAAATAGTTTTTTCTATAGCTAAAAAGATAAAAATGCGTGTTTTGAAAGGAATAACAAGAAATTTCACCATGAATTGAATGAAATCGACACTTGACGTTTCGTGAAGATTACAGAATATTTTGTTATTTGTTTTGCTGGAAAGAGATATGCGACTCTTCAATTTCTTTTCTTTTTTTACATGCATGGTTAACTAATGAGACCGGGACCTACAGCCTAAAGCCGATAACGAACGGTTACTAACATCCATGCCACTCTGGGATTCGAACCCACGAACTCCGGTACCGAAGGCCAGTACTCTAACCAATCGGCTATCGTTCGGCTTTACAGCCGTAGTATCTCAATCGAGAAATACATTATTTCATTGTCATAGGAGTGGGAGTTCAAGTCCCGATCAAGCCAAAGACTGTAGGGTTAACTAAGTGCGACTGATATACATTTATCCCTAACACAACTGGAAACACAGCACAATATACCTTTATGCTAATACAAGGCTGAAAAACAGTTACCCATTTAGTATCATCCGAGGAGCACTTATAGCTTAAAGTAAGCTATGGTCGCGACAGTTATACATAAAATTGATTCGTAGCCGAAATGTTTTATATGCTCAAAAATCAGCTTTAGAGGGAGCAGGCTTAGCCATATTGTCCATTCCCTGGAATAGGTAACTTTGGTCTGAAGCGCTACGGTCTATTCTTTTGCTACACTAAGGCTAAGGACTTTAGAACCTACTCCTTAACCCTTTTGTGGACCATTTATTTCTCACTCCACGTTTCCAAACTTTCAAAACAGAGCTGCTAATTTTGTTCACTCGATCGAACAATTGATGACAGTGCAAAACCAAACCTGGAATCAGTCGTCCGGTCGTTTCAATAACAAGACCAATCTATTAGAATGGGTTTTGCGCTTCCCCCAGGTGTATTTTTTAAGAACGTGTAGGTGGGAAGTAATCTTCCCATAGCCCACGAAAGGGTTAAAGACGATTCTGAAAGGGCAAAGTCCTTCATGCTAATTGTTGTTTACGAACCCATCATTTCTGAACTAATGAGCACACTCCTACGCATTCGAATATCGTTTAGTAAGTCAGTAGTTTGACTTCTGCATCCAGATTACGAGGACAGGTTTCAATCTAGATATCGTTCTATTATCCTGTGTTTTTCGAAACGGAAGAAACAATCTGTTACATTACGTTGAGTAGCCTCAGCTGAAAAGCTTGAGTAAGTGACATTGGAGGAAACAATTTATTTCTGTTTTAAATTTAACTTACAATTGTAGATTACATTTATGCTGCAAGTTTTTATTCCGCCTTTCAACAGTCCGCTTTTAAATAAGACATGAACAATCTACGAGAGTTATCCAAATTTTTCTTGAAAATTTTCTTGAGAATTTTTCTTAAATTCATATGAGTTTCTCCCGATTAACAACCAATGATCAGTAGCTTTACATATATATTCTTTTCAACAAAGATTTTTTAAACTCTCGTATCCTGTATATCTATTGGTATATTCATACAAAATTACAAAGTTTCTCTTTCTCTTTTCTGGAAGTACAGTTATCTTCTTTAGTGTTTGGTTTGGTTTGGTTTGGAGTATTACGGTCTACGTTTTTGCCACACAAAAGCAAATGAGGACGGGACTTACCTATTAATCCTTTGAGGACGGGTGCACCATATACGCAAGGTTTTCAGATTAATTCAGGGCGAGTATATTATTAATGATATTTTAAGTAAACACTTAATTAGTATTTTTTATTGCCACTATATGTAGCCCTATGTTTGTTATAGGTGAACTTGTCTACTAGAGATATCTGAATACTAGAGAATCATCTGGTTCGAATTAAAGGATGGTGAATATATGATACACCCACCCTCAAAAGGTTAAATCTGATTCCAAACGGCTACTAACATCCATGACACAGAGGAATTCACGCCCACGAAATCTGGTACCGAAGATCAGCACACTAACCATTCCGCTAACCTGTTAAGAGAACAACGGACCTTCTAAGGAAGAAATTTGTCCAAAAATTCAGAATGATTTTCCGCATGAAGTGATTTGGTGTTAAATTTATGATTATTAAATTTCAAAATTTGAAATGAAATAATGAAATATTTAAATAAAAATAATAAATAAACTTCCAAATAATGTATAATGGAATATTTAATTAAAAAAAATACATTTTTTGAAATAACACAATTATTTTATTGTATCACAATCTACTATTGTCATATACCTTATGTTAAATTAAAACAAAATTTTTCAGTTTTACAATCTGTGTATTGAACTAATATAACCAAAATATTTCAGGTGCATTCCTTTTATGTTTTTCTAATTCTGAATTGTGAAGATTGTCTAATTATGTATTTGAACACGAAACACAGATTTTAGTATCGCAAAGTACTTTTTCAGAGTATTTAATAACTTGCAACGACAGAAAACAATGTTGTTAAAACATTGTATAGTTTGAAATAATTCTATTAAACAAATAGTATTTATCGTACATAAAAACCGATATCCAGTTTTGGTTTAAATACAGTTTCTAATGATAAAATGAAACTATAAAAACAGTTAGTATACTTACACTTGGAGAATTTTTAACGAATATTATTAAAAGACTCAATTTTTTTTAAATAGTTCCAAATTTTAATCAAAAATTATTTTTTTAATCCATCATAGTGTTAATATGTTTTATGTAACAGCATTATATGGACTCATAAAATATCTTTAAATTAAAATAATTTAAATTATCATAAAATTAAAAACTGGCATTGAATTTCTATTGAATCTTAATGATTAAAACATTTTTATTGAAGAAAATTTTATAAAAACCGTTAAAGAGATTAAAAAACCTAAGTGTTTAAATATTTACAATTACATTATCAAAATCTTGTAATGTTATGTGATTTGTAAAATAAGAAATAGAGTATTCTTTCAGTGTATAATAAATTTGTTATTTACAATGTTTATTGTGCATTACTTACAACACACAAGCTCGCATATATCATGGATAAAGTTCGTAATTTATAAAATGATTTTGAAAGTATTGAGAAGGAAGGTTTAAAATTGAGAAAGATTCATTCATAATATGCAATATTTCTACAATTATATCTTTAAGCAGAATTATCTCATACAGTTACTGTTTTAAACAGTTTGCCTATTCCGATGACAGAGAACCGATAACTCCGTCTAGGGGGAAAAATACTTCTGCTTGAAATCTAAAATACAGATTTATTTCAAATCGTTTGAAGCAAACGCACTCTTTTTAGTCTATTTTATCTTGCGTATTAGTTGATATTATGAAGTCAATTTTTAGCTTCTACATTTACCTTGACATTTATCTCATACACTCAATTACGGAGAAAATAAAACATGCAATCTTAAAAAAATTAAATTGAAGAAAAAAATTGGTTTCTTAATTGTAAAAAGCTGTTTTGTGTACTTGGAATTTCAATAGTAGATATTTCATATTAGTATCACCATTTATTTCAAAGCGGTATAGCTAAAAATTCAAACATTTTTTGCTTTTTAGTGCATTTTTTATCATTTTGCATATTAAAATATATGATATTTTTAAAATCTACTTTATATTCATGACTAATTATTATTATTATTAGTTTTAGAATTATCAACTTTTAATATTTTTGTGAGAATTTCTTCATAAATATCGTCTAGAAATATCGTCTGCACAAAGAGATAGCGTAGACGTATTCAATCATATTTTTGAAA
Organism: Pardosa pseudoannulata; assembly: GCA_032207245.1. Taxonomy (NCBI): domain Eukaryota; kingdom Metazoa; phylum Arthropoda; class Arachnida; order Araneae; family Lycosidae; genus Pardosa; species Pardosa pseudoannulata. The sequence continues at coordinate 3,173,023 of CM063511.1, forward strand.
ACGATTGTTTGCATTTGAAAGAAAAAGACTTGCGTTAGAATACTGTGTTGCGAAATTTGGAACAAATACAGCTATCATTAATTAAGTGTCTGAAATGAAACTATCACTCCACCAGATTAGAACCATCATTTACTTCCAGTTCTGTTGCAAAAAGTCCGCAACACAATGTACCAAATTATGTATACAGCTTTAGGCACTCTTTTTGTATCATATGACACTGCAAAGGTTTGGTACCTGAAATTCAAAAACAAGGACTATGATATCGAAGAAACAGAGCGCTCTTGCTGCCCGACTGATGTCCATCAGACCCGCCTTCAAGGACTTGTGGAAGAAGGTTAGTATGCAACCACTCAATAGCTAATTAGATGTTACTGTATTATTCAAACTATGCTTCGCATAAACTTGACGTACATGTTCAATCGTTGGGTGCCGCATGAGCCGACTCAAGCAGATAAGTACAGACGTGTGCGGGCCTGCAATAATCTACTCGAACATCAATGTGTTGATTAATACCTTAACTAAAGGTATTGCTTTTGTGTTTTTCAAACTTTATAAGGAACTTTTTTGTTGGAAAATTTTCGTTACAAAATATATATATATATATATATATATATATATATATATATATATATATATATATATATATATATATATATATATATATATATATATATATATATATATATATATATATGTAATGTAAAAATTTAATGTTTTAGTAAAACTAAAATTATTAACTCCTATGTTAAAAAACCACAAATCCACGATTTTGTCATCTTCTTAGTAGCCTCTTGGCTTCAAACTCTTTTGTCTTAGAAAAATCTCCTTCCTGTTGGCGAAATTTACTCTCCAGCCTACTTTGCTAAATAAGTGCTTTAATTTTCTCACGCCTGTGGAGTTCTCAAAGTTATAAAAGGCCGCACGACAATATTTGGAGAGATTTTGCTGTTGGACGTTGCTAAATAAAGATGTTGCTAAAGTTCTCTTGATAAAACTTATTCTTTTCGCCTACGACTACACCCCTTCGACCACGTTACATTCCTGAACCATGGCATGCTACGCTATGTTTCATACATATATATATATATATATATATATATATAATACATATATATATATATATATATATATATATATATAGCATGAAAATAATACAAATTCAGTGACAAAGTTTTGTTAAAAATAATTCCTCGATAGTAAAACATCTTTAAAATAAAGTTGGTCCTTTTATCCATTTAAACTCTACATAACAATTAAGAAAAATGCCGCTTTTAGAAAAGTGCTTAAGTAATCATTGGAGAGTTTATTTAAGTGTATTATCATTATTAAGTTATATACTATTCATATAATGGAAAACAATTTTTTTTCAAGTAATGATTTATTCAGTTATATTTTCATTCACCATGCAACTAGCTAATAGATTTTAGTATTTAAAAATCAATTTGTGTTAATAAGAAATTTCTCTTCCAAGCGAATTTAAAAGCTAATGACTACTCAACTTAAATTTGCTGTAGTCTTTAAGAGTTTCTTTACTTGAGTATATTTGTTTGAATATGTCGTGGGAATAAGTCGACATTATTAAATAAGTGTTGTATGACCAATATTTCAATGAAATATTATATGGTTATTAAAGAAGTAATATATTCTTCAACTATCTTTTAAACTATATAAGACTGCATAAAATAAATATAAAATATAAAACATATTAATAATTATACAGTAAAAAGATATTACTACATATAAATACGAATTTTCAAAAACTATTCTCACTAACAAGTAAATTATGTTATATTAAATAATGCATTATATTTTAAAATAAGACATATTTATATATATTATTTTAATTTTGATTTTACACAAATTTTCGGTTAAATGCATTTTAATTTTAAAAAACAGGTAAATACAAATATTCATTTATAATTTCTGTAAAAGAATAAATAAATAAACAAAAACATATTTTTAAACTATAATAGAAATTTTCTTTTTGTCATATATTTTTGTAATATATATTTTTTAATACAAAAAGTCCCTTTTGTTAACTTTTATTCAATACTTTAGGAAATAATGCATAAATAATCATTGCATAATTAAAATAAAGATGTAATTTAAGTATGAATAAAAATTGAATTTGAAATATTATTCTGCACAAAAAAACAAAAATAAAGAAAATCTCTTTACATATTTTTATCTGCTTTGGCGACATGGTTAATTTTTATAATTAAGGAAAAATATTCGCTATTGAAATAGGATTTTCCAATAGAATGGGTATGAAATCTAAGGAAGATTTAACGTTTAGATTAAAATTTTGTTCTAAAAAGAATCCACCCCAAGAGAAAACATGTGTAATAAAACACATAAAAAAATGTTACATTTATATATTAAAACCACTGATAAATGATACCCAAATAAAGATACCACTTAAGTGACTCGCTAGAGAAAACAAAGCAATTATCTAATATAAGAAAAACATACATCCGAGAGAAAAACTACGAGAAAACAATAGAAATAGATAAAAGCAATTTCATTTTATGGAGATTTATTAATGCATAGAAAAACAATGAGAAAATATTGAGTTACAATATACTAATAGCATCTTAAATTTTCAAAATAAAATAAAGCAAAGTAAAATTCCTTACATTATTTATGTGAATATCTATTTCTTTCGGAAAGTATGCGTTAAAGATTAAAGTACACATTGTTATATTCTTTCAACTTAGAGTCATATAGTGGTAATATTGTTAATAATATCGTTTATAGTTACGTTTAAATGGTTTGGAGCTCTAACATTCTGGCAAAAAAGTAGAATTCTCCAAAAATTCACTAATCTCTATATCATCATCCCGGTATACAGAAGTAAAATCTACAAATTTTTTAAAACGTGAAGACACAGAAAATTTTTATATGCAATATAAAAAAAAATATTTTAGACGAAGAAATAATAGTAGCAATAGTAGGATTGCATGTTTTACATTACCCTTTCAGTACAGTCTGGAGTACCTAAATTCCACTATAACATAGGTACATTTCCCGAAGCATCATAAAGGCTTGCAAAAATTGGGATTTTAGCATCAACCACAGTTACAGGATACTCGAAAGGTATAACAAATTAATATTGTCAATACCTTTATAATTTAGATTGCATCAAAATAGTTTATTTCTTTCAAATATACAGCATTTAGCATTTCAAATCTATAGATATACATATGTACACATACATATAAACATGAATCTCTGTGTTGTGTGTGTATGTGGTGTATATATATATATATATATATATATATTTATATATACATATATATATATATATATATGTATATGTATATGTATATGTATATGTATATGTATATATATATATATATATATATATATATATATATATATATATACATACACACACATATATATGTATATGTATGTATACATACATACACACACATATATATATATATATATATATATATATATATATATATATATATATATATATATATATATATATATATGTATGCATTTCTGTATGTGTAATAAAAATATTTAAATCATGACGAAATATAATTGAATATCTAGACGCTTCAGTGTCAAGCAAAATAATTTATTACATTTATTTTATTTAAAGAGCATGTTAAACAAAAATGCACATTTTCAACAATTGTTTGAAGCTATATTTCAGATTGAGAGGAAGATTATTTATAAAGACAAAAACCAAATAATCCTCATAAGATATTCCCACCCTACAAATATTTATACAGTAAAATTAATCTTTAATGATATATTTAAGATAAAAATGAACCCACTTAATTATGCCGATCTTAACATAGTTTTCAGGCGACTATATGCTTGCCTGCACACTCTCTTTGATCTTTCTATCATCTTGGCGATATCGAAAACATCAAAATTC
>CM063511.1:3181920-3194420 GCA_032207245.1 Pardosa pseudoannulata
TATTGTTAAATATTCTACATTTAAAACTTTTATTTTTAGTATTCTGTTCATAAATTTACAATAGAGAGAATAGAATGTATGTTTCGTCATACACGATGTTTCAATACAGTCAAAGTATTATAAAATTGTGTGTTTATAAAAGTTTATTCTATCTTTATCTACTCTAAATTTACAATAAATTTTCAAAAATAATTCGTTTTAGGTTTATAAACGTCTTTTAAAATATAACGTACTATTATTAACATATTTAATTTAAAGTGAAAACGAAAAGGTAAAATATTCATTTTTATTTAAGTGATTGTTTCAAAAGTAGCTTTATTAAAATTAGTCTATGTATGTTACTTTACAATACTAAACGATTTACGAGAAGTTAAAACGTATTATTCTTTTATTAAAGTTAAGTAAACTGTGTTTAGAAATATGTTTATTTTTAATATTTGTAGATTTATTAAAGTGAATTATTACTGAAGGGAAAAGGAAAGTTATTTTAAAATTCTTTGTATTTTAGAGAATTAAAAATTATGTTTTAAGTATGCTATATTTAAATATTTCATTTATAGCCTTCTATTCTTTTAAATTAAACTGAGGGAAGTGGAATGTATGTTTCTAAATACATAATAGTAAAATGCAGTATAAATTTATGAAATATGCTTATTCTTTCATGTTTACTATAATAGTTTTTCAAATGAAAGTGGCGCAACAGTTAGTCTAACACATATTTTAATGATGTTGCTATAATTTGATTTCAAAATATAAAGTAATAGATATGTAACTTATAAGCTCAATATAACTACACTGAAGGTTTCAATAAGTGCCCCTGTAGTAAATACTGTTCTCCTGCGTTGGATGTTATGGATACCGTACCCGTGAACCTTACAGTATTGTAACCCTTTTTATACAATCATATAAACACTTCCTTTGCCAGTAAACATTTTTACCACTATCTCGTGAGTGGTTATTATTTCTCAGGTGACTGCACAACGTTGCAATTATTATCTGAATGATAACCACATGCGCTTGTCTTATCTTTGCCCTAGCACCTGTATTGCTTCGAATTCTACTAAAATCTCTAATCCATCGAGATATTGAGTTAGTGACAAAAACTTCACTCTATACACGTTTTACACTCGTTAATGCATTTCTAGAGAACTCTCATTTTCTACCATTAAAAACTGAACTATTTCACGTTGAAATTGTTTGGAGGCAACGATATCGAACTTCCTCCAACGATATCAAACATGAATCTGCCATAATCTGACGATATGATATCTTCCCCAACACACACAGACCACTTTACAAGGTCATTCGTAGTCTATGTACATTAACATGATGTCAAAATCTCATAAATGACAATTTCATTTGGGTTATGGAGTTCCAGAATTATGCCTCAGAATACAATGAATGACTTATTATCCGCAAGGAGTCCAGCTGTTGTTCGGTCTTATATTCTCAAGCACATAGAACCGGGGTAAAAAGAGTGGAGCCGTGAAGTCTAGGGTTGTGACACTATAGCATTATAGCTGCCACGCCCCTGATGGCTGGTCGACACAAATTAATATCGAGACATTTCGATAACCCTTCTATCCTCCCCAGCCTATGAGGGCCCCGAAGTTGTGAAGAGTGATACGATGCTGATCCAACGTCACTTCGGAGAGCTTTAAAAACGAGAGTGATCCAGACGTATGGGCTTTAATTTAACTTAGTATTACAAGTCCTCAATATCGTGTGTAAAATTCAGATATTTCTCCATACAGCATTTTTGATCTAGCGGGCCTGGCCATTACAATATTTCTAGCCCAGGCAGGTCAGAAAAGAGAGCTTATGTGGGACAGCTCTCTGGACTTTCTAGCTTTTTGGAAATTGGCGTCACTTACAGAGGTACCTGTCCACCTCTCTAGAAAGAGGAAAGTTTCTTTGAGTCACGGATAGACTATTTTTTTGCTTAATTACAGCTGTGAGCCAAGTTTTGATTGATAGTCTACCAAAGTCTAAGGAGAGAAGATTTCTCTTCCATTTTGTGGCCAAGTTGCCAGTAAAGTATTAGGGAACAGAGTGCAAAAGAGAAAGTATTTCTTCCCTTTGTGGTCAAGTTAGCAGAAACATATTTATTGAGTGATCAGCTTTTATCGTCTAGAAGCAGCAGAAGAAGAACGAGTCTGTACGTGTTATCGGCAGCAGGTAATCTCCATTATGTGAATCTTTGTATATATTCTTTGTATATACCCATGTTATTCAAGATTCTTATAAAGGAAATTTAAATGTACTGGTTACCTGTGTAGTCTTCCTAAACACCTGTGCACTTTCATCTAGGTGATAAATACTTTACCGGGTAACAATTATATATTATTTAACTTCAATAAGCACGGAATAGATTATTAAATTATTTCTACTTTTATAAACCTATTTGAAAATTTAATATAATATTATTAGGATATTTAAATTGTAATAATTTCGAGAGCATAGTAAAATATTAATATTTTAAAGTTATGTTTTCAAAAGTAGGTTTTTTTGAAAAAGAATTTTTATTCAAATGGCTTTATACATATTCTTGTATAGTACCAAACTATTTATACAAATATGGAACGCGTTTTTTCTTCTTTTTGTTATAGTTAAATAAATTGTATTTGAAAATTTGTTTTTTTCAGACTATACGATTCAAAAATAGTAAACTCCTTTGAGAGATGAGAAATTGTTTCTATAAAATATATAGATTTTAATGCAGTATAAATTATATTAAATCAGTTTTATTATGTTTAAAAGATTCATTTATTATATCCGGTTTTTCTAAAATTTAGAGAAATATTTTAATTATTATTAATTTCTTTAATTATTTTTCTCTAATTTACAGAAAATGGAATGCATGTTTCAAACTACACAATGTTTAAATGTAGTATAAAATTTATAAAATGAGATATATTTAGGTTTAAATGTTTAGTACATTGTTTATCTATGTCAGTCCTAATTCAGATTACCAAATTAAGGAATATATATCGTTTTAGTAAATTTCTTTTTTATTTCTCTACACAGATTTAATTAATCAATTTAATTAATTCATTTGTTAATCTAGAGTAAAGAAACATTCTTTTAAAATACATTATATATAAGTGCCCTATTTGCAATATTTTTTTAATATACTATATTCAAAAGTTTCATTTATTACATCTTGATCAATTAGTTATAAATCAGAGAAAACCAAATTTATGTTTCTAAACACACAACGCTTACATTCAGTATAAATTTTATAAAATTGAACTTATATATATATATATATATATATATATATATATATATATATATATATATATATATATATATATATATATATATATATATATATATATATATATTTAAATGTTTAGTATATTTTTTTATCTACGTTAATATCACCGAAAATAAATTACCGAAAATAATTTGTTTCTTGTTATCTAATCCTTTTGAAAATTTAATATATTATTAGTAATATATTTATATAAAAGTAATTACATTTCTAAAATAAAATAATCATACTTTAAAAAGCTAATGTTTCTACAACATCATTATTCATAAACTTCTTTTCAAAATACTGAAAACTTAATTTCTTTTGTTTTCTTTTTGTTAAAGTTAAATATACTGTATTGGAAATGTTGTTTATTGTTACTTCATATAGTTGTAATAAAATGTGCTCTTAAACGGTAGAAAAGAAACATTCTTTCATATTATATTGCATTCCACTGCAATATAAACTATATTTAAAAGAATATAATATATTTAAATGTTTCAATATTTTTATTCTGTTTACGTATTTATAACTCAGCGAAAACAGAATGTATATATCAAAATACACAATGTTTAAATGCAATCTAAAGATTATAAAAGTGAATATATTTATAATTATATATTCAGTATATATTTATCTACATTAATTCTATCGTATATTTCTAAAACCAATTCACTGCAGTTTTAAAAAAACCTGTTTGAAATGCAACATGTTATAGATAATATATTTAAAAAAATATTTTCTATAATAATCATTAGGTAAAATATTCAAATTTTTAAAAGTCATTAGTTTAAAATTATCTTTATTCAACATGTTCTATGTATGTTCTTTTGCAAAATTTTACACGAAGGTGTAACACGTTTGTTCTTTTTACTGAAGTTAAATATACTGTATTTTGAAATTTGTTTATTCTTAAGGTATATAAATGTAGTAAAGTGAATTGTTCACGTAGATAAAATAAACGTTCTTTTAAAATATATTACAACTGAATGAAGTATACACCATATTTCACTAATTATACTTTTATAAAAGTTTTAATGCAAGCATATATTTTCAAATGAAATTTATAGTTAAGGCAAAATAGACATTGTTTAAATGCAGTATAAATTTCCTTTTTTTAAATGTATTTATATCCAAATATTAAGTATATTATTTAACTACATTAGACGTAGACTCTAATGAACTACTATATTTACGTTTTATATCCTGATCAAAAATTTATTATGCTGTAGATATATTCATTTAAATTGGTAGCAAAAGAAGATAAAATATTAATCATTTAGAAAGTTATTATTAATTGTTTTAAAAATTATCTTTGTTCAAACAATCCCACACGCATTTTTTGACTTAATGTTAATTGTATATAGAGAATAACTCTTAAAATGTAAAAACTCGCATCTTTAGCATTTGCAGGAAATGTAATTTAAATCAAAATAATAATAGTTAAGCTATCAAATTTTCTCGTAAAATATACCTGTAATAGGGTTTTTATGTTCAAAACGTGAAATATTCAGCCATACTACTGAGATTGGGTTACCATCGATTTTGAAATCGAAGCTTTGAGTTCTTTGAAGATACGTTTCGATACTCGTTTCTAAGAGTTGATGCCATTGAGATTATTGGTGAAATAAATACGTTTGAAAATCATTTCCCTACAGATATCGAAACCTAATCCTGGAACTTATCTGGAATCTAATCAGATTAACTCTGTCACAAGTAAAGATATCTATAGCAAGTGGTTCACTATTCTCCTATTAACCCTTTCGTGGAGCGTGGGAAGATTACTTCACACCTACACGAGCTTACAAAATACACCTGTAGGAAGCGCAAAACCCATTATAATATGTTGGTCTTGTTATTGAAACGACTGATTCCAGCTTCGGTTTTGTGCTGCCATCAATTATTCGATCAACTGAATAAAATTAGTTCTGTTTATTGAATAAAATTAGTTCTGATGTATAATCTGTTTTGGAAGTTTGGAAACGTGGAGTGAGAAATAAATGGACCACGAAAGGATTAAGGAGATTGTAGAGGCAGAAGTAATGAATTAATTCACGGACTCCGTGGGAGGCCTATTGCAATGAACTCAAATGGATGGTGAGTTTCACATTAAGATGCAATTTACAGGAGTCATGTAAGTCCACTAGGTCAGGACATGTGGCCACCTTCAACTTGAAAATGTTTCCATGGTAAATTAATACATGAGCCTTGGATACATTTGGAGGAGGATCCTGAATGTTCATAGTAAGTAGATAACAAAAGGATTACACCTGATATTTATTACTATGGGAAAATCAGGTTAGATAATTGATAACTATTGGGCGACAAGCAACTGAGATTGAGAGTATCTCAGGGTTTAAAAAAAGAGAAGCTGATGAGGATATGAGAAGAGATTGGAGGATATTTCAGGTAGCGACAACTTAACTGCTGTTCTTGACTCCGGGTATTCTGAACGTGACGTCATAGGTGCCCTGATTGAAATCCTCTAGATTGGTGCCTGATTGAAATCCACTAGATTGGTGTAAGTCGTCCCCCGACTAACGACCACTTGTGCCCTCAGAAGTGCGCCGCACTCTGCTTCATCTGTGAACTTCGAATAAGTCCTAATTGACTGCTTTTACGACTGGAGTCACCACGACTCATATTTAGGTAACCGTTTAATGCTACTGCCTTAATACTATCCTGATTGGATTACTTATGAAATTATAAATAATAAATATAGGTAGTAAATTATTAAGTTTTCAGACCAAAGTGTTAATCATTATTATGGAAAAGTACTTAAAGTGGGTTAGAGCTATAGGTAGCTCAGTGTTATGAGTACGTGTAGTAGCTACACGTACATTGTACACCGATATACAGTGCGGTGATATCATTAAGAACAAATATAAAAATTCATCTTTGTTGGAATATCTTCTAAATATCTAAGTTTTACTGTTACCATTTGATAATTTTTATAAATTTGCTCGGCTGTTTTACGTTTTAATACTTACTTGCTTGATAAAATACTTTGCAAAAGGTAGTACACATTGAGTGTTTACTGGTATACCTTTACCGATGGACAATTTAAATCTCTTTTAACAATCAGTACAAGTAAAATTGGTCCACAAGGTCAAGATGCTGTCAATGGGAAATCATAATTACATAAATATTATTTTTTTACAAGTGAACAAGTGAATTGCAATTGTCATTAAACTAAAAATGAAACCAGTTATTATTATTCTGTGTTACACATTCTTATCACCACTACATTATACATTGAGAACAATAAGCAATTGGGTTTTGCCATTGAGATTGATGCACTGGTATGCTGAATTTGAACCGCGAGCATTAGTTTGGAATCCTTAAATTCAGTATTAATATGGGAACATACTTTTAGTTATTAATTTAAATAAAGTGTATTTAAATATTTCTTTTTTGCTCTTCAAGCTGATACTGTTGTTGCCTCTTTCACATCATCATCTTAAATTTCAACATTTTAAAGCATACTTAAAGTGGGGTAAACTTAACAATCTGTAAAACGAGTATGTAATTTTAGATTAAGTGAGAATAGGGACGATTTTATTTAGAAATATAAATTTTTAATATTTTGCCCCAGCATTTTGGAAGATTTACAGAAAGGATACTCTTGTAAAGATAAAATAAATAAAACATTCGAAAATAAAAATCTGACTGGAGTTAAATTTGTATATACTTACTAGATACTTTATACTTAACCCTTTTTCTCTGATAAAAGATTCAGAGTTGAATAGTATCATACAACATTTCGAATCATAACCATCAAAATTATCATAAGCTTTAAATTCGATACATTTGACGTGCCAAACATTCCCCAATGTTGAATACATATTAATGTAATTAATTTCGAATTCTCTTAATCGTTGGAATATTACACATATGTTCTACATATGCTGCAAAGTAAAAAAAAAATTAAGCTGATAACACGAAACTACTATTTTAGAGACACTGCATAGCAGCTGAATGGACTACCACAGTTTTATCTATGTACAACTGTCTTTAATAAAAGTATAAAACTATACGTAGGAAACACAAGTAAACTGCTGTAGTATAACAATAAGTTACATTCGGTTCAGATTTTTTTTTTTACTTCTTCCCACGAGTCATCGTCCAGAACAGGACCGGTCGGAACTAGAAAGAAACTTCGGACTTCTCCCAACCAGTAGAAAGGACCGTTGGTTTTCGGGATTCTGAAGCCCCCGCCGTTCTGGAATGAACCCCTGTTTTTTTCTCCGCGGGGTAGTCTGATTTTTTTTAGAGGACAAGGTTGTGATCAGAGGAGAGTAGAAATTGAACGCTGTTTGTGAGATAGACGTTTTGAGGAAAATCATCGCCATATTATTTTTTTATTGGCGACGCCGACTCGAGAGCAGTCGTCGATATCTACAAATGATAAGTGGATTCCAGTTGTATTCTTTAGGCATTTATTTAATCGTATAAAATCATTTAATCAAGTCTCATTTGTCCATGTGTTTCTTAATGAGTTCTAAAACACTAGGCCAACGTAACATTATTTTTACATGTAGTGAAATAAGCAGCTAAACACTGCAATGGGCAAATTAGCGAAGCTTCTTTCCCGAAAATTCGAAAGGCGGATAAACAGTGTAATATACAGAGTATCTCATAGAAATGTGTAGTGTTGACAAAGTTTATTCTTATCATTTTATGGTATATGAGTACTATCTCATGAAGTAAAAGATTACCTAAAAGATCGTAAGTTATTAAGTACATAAAAGATTTAACATTACTTTAAAATTTCTTTGAAGAAAAAAGTTTATATGGTCATCAGGACTGATAATAAAAAAATAACATATATTTAACTTCGATCAATTTAACTAGCCTAACTTTCCCAGGGTGGGCCTAAGTCACCTTGCAAAATGTATTGTATCCTGAATCCATTCTTCTTTTGGCATTACAGGTATGTGTAACATATACTGCAGCAAAAAAGTGGAGAGAAAATAAATCTAACATCTTAGAAACAGGGAAAAACAGCAGAATGGACTACCACAGTATTGTTTAAGAAACTCTTGCACTACAAAAACTTAGGAAAAGCAAGGAAACTGTTGTAGATAAATAAGACGTCAAACAGTGTTTGGGCAAATTAGCTAAGTTTCTTGACAAAAAATTTGAAAGTTGATAAATAATTACTTGTAAGTGTAATAATTACTAATAGTAAAAAAAGTAATAAGTATAATAATTACTTGTATTATCTATTTGAAAAAAGCGTTGTCTTATTTTGACAACATTCAATAATATAATTGTCATTTTAGAACATAATACAATGCAGTAAGAATAATTCTTCTATTTCAGCTTTACTACTTTATGTGAATAAGGCAATATCATTACTAAAATTTATCGCATTGGAATGAAAAATATTGATTTTAATATTAAAATCCATTTAATATTTTAATTTAAGCTTAATAGAAAAAAGGTTTAAAGTCTGTGAAAAAAATCAGCAAATTTAATTTACTGAATTCCTTTTTATTTTAGAATAAAGTTTATTTATTATAAGCTCTCAAGTGAATGTAAACTAAAAATATTTTGTACTAGTAAAGATATTTATTTTAACCATAAAGAACTTATATAACACTACTTTTAGGATGATAGTTTAGAATAATATTTTTCGAAATACTATAACTATCATTTTATGCATACTAAAGAAGTGTACACTTATTATGCATTTGTGAATATATATATATATATATATATATATATATATATATATATATATATATTCACAAACAAACTTGTGAATATATATATATATATATATATATATATATATATATATATATATATATATATATATATATATATATTCCATTCCTTGCTCGGAGGGGAAGAAACATCCTTTATAGTTTTTCTTCTATAATCTGTACGGAACAAAATATTTGCACTGGTTATGCCATTTTTAATGAACGTACTAGTTATAGAATGTAATAGCAAAATTTATGCTACTAAATATCGAAGCGTTAATTTTCTTTAAGCAATTGAGTCTAATTTAACATCTATTAACGAGTGTATAGATATACACACTGTATAAATAATAAAATATTTTGCAAATAGATAATCTATATGCACTTTTATTAAAACCATTTATATATTTTTGATATTTTAATATTCAAAGCAATTTTCGTAATAAAGGAACAAAGTTAAAACCGCAAGAGTATAAAATTGACTTATATCGTTTATTATTATTTATTTGAAACTGAGGCATTGAAACCAAAGATCCTTCACATACTAGTACACTAAACTCATAAAAAAAATATTAACACTTTTTCGTTAATTATCTTAACAAGCTTAATAACAAATAAAATGTATATAAAGTAGATTTATCAAATTATTAAAAAATGAAGTTATTAATATGTTTACACAATAGAAATAAAATGAGTAAAATACTCATCTCATAAATATAATAAATATAATTATTCTGTATATAATAATGTTATTTTATATTCAACATAAAGTTTTAATTGCGCATGGACACGTGCTACGTAAATGTTGTGTTTTGAATCAAACTACATAAGTAACAACCGCAGACTAAATGGAGATTTTTTAAGTGAGAAAACTTTTATATCTGTTTGAATACGTTTCTTAATTTTACAATAGATCGAACTATCATTTTAATAATTTGTCGCAGCATTTTGGAGAAAGCCACAAATAACATTACTTTTTTCTTACACAGAAAAATTAAAATACTTTATTCATTTTAAAAATTTCTTAAAGATTCCCTGAGTGCATAAAAGCCCGAATTTTCATGTAGATTATAGGTGTTGTTGTTGTTGTTGTTGTTGCATGCCCCCGTGGTCAGCAGCGCTAGACCAGGTCCATGAGACTGTGCACCTTTAGAAAGTCCAGCACCATGAGTGGGTCCTTAGTCAGGTCACTCACGGAGAATCCTAAACATTCGAGAATGTGTTCAGGCGAAGCCTGTTCTATTGAGCACTTGTTGCAAATTTCGAAACTCTTCAATCCTTCAGAAAACCTTAGAGTTCTAAGGTGGCCACTTCGAAATCGGGAAAGAGTAGTTTGTTCCTGACGGTTGAAGCCAGTTGCCAGGGATCCTCCAGGTCGTGAACACTGATACCAGTGATGCTTTGGCGGGTCAATCCAAGTGTTAGAATTATTGTGTTTGATCTTTGAATGAATCTCTAGGAAGGTTAGAGGCGCCGACGGCATGTAGGTCTCTTCAGCGCCAGCCTTGGCCAAAGAGTCCGCGATCTCATTTCCCTCAAGATCGACGTGGGAGGGGATCCACTGTATATGAATGTCATGGGAAGTAGAAATTCTTTTCATCTTATTAAGTATTGAAACTCCAGTATTGTCTCTTACATTGTGCCAACTGGCTAAGTGCTGTATCGCACTTCCGCTATCAGACAGGATCCAGATCTCAGTTCCCTGGGGGACAGACTCCAGGGAATCTAGGGCTTCATCTATGGCAATTAGCTCACTGCGGAAAACCGAGCAGTTATCAGGATTTCTCCTTTGGATCTTCAAGACAATATTTTGTGATCTGATGTAGACTCCACTGCCTGAGTGATTACTTTGGTCTTTACTACCATCCGTGTAAGCCTGTATGGCATCAATTGGTATTTCTCCAATTCTCTCAAGAGCAATTTGTTTGAGGTAGGCAGGAATATCTGTTTGTTTATTCACTTGTACTTGTAAGTCAGGATGGAAGAAGACATGTGCAAGATCGTCTGATGGATCAAGACATTGTTTCAGGTAATGGGGTTCCACAGCTTCATTGATTAGACTAAGGGTGGTTATTGGCAGTTTGTATTTTTGCTGAGAATTATCTGGTACACACTCAATAATTGTTTATCTTCATACTCCTCCTGATAACCTAATACCTAATACCTTCAAAGTACTGTGAATGCAGTTTAGAATCAAATTGAATTAATTAAACCGTGTGGTTATGTAGATTATAGGTTCAACCTAGTATTGGGCATTTCTAAAGAAACTAGCTTATAGCCCATCATATGACGGGATTAGTAAAATTTTTAATTTATCAAAATTGTAAAGTACCATATAAGGCAGTTTGTATTTTTGCTGAGAATTATCTGGTACACACTCAATAATTGTTTATCTTCATACTCCTCCTGATAACCTAATACCTAATACCTTCAAAGTACTGTGAATGCAGTTTAGAATCAAATTGAATTAATTAAACCGTGTGGTTATGTATGAAACACAAATACACAAATACACAAACGAACAAACTTGTTAATTTTCAAAGATGTATAACTTAAAAGGAAGATATTTATTAGTCCCTGAAATAACTTTTATGGAAAGAATTTGTTGTTAATACTGGTGATAAAATTTTCATTACAACAAAATATAATTAATGTTTAAATTTAAAATTATCTCATACGTGCCTAATCTATTATTTAAGCCAAATATAGAAGAAAATAATTTACGTCATACCTAAGTTCAGTGATAAAACGTATGAAAATAATGCAGACGATATTTAAATAATTTTAAATAAGAAAGGATTGAAGGGGATTTTGAAAGCAATGACGTCATGTTAAAAAATGTTATTTTTATCTACATATTATGCGATAGACATAATTACCTGATTTTAACTGGGGGAAAAAGGGCTTGTTATAATGGCACTAAACGTTCGAAAAGGAGTGAATTTCTAACGTTTTAAAGACTCGCTTTGAATTTTACTAATTCTAACTCATGAAGCATCCAATATGGATGCCCCTATCCATTCTAGGTCTCTTCATAAATTCGAGGATAGATAAACAGATAACTTAGGCTATTATTATATAGGGGATAAAAAAATAATTGTTTAGAAAAATAATTGTTTTAAAACAAAATATTTGTGTCATTTTTAATTTTTTACGGGATTTTAAATGGTAGTAGATATACATATTGTCATTTAAAAAAAATTACAAAAAATAATGACATGTCATTTATATTAAGATTCAATTCTTAAAAATTCTGCTATCCATAACTTATTTTACTGATATAAATTGTTCGACATTTTTAATATTTGTCATTAAACGTATAGCATGAATATTTTCCAGTTTCTGGAAGGAAAGCAAACTTTAATACTTCTTCAGAATATCTACTTCAATCGCCCATACTCTTTTTAGCGAATGTAAGAGTAAAATAATTTATCACCACTGACTTTTATTTCTTAGTGTATTTGATTACTTCATTCTCACTGGAAAAAATCGTAGTAAACAGGAAGTAGAAAAAAGGTTCGAACTTCTACTTT
>CM063511.1:3199420-3231920 GCA_032207245.1 Pardosa pseudoannulata
AAAGAATAAATAACACACCTGTTTAAAAAGAGAAAGGAATATATTTTTAAAATCGTATATATGCGTAAAATGTAAATATCTTATAATTTAAAAAATCTTAAAATTTGCAGTCATTATAAACATAATGTATCTGGTATTAAAAATTACATGTCTAACAACGTCAAAACACCTGCCAGATATTGTAAAGTATAAAAACCCATCAAATATGCATGCAAGGTATCGTTGAAGTACAGCTGTTGGATCAAGGTTTCCTTCTGAATAATATACGAACACACGAGATCGAGATCACCTGCTTTACTATGAGTTGAAGAAATAAAAGTGAGTCTCTGTTAAGGAGTACCAGAAAAAAATATAATTGTAGGAATGATATTTTTTCTACGAAATTATACTGAACAAGGAACTTTTTTGAAGAAAGAAAATTAATTTAATATACTTATTTTATTTAATTGCTTACTTTTTGTATAGGATCATGCAAATACAACTTAAATGCTTAAATAGTGAAAAAATTTACAGGTTTTCTCCACAATAAAAATGACTGAAGAAAGAAAATTAATTAGATATACTTATTTTATTTAATCGCTTACTTTCTGTACAGTATCATGCAAATACAACTTAAATGCTTAAATAGTGAAAAAATTTACAGGATTTTTTCACAAAAAATATCATTGAAAATAGTTAACTGATAGTTCAAAGAAAGTTAACTGATTGTTTATGTAAACATTTGTGGTTTTCGAAGCAGATATCACAGATTGGAATAAATTTTTAACAGAATTAAAATCATTTGTGAAATTGGTATTCGTCAGTGACAGTCAATGTAGATTTAGAAGGTTGTCATAGAGGCATTCAATTTATTAGAAGCTGAAGTTATAAATTTGTATCTAATATTAAATGAAAACAATTATAATCTGCCTTAAGTAAACTAAATCCACTAAAACTACTCTTGAAAAAGTATATATTTTTGAAAGTTTCACAGATAGTATATCTTCGAGTATTTGTTTGTAATGATAATACTTTAACTGTTGAAATAAATAATAGATTCTATGTGAGAAATAGTTTTTCACATGGTTTTAAAAAGAAAAAAAAAGAATATTTGGCCTAGTTTGTATTAATAGTGATCGCATAATAGTGTTTGAGTTTCAAATCTACCAAAAGTATTAGAAACTACACATACTTTAAGAACATAAAATGTTACAGGATTTTGAGGCTACAGCATTTATTTTAATCTGAGAATACCAACCCAGAATTAGAAAGTGTGAAAAACCTAAAATAATTGGAACTGTACTGTGTTGAAATCGACTTAAAAATCATAAGCAACGGAGATTTGAGGGACATTGTCACGAATGGAACCAGATAGCGTAGACTCATTCGAACGGTATAATGTTGTAATGCCTTAGAAAGAGTAGAAGAAAATTAAATGTTATTATAAAATATTGTTATTATAGAAATAATAAGATAATCAAGAACAAATATGTTTATCAGTAATATACAAAACAGTAATAGATTTAAAAATCCAGCTTTCACAACTCACACACACACACATATATACATATATGTGTATATATATATATGTGTGTATATGTATATGTGTATATATATATATGTGTGTATATATATATTGTGTATATATATATATATATGTATATATATATATATATATATATATATATATATAAATATATATATATATATATATATATATATATATATATATATATATCATATTGAGTGGTAAGGCGAATGGAAGAATCAGTCTTTCTTGGTAAATCACCCCTTTATTTTAAAGTATAGTTTCCTTTTCAAAGCTTCATTTGCGCCATTTTCATTTATTCGTGGTGGAACTAAGAGTGGAGTTTGTTGTCAGCCCGAGTTTTCGCGCCCACTGTCTCCTATCGGTTTGGATACTCATCAAATTCCTTCAATATTCTTAAGCTTGACCGGATTATCCTAAAAGCTTACGCTAGCTTGGTTGTTTTTAATTTATATTGTTATTACCAAAGAGTTCTCTTTTAAATTTTTCACTACTCCCCTAATCTTCCAAACCCCCTTTTTAGACATGACATTATATATATATATATATATATATATATATATATATATATAAGGGAGAGAGAGATGGAAAAAAATTAAATATCTTGTCATATCTTAGCAGTATATCGCATACTTCGAATTCACTCTTTAAATAAATTTTATATAAAAATTAAGATACAGGATTTCTTGATTAATTATATAAACATATTAAACTATTTTCTCTAGCGGTAATGACTGATGCTAAAATTAAAATATCAAGAATAGTGTAAGCATTTCCAAATTTTCTATGTTTTCTCTAAACCAACCTATTTTATAAATTTAATTATATAAGTATGAGCTTATTTATTGCATCTATTACAGTATTACTAAACAGTATAAAATCAGGATTAGAAAAAACAAGAATGTCAAAACAATTTTTCAGCTGCCAATATCATAAAGTAAAAAAAAACTATCAAAAATTTTCTCAGCGTGACAAGACATCTAAGGAAAAATCCCAAAGCTTCAAAGAAAAAAAATATAGAGTATGTGATTTTATATTTTTTATTAAGTATTCAATTTTTCAAAATATATAAAAATGTAGAGGCTTCAGTGGAAACGATAATATTAAATTTTCCGAAGTATCCTACGGTATCTGGTGTTTTCAAAGTAAAATAAATACATACGCAAACACAAAAATTGTTAAAAGAAGGAACTACCTTTGTGAGATGGGAGAATGTATTAATACTTTTTAACAAGCGAAAAAGGAAAATTTCTACTCTAGAGCACAAATATATAGAAAAAGGAAGTCTTGGAAATACCAACACTCTGCCTTTGAATTTCAAAAGTTTTCCAAGGACTACAGCAGAAAAAAAAATGCCAACACATTTTTTTCAAAAAATGGAAAAGAAATAAATAAATGAACTAAAGTAAATGTGAGAACGTTGAAATTTTCTTTCACACAAACTAGATTCATTTGAGAAAACTTGAATATTTCTAACGATACAAAATTTCTTCAATGAATTTTTATTGAAGTTTTTCGAGGAAAAAAGTGAATAAAATAAGATGTTAAAGTTCTTATGAGATGTATAGTTTCATTTAATTTTGTGTCCTTGAGGAGTAAAATATTTTATATTAATTTAAATGAAGGAAGTATAAATAAATTGAAGATTGATTTTATCTGTCTGTTATATACTTTATACGTGCCTATGTATTTATGTGGACCTTTCGTCATTATATATATATATATATATATATATATATATATATATATATATAAAATTTTATAATACGTTTGTTGATGATTTAGGCTGGAATTTTAATCCAGATGGGTTTTCGTTTTAACTTACATACATATTCCAATCATGTTTTTGTATTTTGAAATATATATGGTTAAATGGGAGTTTAAACCATCCAGGACCCACATGTATATGTATGTGAGTGTATTAACACAATTAAGGGTGTGTGAATCGCTTTGTATTGTTGGAACAACTGTTGCTGTGGAACGAGACTATTTCATTGTTATATATATATATATATATATATATATATATATATATATATATATATATATATATATATATATATATATGTGTGTGTGTGTGTGTGTGTGTGTGTGTGTGTGTAATCAACTGGGGCAAACCATCCCATATTTATATGTTAAAATCCCTTTGAAATTGCCCCTATTTTTTTCTCAGCCCCGGCATATTGGGCTACCAAGAATCCCAGTAATCTTTTGTCGTGAAGAAACACATCAATCATCTTGGCTGAACATAATCTGTATTTCATCTTAAGAGAAGAGGACAAAATCCAGAAGAATCTGAAATGCACTGTTTCAGAACGCTGTCTCTAACGCCAACCTTTGCGGTGAGGACCAAATACCATGTGGGATTTTAGTGTCGTGGGAAAATTCTGAGCTAACAATTAATTGCTTAACACTTTGACAGTTTTATTTTTTTCCAGAATTCGATTAAAAAAATGTCATATTTTTTATTGCATTTTTTGTTCATTTTACATTTTTAAGTAAAGATATGTTATTAAAATTAACATTTCTAATATTTTTAAGCATTTATTACAACTTTTTTTCTTTCTACGAAAGCATCTTAGAATTGAAGTTTATTTTTAGTCTCATCGATATCCACGTTAATTTTTGGAATTCCAGTAAAAGCAAATCTAGGATGCGGATCCGAAGGATTATCAATATGAATTTCAAAAAATTGTCTTACTTGACTCATTGCATCTGTACTGCTATCAGAGTCACTATTATCCAGGTCATCTAGGAAACTTTCGCTACTATCATTTACAGAGAATTCAGTTTATGATAACGAATCACAGTTCGAATCCCAAGAAATTAGCTCCATACGCTCTGAATTATCCATTATTGAAAAGTAAAAATATATTATTCAAGTGTTACATCCAGAAAATTATCAGGCGGTTAGAAAAATATAACCAGAAGGCTATACACTGAAAGATAACAATTGGTCTTCTGATACAAAACATGCTAAACAACCCTCGCTTTTGAACCAATCAGAGTAGAAAATACAATAAACTGCAAACTATCATTTACTGGACATTTATACGAATCTATGCGAATAATTTGTTATTAAAATTGGAAAAAAATACGGCAGTGTACGTAATGGGTTTGAAGTGCAACAGGATGAGTTTACCGTATTATTTTTGCCAGTAAAAGCCTTGTACTTGAACGCAAACGATAATGTGTGAGGCCACCTCGATCGGGTTATCACTATGGATCCTCACCTGCGCAACTGGCCACGGCACTGGAGTCTTAATGTCTCGGCATCCCAGTGAACACCTGCAGGTATAAAATTCAATCTCCTCGTGAACGTCTAACACTGGTCCTATAAATGGTTATTCTGAACTGTAACTGAACTGTGTATATAAATATCTTTACAAATTAAAGCACCATATTTATGCAATATGATGAAAAAATGAAATTATTGTGAAAATTATAGCTTTTATTGGAACAAAAAATCTGGTAAAAGTCGTCTGTGTGAAAGCTTTTATTATGAGAATATTTAATTAATCTATTTTATTACAGACGAGAGTTATATTTGTACCTTTAAGTCTTAGGAATATAGAACATAACAGCTTATTATATTAAACAGAAGTTATACACATATATTGAAATATATTTACTTTTGGAAAAGTTTCTTAATTTTAGTACGTTAAGAAATCACGAAACTGAGTATTAATCAATAAAAAAATAAGCTTCATAAATAAATCAATTGCATTAATATTCTATAGAACTAGCATATAACCCGTCATAAGACGGAATCAGTAAAATTTTTAATTTTCTAATATTATAAAGTACCTTGTAAGGCAGGTAAAAAAAGGTTTGTTTTTTGGCTGATAATTATCTGGTACACGCTCCATAATTTGATAATCTTTACTGACTGCATATTAGTTGCCAACTTTAATTTATCTTATCATATGACATGATAGGATGGAGAGCAGAGGTTTTAATATGGACAGTAATTATTGGGCGGTATATATGAATGATGTCCAAATTTGAGAGATTGGATTGCCAACCTTGTGATTATGTATAAAAAACAAACGAACAAACTTCTTCATTTTCAAAAATATGTAACTTAAACGCCAGATATTTATGAGTCCGTGAAAAAGACTCTTAGACTGTTATAAAAGGAATTTGTTAATAATACCAGATTAAAAAAATTGTCATTGCAACAAAAATTAAACGATGATTCAATTTAAAATTAACACATATGTACCTAATCTATTATTTAAAGCAAATATAAAAGAAAATTATTTACGTCATATCTAAGATCAGCTATTAAACATATGAAAATAAACCAGACGATATTTAAATAATTTAAAATAAGAAATGATCAAGCGAGATAATTATAGGAATGACTTAAAAATGTTATAAAAAATGTTACTTTTAATTATTTATTATGTGATAAATGGATAAATTTAATGTTCTGCTCTTAACCAGGGACAACAGAGCTTGAAATAACCGCATTAAACATTCGAAAAAGGGGGGGAAGGGGGGATTTAGAACGCTTTCGAAATCACTTTTAATTTTGCTAACCCTAACTCATCAAGAATATGGATGCCTCTATTTTTTCCAGGTACAACAGCTTAATAAATTTGAGGACAGACAACTTAGGCTATTATTATATAGGGATTTTTATCATGAATAGTTTATTTTCTATGCATTTTGGATTTCCATTTTACGAAACGTTTAACAGATAATAAAAATGTATTAAACATTCTAGTTTATTCTCACATACAACTCGAATATCGCATAGTAAATAACATTAAGCCTAACATTAAGGGAGGAACCGTTTTGCGTCAAACACAGCGGGCTAATTATGAAAAATGATTTTCCGACTTAAAAACACGGAAAGCGGCTGCGAGTTTACAGAAGTAAATTTGCTCACCCATCCAATAATATCAGGAAGTTCTCTTTACAGTGTATGTCGAGCAATCATTGTTCGGTGTTAGAATGATTGTCAGAAGTAAGCAGCGACAGTGATTATTAGTAGAAGAATGTGTGAAATAGCGAACGATAATGTAAAACGACTTTTAACTGAAATTCTTTAGATTTTCGAGAATGTTAAAGATGAAAAATGGTTCTTTGATGAAATGCAAAATGCAAGTAACACAAAATATTTCTCTCCCATACTGTTTTAACGCGATTGTGGGAGAACAATTTTGTAGTCACTAATCAGAAATCATATAATTCACAGTGGAAACGCATTGTTACAAAGCTGAAATATACGAAAAATTCAGTTGAAATTCATTGGATTTTCAAAAATGTTAAAAATGAAAAATAGTTCATTCATTCAATTTTAAAAGATTAAAATTGAAAATGTAAGCAATACAAATTGTTTACCTTACCCATGCTGTTTTATTGTTATTATACGTAAAGTCTACCATTTCGTTAATGACATAGCAATGGATAGATGGAGTAAAGAATTTTTTTATATATGAAATGAATTGTGTCGTCCATGCTTTAACCTCTCTCTCTCTCTCTCACACACACACACACATATTACAGAGAGAGAGATACAGTACCAGTTCTGGGATGTTTGCAGCCTGCGAGCAAGGTACTATTTCATCGCTCCCTATTCGGCATAATCTTTCTACACTAGACTAGATAATCTTCGGCCATCCTAGAAATTTGGTCACCTACGTCCATGCACGCTCAGCACACGTACTAGTCCTGGAACTCTGTGTATATATATATATATATATATATATATATATATATATATATATATATATATATATATATATATATATATATATATATATATATATATATAAATATATATTTATATAACATTATCCTATATTTGGACTGACATATATTATGAAAATCTTATAGCAAAATTTTTTAAGAAATTCGTACGATTACTATTTCGTTTTAATCTTTCATTTGTTTCAAATCACATAGTCGATTATAAATCTTTTGTACATAAATTAAAATCCAATTAGGTTCATGGGCACTTTTGCCCATTGTTTTCCAGATAGTTAGATATGGGATAGATATGGGTTGTGTGCACATTGGATTGCCATATTTTAAAGTTTTAATTTACCAACTTAGTTTTCTTTAAATTATTACTTATTGTCGTTTTATTTCTTGTAGAAATAATTGCATTTATTTCTTAAGAGAATTAAGTTATGTAACTTCACTATAGTATATATAAATAAATAAGTATATATTTTATTGAGTTTATCGGAAATTATTATCCAACATCGCAAACAAATTTGAAGTATGAAATATTTTTCTGCTTGTCTCTGCTTTTAAAAGAAAATTTGTTCTGTTCCTACTTATTGTTTAAGTTGAATAATATTGGTTAAGTGAAATAGCGTTGGAGTTTGATTTATTGGGTTTCCATAGTAATTGTCTTACAATTTGAATAGCCCCTTGTGTATAACCATTTTAAGTGTCCCTTACACAAGAAAGACTGCCCCGAACTTTTTATTGTTGTATACAGGGCCCAAAGTACAGAAATGGGGACCCAGGGCAAACCCATTCATCCGGGCCCTCCCCCCCCCACACTCCCATTGCTGTACCCAGATGGTGGTTACGGGGGAATTCTTATATGTAGTGATGCTCAAACAATAGCCCGCAGACCCTTTAAAGTGGACTCACCAATGTAGTTATTAAATTAATATTAGTTTAAAATAAAATGAAAAATTATGAGATAAGTAATATTATTAAAAAAAAGCTACAAAAAATCCTGGAAGGTAAAGAATTATTAGAATTTTGTAAGTCCTTACCCGAGGAATTTTTCAGCCCAAAACAGAATGTAGCAGAGGGATCTACATTTTGTGCCAGCACTTACATTTGTGTACAAGCTCTCTAATGATACTGAATAAGTCAAAAACTAAAAGAAGAAATTGTCCATAATTTAAAGTGAATTTTAGACATACGCATCCTATTTTCAACTTAAAATGGCAGTTAATGGCCCCACCCCCTTTTGACGGGTGCCCGGGCGCTTGCCCCGTTTGCCTTGTCCGAAATCAGGCCCTAGCTGTATATAGCGATGTTTTCGCCACAATGTTTGGTCAATTTATTAAGAGGGCAACATATATGCGACTAAGATTAAACCTAAGAATGACACAAAGATACAAAGTAGGTCCTGGTAATTTGGAAGCAGGGTCCAAGCAATATACCACCAGTCCTGGAATGCCATCTCAAAAGGTATATTGTGAAATTGTAGGACATTTAAACCGCGTACCTATTTTATATGTCCCAGCCGATATTAATCCATTAACGCCCGGATATTTCTGATGACTATATATTAGTAAATACCTAACATAGAAGCTGTTATAGACACCTGGAAGTCAAACAAAATAGGAAATTTAAACACCCTTAAATAGGACATCAAGTCATCTTTAGTGAGGATGTGTCATTTTAAAACTTAATAAAGTCTTTAAAAAAAGGAAAACTTCGTGATAAGAGATTTATTTGCTATCCTATATGAGAAAAGTACTGAAAAGAGATGACTTATTACAGATATGACTATTGACCGGTATACGTTCCTAATACCAGTCATAATACGTTCCTATTCTAAGCTTGAAACTCAAAAAATGCCGATCGAAATGACAAAATAATAGATAGGATCCTATTTGAAAACTTGGGAGATTATTCATAAGATTAATATATATTTCCATTAAAAAGGAAGAATCGTTTCAAGAAAACAAAAACTCTACAAGCCATTTTTGATTGTTCTCAAATGAGGACGCTGGGAGTTAATGGATTAAAGAAAGCGAGGTATATTTGGCCGTATACAGCCTCGATCCCACAACATTCTGGTTATGTCATTGACTGCTTTGAAGAATGACCCGCCGCATCTCTATGTGACAACAGTACCTACCGTTTCTTATAATACATATGCTTATTTATTTATAGTGATGTGAGATACTTTTTAAATTTGAAGTGTCACTTGGATGTGACTTATGCTTTTTAATTGTGCCTAGCAGGAAATGTTGTTTTAGTTTTTCCTTCTTCGTCCCTTGAATTGCCATAAGCCGCTGGTTGACTGGAGGACGAGATTATTTTTATTTCTCTTAATAAAGATTTTATGTATCCATAGTAAAAAGAATTTTCAAGGTATTTTTCAGTAAAACGATCTCTTCATTTCAATACGAATAATTTTACAACAACAGGACATTTTTACATTTGTATAGGGAACTAACAAATTTGCAAGAATGTACGAGGCGCATCCAGAAAGTAAATTTTCCCATTGTTTTCACCTTTAAAACAAACGTTACCCATATCAATTTCGAGTGAGTAGCAGATCTATGACGTATTAATTATATGCCAGCTGGACAAATCCCGATTCGTGCCAATAGCGGGGTAGCAATGGTCCGAAATGGAAACTCTAATTCCTTCTCCCGCCGCCTGCAAGGTTTGGTCGGCGATCTTGAATGCACAAATTGAAATTCATCGTCAGCTCTGTCAGGTCTATGAGCTAAACCTGACACCCGAACACAAAGTTCAACTCTTAGGAGCAGCACTGACATTTCTACTACACTATCACGACGACGGAGACGAGTTCCTCGACAGGATCGTCACGGTCCATGAGACTTGGATTCCGCACTTTACCACGCAAACCAAGCAGCAAATAGCATCATAGTGGATCATATGTCGGGACCCAATTCAAACAGACGCTGTCGGTACGGAAATGGATGTGCACGGTGTTCTGGGACAGGAAGGCTGGTTCCATTCACAGAGGTCTACGACAGAAGGATACAAAAGTGGATTCCACAATACGACAAATTTCTAAATTCTGGTGGTGGCTATGTTGAAAAACAGCTGAAACATGGCTGTACATTTTGCCTATACATATTTCCGTGAAAGTGTGATTTCTTTTTTTCTTTTAAATAGGGAAACTTACTTTCATTATGCTTCTCATATAATGTAAATTTATCAATATATAAATGCATTTGCCTTCGGTTTCCTGACAGAAAAATATATATTTCACTCAATACTAATATAAATCTCTAGTAGTTACAACGCTACATTATACGTTTACAACGATTATATTTATGATAATAGAAATTTGTCAAAATGGGATCACAATGAGGCTCTAATCTGTCTTGTTTATCCAACTCAATTATTCAGGAAAATTCCATTTTGATTTCGCTAATTCTCTTTCTAAATTCTAACAACAGTCCTTTCAGTTTTGTTCAACGTTGTTTCACATTTATTTCCCCTGACGTGTTGAACGTTTGTGGTTTAAGTTGGATAAATAATTAGAAAATGAAATTTGAAAATAAAACTTATTTGACTCATTTATTATGAATATTGCTGAATAATATTGTTTGAGTTTAACTGGGAAAGGAAATTTCACTTTGATAAGCTTCAGTTTTAAGCCTTCATTTTATATTTAATAAAACACGATTAGTTAGACAAAATCAGAAATTAACGACTAATTTCTTTTTCTTTTTCTTTTTAACACCTCAGGTCTGGAATCAGATTAAACATCATGCATAATCAAGAAAACACTTTAAAAATATTTCATTTTAAATAAACTAAATAAACTTTGTTTAAAAAATTCAATTAAAATCCCAAGATGCTACAGCCATTCTAATATACAAATAAACAGAGAAAGAATTGGCTTATAATCATAAAATATCATCTAAATAAGCTATGCTAGTTATACTATAGCTTGCATCATACTGGAACCCTGTTCTATTGTTGTAATGTACTTACAACCATAACACCAGTGTTCGGTTACAAGGGGAAACACAGTAAGAATATAATACTTTATATTGAGATTCATACATTTATTCTGTACATTCATTTACACATTGCTTCCTGGCTGTCATATCATAATCATCAATTATTTATATTTACACCGTCTTATATTTACACCATAGTTATTACAATTCTCTTTATAATGCGTAATTATTCAATTACAAGGTTAAATCATTAATAGAGGCCTAAGTGACTGTAAATATTATTTTATCTTTATCTCCATTAAAGACACAGGGGAGCAGACAGGGGCTTTCCTCACGCGATGTGTCGGTCCTTCAGTGGGTCCAAAGGATCAGGCAGGGGCTTTCCTCATGTGGTGTCGATCCGTGCGCAAGGTACATGCTGAGCGGCGCTTCGGATTCTATGTCCCACTTCTCTCGAATCCCAACTTCAAGTCCTCTCCTTAACTTCGTTTCCCAACTCCTCACCTCGGTTTTAACGTCCCTTTTTCTTCTTTCCAATCGCTTGTTTCGGGAAATTTTCCCACCTCTGCACCCCCTGCAGGTGGACTCATTAAAGTAGCCACTTTTGTGGAAGCTGATATTATTTTTAGCCCCTGCTCCCATAATTCACGGTTACATATCTGTGCGAGATTGACAGTTACGCTGCCATTCCGTGATCTGTACCTTCTCTTCGGGGGTCCATAAACTAGACTTGCACAATTGGAGTCCTAAATTCCTCTAGGAAATCTCTCCCACGGCTGTGCATGCACGTGCAGACCACCGTGGGAAAGTACCTCGGTACATCTATATTAGGACAATACAGTCAGTACCGGCTATATGGTCACCGGATTATATGGTCAGTTTTCTAAAGTTCCGTCTAACTTAATAGGGAACCTGTGTTAAAGTGCACCGTTTATACCGTCATTTTCTTTTTCTTGTTACCGGTTATAAGGTCAGTTTTATGTTTTCAATAATTTTTTTTCTTTTCGTTTTTTTAAGAAGTTAGTACGAAATCTGAGAGAACCTGAATTCAAGCCTTTATTTCTCTCGCTTTCCTCCTTTCTTCTTTGTGTAGACTCATCGTCGGAGTTTCTCACCTCTCTCAGTTCTCTTGCCCCCTCACAAGAAGTAGACATCCGTCTGTTTATGGGTTGAAGTTATCTCTCCCTGCTTAAGTAGAAATTGAGACGAAATAAATAAAGGAAAATTTTGTTGTACTTGGATCATACGCGCTCGTAAGAACGTTCATTTTTTAATTGTGGCTTCGAAAAGAAAGAATTGATCATCTGCTGCCAAAAATGAATTGATTGAGAAATTTAAAAAAAATCTAATCTTTCAAAGGCTGCTTTTGCCAAAGCAAATTCGATTACCCGGACGACATTAATCCACATTTTGGCAGCCAAACTTGGGTCCTCGTGTGTTGTAATCGGTGATCAAGAAAGAAAACGTCAGCGCTTGTCACCTTATGGGCATGTGGATCTTCTGTTATGGATTTAAAATGCACTTTATATACACAATAGGGTTGTATTGTTCCGCATATAGGGTCACCCCGCTGATAGGATCTGATTTTTCTGGACCGATAAGCTGACCAAATAACCGATATAGACTGCATAAAATTTTGAATCTCTACTGACTCCGATGGTTTGGTTAGGGGCCATTTATAGCTTTTTAGATAAATATAACACATTCTGGCAAATACTGTAGCTAAATGTTTATTGACTTTTCATTCGTGTGAAGATCACCAAACTAGAATTCATCATTACTACATTTTTTAAAAATACCGGAAAGTACTCGGAAGTTGTCATAGAACACTC
The DNA here is from genome assembly GCA_032207245.1 of Pardosa pseudoannulata. Lineage (NCBI taxonomy): Eukaryota > Metazoa > Arthropoda > Arachnida > Araneae > Lycosidae > Pardosa > Pardosa pseudoannulata. Next base: position 3,212,437 of record CM063511.1, read on the forward strand.
TTTTCTTTTAGAATGAAAGAAAATAATTAAAGTACAATTGGTAGTTTAACCCTATAGAAAGAGATAGGATGTACAACATCTCCGGTTAAAACTGTGATAATCATTTAGAACTCGCTTAAATCTTCCAAATGACGTCAGATAAATGATAACAAGCGTAAAGTGCATTGATAATGTCGACTAACAGTGTAGGAGCTTTAGAGTCTAATGTATTGGGTGCACTTAGCAATTATTTTACAATTTGAATAGCATCTTGTGTATAACAATTTTAGGTGTCCGTTGCACAAGAAAAACTGTTCCGCCTTTGTTTTTTTTATAGTATATAGCGATGTTTTCGTCAATGTTTTGTCCACTTTATTACGAAGGCAATATATATGAGACAGATTAGACCTAAGAATTACATAAACATACAAACAAGGTCCTGGTAATTTAGAAGCAAGGACCAAGCAATATACCAACAGATATGGACCGCCATCTCCAAAAGTATATTGTGAAAATGTAGGACCATTTATAGTTTTTTAGGTAAATATAGCACATTCTGGCAAATACTGTTGATAAAAGTTTAATGACTTTTCATTCGTGTGAAGATCAAAATTCACCAAACTTGAATTAATTTTTGCTACATTTCTTCAAATATCGCAAAGTATTGTTTGATTTGGAGCACTAAGGTCTACTTTTTTGCAACACGAGAGTTAACGAGACCGGACCTATCGCTTAAATCCGAAGACTGCTACCCGATTCCGAACACTGCTACGAACTTCATGCAACAGTGGGAATTGAACCCATGAACTCCAGTATCGAAGATCAGCGCCCTAATCATTCTATCATCATTAGGCATGAATAACTTATCCAAAAGTAATGCCTAAATACGACAACCTCCTTTAAGTAATACTATTGACAATACAATTTTCAACTCTTTTTATTTAAATTTTATTTATATAAAAAATACTAGTCAAAATTAAACTTCCATGGATATCATATCTTTATATAACCATATTCATAAATTTTATTTATGTCTTTATGCAAATAAGCGTAAAATCCCTTAAACTTAAATGCAACTTGTAACTACCATTCATTCGTAGAATATCTAAAAGATTTCCTAGATTCTGAGAAATATAAATTGAAATATTTCCCAGAATTTTTAAATCAAAGAAATTACAGAAAAAAAAGAAATTGCAGGAGATATTACACATTCGAAACATAAACAACTTTTATTTTTAAACACTTCTGGGAAAAACGCGGCCGGAGATCTATCTATAACTTTATTAATTTTCCATCTATATTAGGTTTCTCTTTCACAAGTTTTTTCTTAACCCCTTAACGATCAGATCACTTTCAAGAAAACGGCCATAAAAGTGTCTATTTTTTATCCCTGAAAATTATTTAAAAATATGAGTATGAAAAATATATATATTCATTTTTAACTAATCGTTTGTTTTTATCTTGAAATTAAAAAATTTTAATTTCGAGGAAAAGTCAACATTTAGGGTAATTATGACTTAATGTTGATTTTTCAGCAAGCAAGGAAAATGAAAATATATGTGTATTAAACATTAAAAAAGAATTTTATTAAACTTATGTGTAATATAAATAAAGATTAGTAATTTTTTCTTGTGTGATAAATTTCAATGTTTCGCAGGGCAACGTTACAATCTGAAATAGTACCAAGTTTCCTTCCTACATCTCTTATTGTTTTCATCTCTTCTGAAGCAAGAAACTTTGCATTCTCGTGATGTTTGATGTTTCTTATTAGTTGGGAGTATCTGTCTAATGCCTTTGGATCAAACGATTGGGTCTGATGACTAATACCTTTCAATTAGTTTCGATTAATGACATCTGGTATGTAAAAAGAAATAAATTGGTTTTAATACCCTTGGCGCGTTACTACTGAGTACTCCAGACCGGAAATATCACGTGAACGAGAAATAGAAAACCAAACCTCATCCCGTCATTTTCACGGGAGCGAGAACGAATGGGTTAAAAGACCAATATATCAAACTATAATATGATTTGCGATGCATCATAACGTATGTCTATCTCTAAAAAATTTAATTTATGCACTATTTTATAATCTTAAATCAGTTATCGATTTGTGTTATACGTTTTTAGATACATAGTTATATCTTCAAACATTATTCGATTACATAATACTGAATATAATTCTTTTATTTTAAGTCACTGTCTAATTTAAAAATAATCCATTAAATAATGCATCTCAAATTTTTAAATGGGAATTTCTATAAACAAATGTAAGTTGTAAATTTTATTCCGGTATTTTTGAATTAAGAAGATGCATCGGAAAATCAATTCCAATAATTTTTAAACAAAATCTGTTATGTCGTAAGCCACAAAATTACCTTAGAATTTTAAAGTTCCTTTATTCGATTGAAGAGAAAACTGGAAGTTGTCCAAAATTTTATTCGTTTTCGTCTTTTATTAGGTTTATCTCGTCATATGAAGTTTTTTATTTTAAACAATGTCTGAGACGTAAATCAAAATAAATCTTCTATTACTAAAGATATCTTTAGGAGTTTATTTGAGTTAGTGAATGAAAAATATACATTTTAAGTACTTGAACTACACATGCTTTCGTTTAAAATATATGCAACAATAATAGTTAATACGTATACATTTCCATAAAATTTTCGCTTTATTGTTGCCATCCGAATTTCGATATAATGAAAGAAATTTTCTCGACTGGGTTTAAACAACACTTCTGCATATTGACGAATTATATTTAAATGAAATTTTAATCAGAATTTTATCGTAATAAGACGAGAGACTTTCAAAATGACAGATTTTGGCAAAATTATGAAAAGATATTTTTCTTCTGTAGAAATGAAATTTCCAATATGCTTCAATTATGAAAAGACAAATTTTTGAATAACACGATTGCTTTAATGCACTAAAAATGTCTCTTTCTTAAACCTTATTTTAAAGTTTTTATTTTAAATTTAATGCTTAGTTTTTTATTGAATTAATAATTTCTAACTGCGCAAGTTTTTTACCTAAATGTTTTAAATATTTTTAAATGCAGCAGATTTTTTATTAACACATTGTATGCGGGACACGTACTAGTACGTTTTCTGGAGATTGATACTTGAGCGCAGGTCACGTACTAATGCGTTTAATTGTAGTTTGTCATGTTATAGCCAAATAAATTCTATAGTGTTGTTCTGCCAAACTCCAAAGTATTACAGAACTAGAGGGCTTGGCCCAGGCAGTTCTGTAACAACTGCATCCTGTGATCCTTTGATAGTATGTTTTCTGACGAACGAGACTTGAGAGCGAGTCACGTACTCCTATGGGTTAGTATATCAACATGGTTTGTTTGTGGGTACAAAAATAACGGTATAGACAGGAAAACGAAGTCGAATGCTCTGGTCTATACATATAATCTGTAAAAACTAGTTTTTATATCAGTCGATGCGGAACCACAGAACGGGAAGGCTGATTAAAAAAATCAATTTAGATTTAAAATTAACTTTTTATTTTTCCTTGCGTAAATTATATCATATATATGTATATTCATGTAATATATATATATATATATATATATATACATATATATATTTGTTTGTCTATTTATATATCTTTTTTATATATTTCAATATAAAATACGAAAAGTTGGTTAAAAACTTAAACAATTTTCGATCTATTGAGATTTAACTGAATAACTCAATGGACGCTCAAAACGCCCGCTCCCGGTACAATTCCGCTACGAAATGTACCCGCACACAATGGGTTAAAGTTTGCCATTAAACTAGTTATGCTTTAAAAATCTCAAAGTACTTTCGCGAATGACAGAGGATTTATATCGTAAAAGTGCGAAATCAGTTGATAAAACCTTGTTATAAATTTAAGTAATTTTCTTACATCTCACGTAAATGAAAACTGACTCTCATGTTCGTTGTATTCTCAGGTGTGTGTATATTAATTAAAAGGTAGAACGAAAAAAAATAAAAGCAATTGGTTAGTATGCTCTGCAATAGGTTTTTTTATATTATTGCCAGATGACTCAATTTTTATTAAATGGTATCATATTTTATTTAAAAATTATGTTCTTACAAATTTATATGTCATATGTATTTCATGTAATAATATTATATGTTCTCAATATGAAAATATCTTTAATATATAAAATTTACATGATTATTGATTAAGTATTATAGACCACTATCCCCCCCCCAAAAAAAAAAAGCCGAACGATGACCGATTGGTTAGGGTGCTGGCCTTCGGTACCGGAGTTCGTAGGTTCGAATCAAACAGTGGCATGAATGTTCGTAGTCGTTCGGAATCGGCTTTAAGCTCTAGGTCCCGGTTTCATTAGCCCTCTTTTTGCAAAAAGTAGACCGTAGCATTCCAAACCAAACCAATCCCCCTCCTAAAAAAAGAATTACATTTTTATATCGATGCAAATTTTAGAATCTAAATGAATCGCGTACATAAAGTGTAGGTATTTGTGTATAATCGGCAACCTATTTTTCTATTCAAATATGAATAAATATTTTTCTTTATTTACGTCATATTACCGTTTTCAAAAACAAATATTTTCTCTTCTTTTTCCGACACCTGTGCTTAAAATACCTCACAGACGCCGACACAGAAATGGATAATACTGCACTTGCCAAAACCGAAGCTTATCGCCTGGTAGCAGAGACACATAAAAATCCCCCGAAAAATCCCGCCTATAAATATGAATTTTTGCTTGCATAATTTCTTCTCGCCCATCTCCTCTTTCTGCGCGTGATAAATCATTATTGAAGTTTAGCTGCACGACTATAAATACCACTTATGGATAAAGGGAAGTTGCCAAAAAACTTTTTGGCTGACAATTTACGTGATGCAGAGTTTCGCAGAATTGCAAGTTCAGGAAATTTTTTTTTTATCAACACTCTATATTCTAAGAAATCGAAGTTAAATTCAAATTATTAGAATATATTTATTAATACATTTTAAATGTAGATAACCGGAATATATCCTGTCATTCATTGAAAAACTAAAATGTTTATTTCTCAAGGAATTATGATTATTAACCGTGACGTTTGTAAAAGCCATATGTCACGTCAGCAATTACTCATTAATTCGTTTTATTGGTAAAGAATGCTCATATATCTTCTGTTAGAGCAAAATATTTTCAAGCGACAAATTTTAGTTAGGGTTTACTTGTAATAAGGCATGTAGTCAGTGGAAAATGTTTTGCTATGACACGAGAAATTTCGCAAACTCTTCACCTTAATAACTATTTCAAAGCTTTTTTTAAGCCTTTTTAATTCTTACATATTGACATGAGATAACGAATTTAAATTTAAGTCATTATGATTTCCTGTACGTAAAAACATAGATGAAATTTCACCAATTTGAAATATGACAACATCCTTTTAACACTAAACATACCATATAACTGGTCAAATAACCCATAAGGTATAAAGTAACATAAATGTTTTCTTTTATGCATTTTAAGCACAAAGAATAAGAATTTTTAATTCATTTCCCATCGCATTTTTTATATATACCTTATGGGTCATTTGAGACGTTATAGGGTATATTTAGTGTTAATAGCGACCGCTGTCATTTTAAATGTTAAATATCAATTACAACGAACATTTATTTCTACTGACTAATTTCAGTTTAGGATAATCATTTATAGTATAAGCATTTTTATGATAAGGTATTTAATATATTAAACGTAATTTGCTCTCAGAACTGATATTCGTTTACTATTCAATGAAAATAACGGAATTCTAAACTGAATCTCCTGATTTATCAACTCTTACATCTTAACTAGTAATAAGGACTTATGTTTCTTAAAACTTTACTTCCTATTCCTTGACTTTATTTCATTTATTGATGTTAAAAGTCCCAAATTTTTATAATTGTCACCAAGACAACAAGATATAAGAAAAAATAAATCGAAGTATAAAGTCACTAGGAGAGTCCCTTAAAATTCAAATTTATTACATTTTTAGAAATTTGGATTTATAGAAATATTTATAGTTTACTACTACATAAATGAAAATATTGCTTCTTCATAACGATAGCAGTGTGACTATACTATACTTTTAATATAACACACATTTCCATTTAAATGTACAGCTTGTAAACGAATAAACTCAAAAAGCTTTCCTTATTACATTTCTTCGTTTTGTGACTCTATTTTTGAACAGAAAATCATTTAATTCTCGGAAGAACTTTCATTAAACAATTTTTTTTTCATATCAGTCTTACATAGAATGAATTGTTTTCGATAACATAAAAGTAGTTTTGAAGATTTATTTAAACAATTTTAAATTAATTTATACAATACTATGTGTCAAAACATTACATTGCAAAACATTTGAACCTAAACAATTTTCTACGAAACCGCTGGAAGTTGAGTTATACTTTTTTTACTTTTAATTGTAAAATGGTTTCAATTACATTAAGCATTCACTTTATATTATTTTTAATTTTTAAGATTTCAACATGGATTGTAAGGAATGTGTAAGTCATAGATCTGATGATGCATTGCAGAAAATAGTACAAACTAGATAGATAGACCGATAAATAGATATAGATAGAGAGATAGATAGATATAGATAGATATAGATAGACAGATATAGATAGATATAGATAGGCAAACAGACACATAGATATAGATGCGAACAGACAGACAGACACATACAGATAGATAGATATAGATAGAACGACATATAGATAGACCTAGATAGACCTACATTGATAGATATAGATAGATAGACAGGTATAGATAGATATAGACAGACATATACACATATAGATGCGAAAAGACAGACAGACAAATAGACAGACATATAGATAAAGGCAGACAGATATAGATTAATATAGAGAGACAGATATAGGTAAAGATAGACAGGTATAGATATAGATACAGACAGACAGACACATAGATATAGATACAGACACACAGACTAATAGATGGAAAGATATAGATATAGACATACCGACAGACAAATAGGTAGACATATATATATATATATATATATATATATATATAGAGAGAGAGAGAGAGAGAGAGAGAGAGAGAGCGAGAAAGAGAGAGAACACACACACACACACACACACACATATATATATATATATATATATATATATATATATATATATAAATATATATATATATATATATATATATATATATATATAATGCAGTAGGAATAGAATAGCGGTATGTAGTTTCCATATCATATTTTTTATAAATGATTTACCCTGATGTTTTATTTGATAGCTTATCACTACTAAGAATGTCTGTACTTTTCAAACTTATTTATTGAAATTTCATATTTCTTCATCAATTCCGGATAGTGTGAAAAATAATATTTAAAATACTCAGCGACTTACGATGAACAAAAGTATTTCCAAAATTTATTTGTTAAAAAAAAATATTATTTTATATAATCGTTTTAATAAGTGTCAGTCCAACATAAGTTCATGATCATATATCAGTAGAAGATTAGTAGATCATTTATCATTTTATTTCTTTTTGGTTTTATTTTAATTTTAGAACTTGGAATATTATAATTTTTTTACATTTTCTCTTATTTAAATCTTTATCTGAAATAATATAAATGTAACAAAATATAAGATGTGTTTAGATGTAATTGAAATGGTATTAGACATACATTATTTTTAGCCAATAAAGCTCTACTTAATTTCGAGAAATAATATAGCACAGCAAGACATCATTGAAGGCAAATTGAGTGAGACAAGTCTTTCATGGATAATTTAATCAGAGATTCATTTTTCTTACTTAACATTCTTAAGCAAGAATATAATATTCTTTACAAGTCATTTTACACTTTCACTCGCAATTTGAGTGCCAACTAATAATAATCAATGTTACTTCTGGAGATGAAATTGGTACAAAGTAACTCTCTTGATGTGTGAGCAAATTTATTTGTGTTAACTTGCATCCGTTTCCTTGTTTTCTCTTGTTATCATTTTTCATAATTACGATGCCGTCTTTGTCAAAACATCATGAATAATTCCGATGTCTTTTTATAGAAATTCCGATTTCTTGAAACTCGAATTAGAATGATATTTATGGGCAAAGGGTGAGGCAGTAAATCATTTTTGAATTAAAAAGCAAGCATTAATATGAGGTATTAGAAGAATTATGTACAGCGTATGGATTTTTACGTATATCTAAGTGTCACATAACACTGCTTTCTTATAATTCTGAAAGAATGAATTCCTGTAGAAGAGTTTAAAGATAACTGATAGTACAAGATTTTATTACATTCGGAGTATTAATATTAATAATGAGTGAATGAATTTAGGTTGAATGATAAAAGCAGCTAAGAACCTTTACATCCATCACCGATTGGAAATAACACCAATAAAAAAAAATAAAATAAATTTTCAAAAGTACTTTTATGGTATCGAAAACAATTCATTGTATGTAAGACTGATGTGAAAAGCAATTGTTTAGTGGAAGTTATTCAGAGAATCAAATGATTTTTTATTAACAGTCGCAAAATGACGAAATGTAATAAACATAATCTTAATTTTTAAGTTGATGAGACACATTAGAAGTACAAACCTTAATACATCATATAACACTGGATGAAATTCATAAATATATCGAATTCGTATATACCGGGTGGCCATAATTAAACTGACAGTGCTCACAGTGTTCTGTAGCGCCATCTATTTGCAAAAATGATGCCACATTTTGTAGGAAAATTAAACAAGACAAGAGACGAAAAATTAAAAAAAAATAGTTCCACCGCTTAACCATTAGTTACTCACAGCTAGGGGAATATTTGGCGCTGTGTTATAGAAAATAGAGTGTTAACAAATGCAAATCAATACGGAAATTAATTTCTTAAGTATGCCAATAGATGTAACGTGAAATTTGAATAATGAACTTCTTCTTCTGCTCAGCATACGTGATATTGCAGATCGCGAGACTTTATCAAAGTTTATGTAGGTTTAACACTTTTTTAAAAGTGTTGCCATATTGCACTTGAACTAAATCAGAAAATGCCCATAATAAAAGTTAATTTTATTCCTATTAATTTACATTTGTTAACACTCTATTTTCTATAACACAGCGCCAAATATTCACCTAGCGGTGACTTTTGGAACTAATTTGATTTTTCGCGGAATCCTTCATCTCCCGTCTTGTTTAATCTTAATACAAAATGTGGATTCATTCTCGCAAATAGATCGCGCTAAAAAAAATTGTGGCACTGTCAGTTTAATTATGGGAACCCGGTATATCGAACGATAATTTTAAAATAAATATTGGCTACTACAATAATAAATGAAACAATATTGAATAAATATTTTGATAATAAAATATTTTTCCTATTGAGCGTTAGTGAATTTTTATTAGATATTTTATATGAAATATGAACGGAGGATACCTATATATTAATTGAAATGAATTTTAAATTTATCAATAATTTTTTAGAGTATTTAAAATATCAGACCACGAATACAATATATATTCATTACAATGCTCGGAATTTCTTTGAGGTAATTCGCTTACATTCTCCCTGTATGCATAGCAAAGTAATATCTTAATTTGACAATGTCATGATACAGTTCTCAAACGAATTATAGCCTAACGATGGCCGATTGGTTAGTGTGCTGGCCTTCGATTCCGGAGTTCGTGGGTTCAAAACCCACTGAAACATGGATGTTCGTAGCCGTTCGAAATCGGCTTTAAGCTGTAGGTCCCGGTCTCATTAGCCCTCGTGTTGCAAAAACGTAGACCGTACCACTCCAAACCAAACCATACGAATTATAACAATTGCATTTTTTAAAAATTTACTCCAGTTAGAATCTATGTTTTGTACATACTTTGTGTCTACAAATTATTATTCGGATTTCAATTGTTATTTACAACAATTTACGTTGTTTTAAGCATATTCAGATAAAATATTCCTCCATTATGAACTGTAGTATTTTCTCACAACATCTTTTCGAAAGTAGAAATTTAAATATAATTATAGACTATACATATATAACTTTTATACAGAAATAGATATAAACACATATTTTCATAAAGTTATATACAAACACATGCACTTATATATACATATTCATGTACCTATATGTAAATAAATTGAATGTACAGAAGATTTATATAGTTCAGAACTTACTGGCAATCTGTAACTAATACTTTCAGCATTTTTCTGTTATTAAAATCCGGATAATTTCGAATATTTCATAAACATTAAAATCAGATGCTAAAACATTTCTTACAAGAATCTATTAAATCAGTCATTTAATTAAGTAATAACTCGAAGTAATAAAGATAGATTTTTAATTAGTGATACAAAAAAATGGAGGAAATTAGCTAAGGCTTATATAGATTTTAAATGTTTAGAATGATTTTTATAATTTATCTGTATAAAGTTATCAGACTTTAAATAAATTTTAAGGTTTCTTATTTTGCTCATGCTTAATTAATTGTTATAAATGTAAAAAAAATCTGATTATCTAAATTTTAAAAAAAGCATTTTTATTTTATGCTGCTTATAAATTTTATTACTTTTAAAAAAAATTTAAATTGAAAAATATTTTTCAGCAATCTATTGCTAATTATTATTTATTAAGAATGATTATTATTATTGCTAATAATCAGTTTGGGTTTTTCAAATTTTATTATGCTAACATTTGTATTGCGTTCGAAATGTATTCTTTCACCATTGGTTTTAACACTAGATTTACGGACCAAACCAATTTCACTCATTAAAAATATAATCACTATATATATATATATAAAATATATATATATATATATATATATAAATATATAATAATAAATATATATATATATATATATATATATATATATATATATATATATATAGAAATATATATTTATATATATCAATATATATAATATATATATATATATATATATATATATATATATAATATATATATATATATATATATATATATATAAAATAAATATATATATATATAAATATATATATATATATATATATATAATATATATATATATAATATATATATATATAATATATATATATATATAGATATATATATATATATATATATATATTATATATATAAATATATATATATATAATATATAAATATCTATATATATATATAATAATATATATATATAAATATATATATATATATATATATATATATATATAAAACTTTAATATCCCTTTTCAAAAACATACGTTAGTTTTTAGTTAAGTAATAAAATATGTGAACTTTCATTCCTCTTCCCCGCAGACCTCTTCATGACGCATTATCCAATGGGGTATAATTATTTTCACGGTTGTGAGCCAATTGGACTCACAGAATATATATGAAAATAAATAAATATTGTAATAAATATAGTGTAAAGTAAATATAATGTATAAATTATATAATGTATTGTATAAAGTAAATATAGAGAACAAGTCGAGAACACTTCCATTACGACGACAGAAATTCATGCTACTGAAGCACGGAGAAGTGTCAAGTTCAACCGTCGTGCAAAAGAAACAAATGTAGAAACCATTGTGCTAAATGTAATAGAAATGTTTACGAAAAATAAATTTCAAAAACAGATTTTATGTGCAAAAACAGTTTTCCATTAATTTTTTAATAATGAAAATTTCATTTAAATTAATTTAGAATTCTTTTTTTGCAAAAAAATTCCATTTTCTTGTAGGAGTTCAGTGGACTCACTTTAGTAAAGATAGGTATAGGATTAACATCCGTAAATCGAGTGTTAATTACGCACAACGTGATAGACTTTTCCTCAATCAACTGGTATCGTTGGGTTGCGAAACATTTATTAGCATACTTAATATATAATCTTTAGCACTATATAACAGACGCATACCAAACATAGCCCAAAAAAGGGTTTTTTTCTGACGACTGACCTAAAAGTCATCCAAGAAAGTTCCGTCCGACATGTGAGTGACTCTCCTCTCTAAGTAACTTAATGAAGTGGTCCAGAAGAACATAGGAAGTCTTTCATCCTTTTTAGTGGAAGGTAAATAGCATTTATCCACTTTAGCTCACAAAGGACGAAAAGTTTTGTACACACCTCAGTCTTAAGGAATCTTCAGAATGTGTTCCGATATTTTTGTAACGGCTTTTAGTTTATACTTGAGTAGAATTAATATGAATAAACAGCAGACTTGAATATTATAAATATGAAAATAGGATTGAATTATCACCTGCATAGATCATTTTTCTTGAATTTGTCACAGAAAAAAAATTAAATTAAGTTTAAACGTTTTACCAGAGAATTAATTATATTCGATTTTTAACGCATTGTGTGAGGTTCCATTTTGCAGCGGAATTGTACCGGGAGAGGGTGTTTTGCACTTAGATTTCGTTATTCCATTAAATCTCAATAGATAGAAAATTATTTCATTTTTGAACCCACTTTTCGTATTTTATATTGAAATATATAAACAAATATATAAATACAAATATATAAATAACAACCATAAGATTTTTCTAAATACATTTTAGTGGATAAATTTATAATAGTATCGTAAATAGGAAAAATCAAATATAGATAGTAGTATATAGTTTTCATTTTTTCGAATTATGTTATATATAAACATTTTTACATTATAAAAAATTGAAAAGAGCAATCATAAAACTAATAATGTTTAACAGTCATCTGCTGTTGGTTAAAGTATGTTTTCGAATTTTTCATTATTTGTAATTTGTTTCAGTTGAACAGATACAGTTTACTGCTTTGCTACACGACGGTTAATAAGACCGGGACCTACTGCTTGATGTGGATTTTGAAAGTCTACGAACATCCATACCAGCAGTGGTTTTAGAAACGCCGTACTCGGGTATCCACGAGAAGCTACCTACCCATTTGACCTTTATTTCCTTGTTAGGGAAAGCATATGGCAACATAATCAGCTATTTTTTGCTATTGTTTATTCCTTTTCGAGTTCAAGCGTTTTATGCTTTTTCGAAACTGGATATAAATTTACTTCCTCGTCAGGTACAGATACAGATTCCAAGGTGAGTATATATATATCGTTTAATAAACTTAGATTAAGATTAATATATTTGCATAAAATAACAAATAAATAATTTATTATTATTTTATAAACAGCACCATAGCATTTTCCATTTATAGCTTTCTTACAAATTCAAATATTTTGTAAATTTTATTAATATTTTGACATTTTGTAACTTATTACTAATATTTTTGTGATTTTTCCTCCCTGTGTTATTTGTTTCAAATTTTAGTAGAGTCTGTCGTCACCAACGGGGAAATACTGGCCAATGATGTCCTATATTACATCTGTTAAGAATAAAATTCAGTTATATTAAAGCTTATTTGTCTTTAAAGGATGTGTATAAAATAAACAGAATAAGTATATAGTATATGCACATTTAATCAATATAGTACGCAGTACACTCAATGCGAATTAATCATTTGAAGCTAGTACTAATAAAAGTATCCTTGTTCTCTCATTTTTGTTTAGATTTCCGAACATCGTTTGTTACAAAAACTAATTTCTTTCTCATGCATAAGTATATAATTCGCTTATTGATGTTTATGTTTATTAATATTTATACTACATAAAAATGAGGTTTTAAAAAACGGAACTTTTGAAAAATAATCCAGTTTTCGTCTAAAAAATTATAAAAGTTTAAATAAAAATTGTAATAAAATTACATACGGAGTTTATATTAACTGAAAATAAAAATACCCCCTCCAAAAAAAAAAAATAGACAAAGTAATACATGTATTTTTTTTTCAATTTTATTTCTGGCTTTTTCTACATATTTATAAAATTAATATATATAATGTAATGTCGAATAAATATTTATAGGTATGTTTGTGGAAAAGAATTATGCTACGAAAAGTTCAATCAATTAGGAAAACCATAATTTAATTTTGCATTTTTCCTTAATATAATTTTTAACTAATTGAAATAAAGTTGCTTTAATAGTTAGGATAAAATTATTGGATTTTGGAAGATAATATTACATATATAAATACATATGTTTATATATAATGTTTACATTCCCCGTTTAAAGGTGCACAGAGTGTAAATGTTACGGGAAATAATCTAACATCCAAAAATAATGAAGTCAAAAATGAGAATATTGATGCAAAATTCACAATAGAAATGACGCTTCACTTGATTAAAATGATATCTTATCGGTTTTTAATCTTTATCTATTTAGCTTATTGGAATAATGGAGCACATATGGATCAAACGTCTGCATGAAACCATTAACATTTTTTGGTACCATAGGAGCCATTTGGAACCCTGCGGGTATCCGAGAGATGAATGCACATACACACCTAGACACATAGTTACCATTAGATTTTAATACTTAGGACTCATTAAACGGTAAATTATGAACAAACGCAACAGCTTGGTTAAACATAAATTCTAAATAAGAATAGAATCAGTTACTTTATTTTCATGCCGCTAATAAATTGAAGTTTTAACGAAAAATTGCAGGAGGTCACGTAATGTTTCGTGTCCCCACAACATCAATATCAAAACACTGCATTTTAACCAATTTTGAATTATATGTATCATATTTCTGTGAATAAAACACATTCACTTATTATAGATATTATATGTATAATAAATGTCTATTGTCAGGTTAGCAAGATATGCATGCATGCATATTATATATATATATATATGTATATATATATATATATATATATATATATATATATATATATATATATATATATATATATATATATATATATATATATATGGTTGGTTTTTCCACCAAAAAAACAGATCTTTTTAATAAAGTTAGTAAAATACACAAGATAGTCGTGCCTTTGTGTGGGTAATAATCACCACCCATATGTATAATTTTCTTCAAACGTTTTAGTAGTTCTTGAATACCTTCGGCCCAAAAATTTGTGACCGCGAGTCCAAAAACAAATCAACATCATTTCGGGCAACTTATACAGAATGGAAAATAGAACCAGCAAGTTGTAGGTCCAGGTGTGCAAAAAAGGCAGAAGTCCGAAGGAGTGATATTGGGGTTGTATGGTGGACATGGAATAATATACCGTTTGAGTCAGTACAGAGTCCAGCCGGTGAATGCAGAAACATGTTGTCTTGCATGATCGTGATGGAATATTACCATTTACTTGATTATAGCGTCAACATGGATAAGCATCTTGCTGTACGCCTATCTGTCGAGGGTTTTACGTTTTTTAGATACTCTTTGTGGATAAGACCACTGCAATTCCACGAGATAAAAAGTATAATATTTTTGTTGGTGAAATTGCGCTTTGCAACGATTCCAACTTACTCACTGGGCGCAGACCAACGTCTTTTACGTCTTGTATTGTTGAAAATCTACGTTTCATCAGAATAGACGATCCGATCCAGAATTTTGTCCTTGCGATGATATTCGAGATGTGTGCAGGCTCGCACACGTTTGTCCTTATCTGCTTGAGTCAGCTCATTGTACATAAAACGATTGAACTAGTCCGTCAAGTTTATGCGGTGCATTGTTTGACTAATGGATATGGCACTAACGTCTAATTACTTCTCGAGCTCTAGAAGGGCTGCATACTTATCTTCTTCTACAAGTTCTCCACTGGCGGGCCTCATCGACATTAGTCGGCCTGCAAGACGGGTCTGTTTCTTGAATGTCATAGAATTTCCGATACCAAACCTTCACAGTGCCATATGATACAAAATGTGTGCCTAAACTTGTACACATGATTTGGTGACATTGTGTTGCCGATATTTTGCAACAGAACAAGCAGTAAATAATGGTTCTAATCTTGAAGAGTGATAGTTCCATTTCAGATACTTTGTACGTATTTATAACGGTATTTTTTAACAAATTTCACATTGCAGTGTTTTAAAACAAATATCTTTCATTCAAATACAAAAAATCGTTTGCAAAAATATGATTAAATACACCAAAGAGGACTGTTTGTGCAGACGATATTTGTAATGGCGGGAAACTTTCGTTACAACTATATATATATATATATATATATATAAAACAAAAGCAGATTTTAAGTCAAAACAATGTTTCATTTAGCAAATATTTTGAATAGTGTAATGAAAATTACATGAAATAGGAGAAGATATATGAGAAAAAATCACTCCTTAAATTAAATGTAAATAATTTTTTTATTTAAAGGTTAGTTTTTACACATTTTTTAAATGACATTTCTATATTTCTTTATTATTTTGAAACGTTTCTAATTGAAACTAGTTGCCCTAGTAAAAATAAAATGTATATTTATGATGGTAAAAAAAATATTTATAAATATACCTTGCCATTTAATTCGAGAAAACGAGTAGAATTTTTAATAAGGAGTAAAATTTAATTTATTTAAGGAGAGATATAATTTTTTATTAAAATTAATAAAATACATCTAATCTTATATAAAAACTGACGCAATTTAATGAATTTGTAATGAATGTTACGAATTCATAAAAAAAAATATTTTTTTTCTCTATAAAATTTACGGAAACTATCGGAAGTGCAAATGTTATATTTCAGAAAATATAATCTGTATCATTAAAATTTAATCATCAATTAGGTTGTATTTAATTTTTTTCTCAAAGTCAATACCTTTTCTTACTTTTTTTTTAAATTTTAACCCTGTCTTACATCCATTATGGAAATTTATTTTCGATCTAAATTTTATTCGGTAAACGCAAACATACACATAAAATTTTATCTACTTTTTATTATGTTAAGGTGAAAATGAATATAAATATGAAAATATGTTCATTTTGTGGCATAATTTTGTGTTTATAATGAACAGCACGTATAATTACTAGTATTACTTTAAATTATCGTTCTAATGGTTAACATATACATGGAATTTCTGAAATACATATCTTCAATGTATAAAGACAGGTACTGAACTGTATAATTTTCCTTTTAGTTTTTTATGATATTTTTTATGTATCCTAATTCTTTGTCGTTTTCCAATATATCCTAAATTTCAATATTAAAAAATGCAAAGGTTTTAACTTCCTTGATTGATAAAAATGGAACATTCGAGAAAGAAGAGAAACTAAAAACCTTTAAATATGTATTTAGTACAAACATGGTGGTTTATATTATTGATACGATTAATATCCTTGTGCAGAACGTTGTTTTTAACACTAGGTTTACGGATGTTTCTAATATACCTATTTCTGGGAACACCCGTCCATTTGAAGCATGAATGAATACATATAACGACAACACTCAGAAAGCAATGTAATACACAACTAGCATACAGCCCGCCATATGACGGGATCAGTAAAATTTTAAATTTTCCAACATTGTAAAGTACCTTATGAGGCAGGTAAAAAAATGGTTTGTTTTTTGGCTGAGAATTATCTTGCAACAAAAATTAATCGATGATTCAATTTAAAATTATCACATGTGTACCTAATCTATTATTTAAGTCAAATATAAAAGTAAATTATTTACGTCATATCTAAGTTCAGAGACAACATGTATGAATGTAGACGATATTTAAATAATTTAAAATAAGAAATGATTAAAGAAGAGGGTTAAAGAAATGACGTCATAATATTAGAAAAAATGTTTCCTTTACCTATTTATTATGTGATAAATTGATAAATTTAATGTTCTGCTCTTAACAGGAGACAACAGAGTTTGAAATAATGGCATTAAACATTCGAAAAGGGGGAAGGGGTGGATTTCGAATGTTTTCGAACACGCCTTGAATTTTGCTTTCAATGAGATGATTAAAGGAATGACGTCATATTGCTAGAAAAATGTTATTTTTACCTATTTGCTGCATGATAAATTGATAAATTTACTCACCTGCTCTTAACCGGGGAAAATAAGAGTTGAAATAATGACATTAAAGAGCTAGAAAAGAGGGAAAGGGTTTCGACAGTTTTAAAGAAAGCAGTATTTTTTGTTGTGATATGAAACATATTTATACCAATTAATTTTAGAATCGAATCGATAGTTTAGGAGAAGATAAACATTACTGTCTTTGAATTTTGCTAACTATGGAAGCCTCTATCCGTTTCAGGTCCAACCACTTCCTAAAATCGAGGATAGACGTACAAATAACTTCGGCTATTATTATATAGGGGATAGGTAAAAAAATGGAAATATGCAACAGTATTGAGGTTTGCAATAATATTAATAATTCAAAATATATTCTAGTATTGTATTTGCTAATATCCGAACCGATGAACTAAAAACTTCAAAATCCCTTCACACTCTAACTTCAATTAAAATTCTGCGTTTCGTTTTTTCTACTTTTACTTATTGCTTGTTTCGTTTGAGATAACAATATTGTAGAATGGATCGAAGTATTGTCGTCACATTCTTATTTATTAATGTTGTAATGTTTGCATGAGTAGAACTCATTTAATAAAACCTTAGTCTACATAACGATCGCGCCAAATTGGTGGATATCCGTAGAAATACGTATACCACACAAATTCATCAATTTTAAATAAAATAGACTTCAATACATATTTACCCCGTATGGATAACAGTACAAGAGATAAAATAAAAATGCAAAAGGTTTTTCTAATTTTTTTATGACAAAATTCGAAACGCGTCAATATCACGCGTCCCTTAACCTAGTGTTAATTTATTACTGTCGGCCACGTTAAAAATAAAAATTGTTACATTACATAGTTCTTAAATGGCAAAGCTTAATATATGTGTGTGTGTTTATTATTTTTTATATATTTAAGGTTGCCGCCTGGCCCATGTCCCACCCTGAAGTTTTCATTTATTTACACACATGTTACATTAGAAGTTTTTACACTAATTTATTTCCTTTATTTATACACTTGTGCGTAGGTATGGTATTAGTGCAATACAATCCCACGAGATAGCACCAACAAGAGTTTAAAGAGTTCATGAGAAAGTAACCACCTGAGAAATACTCGGAGAAGGGTAACAATATACCGGTCGAGAGAAGGACCAATGATAACCCAGCTCAGAACACTGAATAGGCTGTATGAAGCATTTGATATTTGTAAATATTGAATTGATTTAGGATTTGTCTTTTACAAAATATTTATTTCATTAAATTAATCTATGGGATTTGCATAACAACATCCAATAAACTACTTGGTATATACACTCTCTTCCAATAAGTATTTCGACACCTATGCAAATGGCGATATCTGCAGTCCTAAGATGCCACGGATGGTATACATCGTGTAGGAAACATCATCGGCATGAGCCGCATGCAAGATGCAGCGTAGTTCGGAGCTCTAAGAATTTCGAGAAAGGTATAATTATTGGGTATCACAAATGTGGCCAATACTTAAGGGACATATCTATCAATCTAAAGTACCCAAAATCGACAGTGGCCTATGAGATTAAGAAGTGAAAGGGGAGAGGTGATTGTCGGAATATGCCTCGAGTCGGCAGAACAAAGAAATTGGGAAATAGAGGCTGTCGAGAGAAATTCGGAAGAACTGCACCCAACCGATGGCTCTCATCCGCGAGGAGTTTCAACGGGCATCCGGGAGTATTGATTCAAT
>CM063511.1:3238670-3248670 GCA_032207245.1 Pardosa pseudoannulata
CGGTATTCTATACGTCGGCTGGATGCGGCGGTTGGGTATCGAGATGTGTTTCTGGAAGCCTGCGTCAGAAATAGGATTTAGAGATCTTCCCACTTCTTCTCGGACAATGGCTTCAATGGAATGTAGTCCTATTTCCTGCTATTCTGTTTGCGACGAGGTGAGGGTTTGTATTTCCTCACGAACGATTTTCCTGATTAAGGACGTCAAATCAAGGTCCGATGAATCGATGGAGGCTATTGGTACGACATTAGGTAATCTTGAAAACTTTTGATGCCTAATCCGTTTCTGATTAATTTCTTCAATATGCTGGCACCATTTAATAAAATCGGCTAAAGTCATAATTTCTTTTGTTAATAGTGCCTGGTAAATATCCTCGGCTATCCCTTTCATAAGATGAGATATCTTGTTGTCCTCTGACATGCTAGGGTCTGCTTGTTGGCAAAGTCTCAAAACCTCCTGAATGTACGATTGGGTAGATTCACCAAATTCCTGGGCACGACTTTTGAGTCTATCATTGGCTTGCCTTCTATACAACTCCTCGTTGCCGAAAGTATTTTTTAATTCATCTTCAAATTTCTTCCATGATAGCAACATGCCCTCATTATTCTCAAACCATTTCTTCGCCGTTCCGTCTAGGAAGAAATACACATTTGCTAAACTCAGGGTATCATCCCATTGATTGAATTTTGATACCCGAAGATATTCCTTCAACCACTTTGTAGGATCCTGTCCGGGCTCGCCTTTAAACGATAGTCGGCTTTCTTGGCTCCCTAATCATGGTTGGAGTAACAAGGATCGGTGAGGACCTAAATTCCGGCTCCGTCACTTTCCTCGCCTTTACTTGCCTCGCCTTGCCTTCGTAAAGTCCGTGTTCCGGGCGCAGGTTTTCGAGTCGACGGCTTCGACGACACTCAGTTTCTTCCAGACTGATTGCAATATGATCTACCCGGCGCCTTCACCAAATGTCACGTGGATGAAAATACAGGTGGAACACAATCAAGAGTCAAGCTTAACCACTTGCGCTACGATTTAACTGCCGGTGGCCGAGCCGCGCTCCGCGACATAACTTTAAAAAATACGTAAGATATCTCAAAAACTAAAGGAATTCTCGTGTAAAAAAAATCGTACAACATACCGTATCAACTCTGGTATATTCTCAAGACAGCACGCGATGTTATTCACTGTAGAACTGTAGCTGGAAGAATGAACGGCTGAACTCTTACGATTAGCCGAGGTACCACGCACAAGTCGCATTTGTTTCTGCGCGAAATGACTATCGACGTGGTATACACGTCGCTTTCGGTTCTGTAACAAAAGCATCTCGACGTGCCTGGCACGTCTTTGTAGCGCAAGTGGTTAAGAAATAACACTGTTTTATTAAATTCCAAGCTACTTAGCTCGTACTCAAACAATAACTGCCGCTCGCAGTTTTTACAGAGTCTTTTATATGTTAACAGAACCTCTTAGAATCATTTTAATGTAGCAGAAAATTAGCATAACTTAGAAGTCTTCTTGACTACTGAAGAAATCGAACATAAAATTAGAGAAACAAGTTTGTCCTGAAGCAGGATCGAACCGGAGACCTTTCGGCTCGTAGCTCACGACTCTAACCATAGTGCCATGGAGCTCGGTAGTTTTGTTTGAAATGTGGCATTATATATATATATATATATATATATATATATAATATATATATATATATATATATATATATATATATATATTATATATATATATATTATGTCGTGATCCAGAGTAAATACGAATGGAAAAGAGTCTTCTTGATAATAATAACTTTATTAAATCATCGTTTCTTCTAAAAGCAAAATCTGCACCATTTTCATTAATCGTGGCGGAGCTAAGAGGGGAAAAGGTGTTCACAGTTCCATGTCCACGTACTACTTTCATCTGTTTGTAAGCTCATCAAATAGCTCAAAAATTCTTCCGCCTGACCGGATGATCCGAAAAGCTTACGCGAGCGTGGATATTTTTCATTTATTTTATTATTATAAAAGAGTTTCCTTTTAAAAATTGTTTTTAACATTACAAAAAAGTAGATTTCTAACTGAAACACCCTGAATTTGATTTCAAATTTTTTACCAATTTAAACTTTGTCCATAAACTTACATAATTTTTTTGTGATTCATAAATGTTCCTTACTTTCAAAAAAAAAATATTTTAAAAGAAACATTTCTTTATGTCTTTTAAATAGTCACACACTATCATTTTGGATCGTCCTGCATCCTTAGTGTTCTTCACCAAACTCCAGCGTGATACGCATTCTGAACTTTTGAACCTCAGTGTGGAAGCCGACTGTACCATCAGCCCGGAGACTATAGTGTCAGCATTTCGTACCGCCACTCATTAGCGAACTGTTCCAGTGTTCGAGAATTACTAGCTTCGCTGTACCCACGCATTGTAAATGTGTTAATGTTATCTCAGCACGAGATCTCAGAAGATTTAAAATCTACTGAAACCTGTACATACTGTATATAAATTATTCACTCGAATAAAGTATTTAATCCAGAGTTAAACAGTTGTCCAGCCTGTTTCATTGACGTCTTCGCCTACCCCTACTTCAGGACGTCACAAGCAAGATAAGTATAATGTGTATATGTGAGATTTTGGTATAAGTATAACGTGTATATGTGTTAATTTTGTTCGATTCCTGACATGGTCAACACTTGAAAATAAATAGTCAATTGTATTTAAGGGGCTATAGTTTTGAAATAACTAGTCTTTTAAGAATTTATATTTTTGTATTTAAAAAACAGTGTAACTGTAACTTTAATGAGATGAGAAACATATCTAACTAACTCTTTAAAGTGATGTTTCGAGGCTTTGCCCACTTAGGGACCATTCATATAATAAAAAAGTTTAAAATAATGAGTCTGTTTCATAAAAGAATAGACGCTGTTATACGGAACCAAAAATCATGGGTTAGAGTTTTCCTACTGGCATGGTTGGTCGTAGCCGTTCGGAATCGGTTCTAAGCAGTAGGTCCCGATCTCGTTAGTCATCGTATAACAAAAAAGTAGATTGTAGTCCTCCAAATCAAATCAAATAAAAGTGTTTCATAAAAGATTTGCGTTTAAATACAAATGGGTAGTATTTTAACGAAATATAATTCTTAAGGATTAAGTTAAGGCTCCTTAAAATGGTTCTTTATATAACACGACATAGATTCTTTACAGTCAAAAATAACTAATGAACATACCAGTTATGCATTTCTTTAACATTATCAAAACATATAGTCATATTTACATATGTTTATAGCTTAATATTGTCTGGATATATTTCTTAGAGGATGGATATATGCGATTTCGAGAAATTGAAACACAAAGGATTTGGAAATCGCTTGCTGCCTAAATTCTATTACAATCGAATTTCAGAGGAATCTCTTTTGATTCAACTTTCATCCGATATCAAAGACTTTCTGAATTCTTCTATTAAAAGGGAAAATTTGTTTATTGTAAGTTTCGTGATAAATATATAGCTTTAAATCTATTCAGCTTCTTTCATGTACATAAATTTAGCTACAAGATAAATCGATATCTGTATGAGTAGAATGTTGGAAAATTAAATACGTTTACTGAGCTGTTATGCAACTTTTAAAAACTTCAAATGGAGGATTCGATTTAAATTTTAAATTTTACAGTCTCGGAAATATAATTTACATAAAGAAAGTATTGTAATTCTACAAAAATGCGTCTTGATAATTGAAGTAGATATCCAAATTTAAATCCTTGCAAACTGAAATTTTTTTTAATGGTTTCTACTTTGAAATACTTGTATGGACAAAGTCAGACAAAAATTTAAATATATGAAAGCTAAAAAAATAAGTAAATATTAACGAAATTAAATCTTATGATTTTTTTTGTAAATGAAACATTATATGCACAAAAAATGCGATGGCGAGTATAAAACAGGCTCCAACGGGAAATTGGCCGACTTATTAGAACTCTAAACTTCGGTACCTTAGTTCGTGGGTTCAAATCATATTGTGGCATGGATGTCTGTAGTTGTTCGGAATTTTGCATTAAGCATTAGGGCTGTTTCTCATTAGCTCTCGTGTTACAAAACCGTATACCGTAGCTCTCCAAACCAAACAGAAAATAGAGATTGCTGCGGTGTAGTATATTGCTGTTGTTATTTCAAAGCCATTAATAAACCCAAGTTTACTTTATATCGTCTTTAATTATAGTAAAATGCCACTGGTCTATATTACAACATTCAAATATAGAACAAAAGACAATGAAATATGCTAAAATTTTTTTAATTAAAAATTAAAAGAAGCACTCCACGTGCTACGCCTGAAAAAAGTTTTCAATGTCCAAGAGAATGCTGCAGTCTTTTTCTCCCTTCTTTCTACTCAGGCAACCCTATACTTTTTCTATTATCCTGTGCTGGTGCCTTCATTGCTCCATTGTCCTTTGCACAATGCGTCCTTTCCCGGCTGTGCCCAGAAGGACCGGGACTCCAAAGATTGTCCTTAATCGCCTCCTGGAGACCAATTACAATTCTCCAAAACTTGGTGAAGTTTAAGTGCAATCGTTTTCACTTGCGACACCACACGCTTCCTGGAGTCGCGAAAAAAACTTAGTCATTCAACCCACAACGTGCGAGCAAATCAGTTTCGCAAACCTTATGTCAATCATAGCTGCACTCTCACAGACATCAAGGTTTTGTGCAATCGATATGCTGAGAATTGGTCTATACCAGGGATGAAAAAACTTTTTCGGTCGCGGGCCAAAAATCCAAAGAAAATAAGTTTCGAGGGCCCAGATAATTTTTTCTAAAATTTAAAAAACAATCTACTAGTACCTAAAGATTTAAATACGTTAATGAGATGAATGAAATTGCGATTTCATTTTAAAAGTTCCTTATACTGAGGTTCGAAGTGAGATGGACTGATTTTAACGAACGATGCTAAAGGCTAGTCTGCCAGTCTACTTCTGAAGTTATTCAGACACTTGTCACATTGTGGGATCCACTTTTGTATACCTCTGTCGTAGAACTCTGCCGCCTGTGAATGAAACCAGCCTTTCCGTCCCAGAACACCGTGAACATCCCTTTCAGTACCCACAGCGTCTGTTTGAATTGCGTCCTGACCGAAGATCCACTAGGATGATAATGCATTGACTGCGGCTTGGTTTATGGGGTAAAGGGCGAAATCCAAGTCTCATTGTCCGAGATGATCCTATATAGGAACTCGTCGCCGTCGTCGTGATACCGTAGCAGAAATGTCAGTGCTACTCCTAAGCTTGATTTTTGTGTTCGGATGTCCGTTTCGGCTCATAGACCTGACAGAGGTGACGATGAATTTCCATTGGTGCAATGCTTCGTTCATTCAAGATCACCGACCGAACCTTGCAGGAGGCGGGAGAAGGAATTAGTTTCCATTTCGGACCACTGCTACCCCGCTACTGGCAAAAATCGGGACTTCTCCACGCGCAATTGACACGGTTAATTACTTCTACTTTAAAGGGGAAAATATCGGGAAATTTACTTTCTAGATGGGACTCGTATATAGTTTTAATACAATTAAAACCATGAGGATATTGCAGTTTTCGGAGTACAGTTTCTTATAACTGTCTTATTTCCATACTCTATTTGTAGTAGGTTATACCAGTGATAAATATCGATGTTCTTTAACCCCTTCCGTGTTTTACCCTTACTTCGTATGGGCACAGATCTGGGCCCTTTACTGATTTGCCCGTACGCCGTACGGGTAATCGGATTATTATTTCGCTTGTACTGTTTCAGCCGTCTTTTTTCCAATTTTAGTAGGAAATTATACGTATAGAAGGCGATAGTTGTCCAGTAAATGATAGTTTGCAGTTTATTATATTTTCTACTCTGACTGGTTCAAAAGCGCGGGTTTTTTCGCATGTTTTGTATGACAAGACGAATTCTTATCTTTCAGCATATAGCTTTCTGGTTATATTTTACTAACCGCCTGACAATTGTTTTGGTGTAAGAATTAAATAATATAATTTTACCTTTAAGTAATGAATAATTCAAAGTGTATGGAGTTAATTTCTTGCGATTCGAACTGTGACTCGGAATCAGAAACTGAATTATCTGTAAATGATAGTAGCGAAAGTTTATTAGATGACCTGGATAGTAGTGACTCTGATAGCAGTACAGATGGAATCGGTTAAGTAAGACAATTTTTGAAATTAATTGTGACAATCCTCCGGATCCGCCTCCTAGATTTGCTTTAACTGGTATTCCAAAAACTAACTTTGATATCGATGAGATTAAAGGTAAACTTCAATTCTATGATGCTTTCATAGAAAGAAAAAAAGTTGTAATAAATGCTTAAAAATATTAGAAAAATTTTAATGTAATAACATATCTTTACTTAAAAATGTAAAATGAACAAAAAAAAAATGCAATACATAAATGTGACATTTTTTGACCGAATTCTGGAAAAAAATGAAACTGTCAAAGGGTTAAATGATATTTCCGCTAAAAGTATGTACATGAGTGTACACAATCACATAAATGCACAACGAATTGTATACCTAATCTAATATAGTCAAACATTCTTGTATTTCGAAATCCGAGATATCCACATTTCGATCCCGTTGATCTGCATTTATTGTGACGTGGCAAAATATTGCTGTTGTATCGCAGAATGATGCCGCTCCATGTTAAACGTCGATGTACATATTTTATTCTGCTCATCGTTGTGGGAAATATGATCTATCGGTTCTGTTTAAACAGCAGACTGTTTGTTTCAAATATACACACTTAGACTGGCTACCATTTTGTTTCTATGGGAAGATATTAAGGGTACATTTCGAGTTGAAAGACCTTTATTATAACGATCTAATTTTGGTTTAGAATAAAACATGTGCATCTTAGTTTGCCTGTGAAACATGTGCATCTTACATTGTTTATTTTGGCAAGATATTTAAGGGGACATAGTACATTTCGAGTTGAAAAATCCTTATTATAATGGTTCAATTTTGATACAACATAAAACAGAAAAAATCTCCTTTGTGTACAATAATATTTTTCTATATGATTTTTAGATTTTACATATAACTTATTTTATTTAAATATTTGGATTTGTTGTACAAAAGAAACATTACAAATCAAAATATATAATGTAACTAAACAAAATAAAATGTCGCTCTCTCACAATATAGCTTTGGAATTTTTTTAAATCGAAGTTGTTTTTTTATATTAAGAATATCTCAATTATATTATAAGTAATATAATTATTATATTTTATGGCATGATAAAAATATTCAATTTTTAATATCTAAAAAATATTTCCTTACATATTTCGATTTACATAACTAACTTGGATGTCGATGAGACTAAAAGTAAACTTCAGAACTATGAAGTTTTCATAAAAGAAAAAAAGTTGTAATAAATACTTAAATATTAGAAATGTTAATTTTAATAACATATCTTTACTTAAAAATGTAAAATGAACAAAAAAATACAATAAAAAATGTGACATTTTTTAAAAAATGAAACTGTCAAAGGGTTAACTTAGATATTCTACCATAAACAAAGTACCCATGACGTAGTCATGCAATCCCCGTGATGAAACCATTTCATACCAGCTATCAATAATTCTGTCGTGTGTTGCCCCATAAAGCAATCGTTAAATATGGAACTAGTTAAACAGTAGAATCCAGTAATTTCATATACTTAGCAACACATCAAGAAACCGAGTTTTTAATTCTCACCTTTCTTAGAGCTAATCAATTTCAAAAAGTAATAAATAATTTTTTAGTATATAATGTTCCGTTAAAATTTTTTATCTTATAAAATGTATGAAATAATAACATTGGAAGGAGACGCGTCCAAAGCTCCCATACGGAAAAACGAAAAAAAATTACAAAATTTCTCTAGCGATATTATGTCAGGGAAGAATTTTTACTCCTTAATCTCGAGCAGAAAAAATATAAACTACAGAATGGGTTTTCAAATATGTTACGCATAAAGCATTAGGTACAAAAAATAGAAAAAAAATACTTTATTTCGAAGATAGAAAAATGTGTTTTTGCTTTTGATGTGAGAAATGGCGCTTAAAATATTCGGTTCATTGGACCATTACAAAAATTTGGAAGGAAGCTTTTAGCAGGTAAAATTATATTAAAAAAATAGATTTCATTCCATTTTTCAATCTCTTTGTAACTTGTTTTATTTTAAATGGAGAAAAAATGATTTAAAACACAAACCCCATATTATGTCTTTTATTTTTTAGAGAGATATGTTTTTCCTTTAAAAACTTAATTAAAGTATAAATGATTTCATTTATTTTAAAAATTGCTTTGCTGTTTTTATTTTTTTGATATATATATATATATATATATATATATATATATATATATATACACAGATAGATAGATAGGAGACAGATAGGTAGTTACGTAAATATAATTGTATGCAGTTTTTAATATGTCAGTTTTATGGAAGAAAATTATTTGTATTATTTAAGTACTAACGTTTGTACACAACTGTATTACTAAAACCTATATTTCCATTCAAACTTTTCTAATGATAGAAATGAATGGATAGCAAATTATCTGCGTACAATATATATATATATATATATATATATATATATATATATATAAAGAATTTGTGAATTTGTGTATATACATATATTTGTTTATGTGTGTGTGTGTGTGTGTGTGTGTGTGTGTGTGTGTTTGTGTGCGTGTGTGTAATATATCAAAATTATTTTACTTTAATATCTTTTTAAAAACCTCATCTTTCCCATTTTGATTCCTTAAAATCTATTTTCTCAGCCACAAAATGTCTTAATCATAGGATTATATATATATTTTTATGTAAGATTTGACAGTAATAAGAGTTGAAAAATCTCAGATTGATAAGGAGTGTTCTCTGCTCGAATTCTTTCAACCGTTTTCCCAAATTAACTGTAAAATAAATGCTAATTTTTTGTCCACTCTCCACATTTTCGAGCTGTTTCACTTTTCCAATGATCGAAGTGTCTTTCTGACAGTTAATATCGCTGACTAAGTTGCGCTCTCTTGGAAATATTTCCGCGTCACCTCTCGCTGTGGGACCGACATTGTAATAGAAAAGTGTTTTTATGTGTCATTCATTAATATGCTGTTGTCGGAGAAAGATATCTTTCACCTAGTCTTAAATAAAGTAAATTTCCACCACGGACTTGATGACAATGTTAGTTCAATGGAGTTACGAATGTAACATAATTAGGCTTACTCATTGCCCAGCAATTCTTGGCAGTTAAATTGAATAAATTTAATTAAAGGCTAAATTAACTTGTAGCCAGTGGATTAATTTGGTCGTCTTACACACACATACAAACACACACACACATATATGTGTATATATATATGTGTGTGTGTGTGCATATATATATATATATATATAATTTCCTATTGTCACGATAATTATGAAGACCCTATTGATTTTACTTGCTCGGAGTACTGGGCAAGGAGAAACTTGGTCAGCAAGCAGTAATACGAGCGATGCAGTCGAGCCAATGAAAAAGACCGGCACAGGTCTAATTAAAACTTTATTTCAGAGCTTCTAAAGCGGACATTTTTACTAGTCAACGACAGAGAAAAAAAAGACACAAAAATCACTCTGTTCGACAGAGGGGCACCCAAGAGAGATTACAGAAAGGATTTCCCCACCTACTCAGCGAATTTAAGTTCAAGATCAGGAAAAACGCGAAACCATTGGTCAGCGACGGGTGTAAATCGTGTTGAATACACAGAAAATTAGCATCCATAGTGTGAAGATTCCCCTTTGTTCCGTGCACGTGCCAAAACAACTGATCGGACCCCACCTGTTACCAGAACAGTAGCTTGGTGTCGCAGTGTCTGGGATTCTCACAGTTCGTTTGAATGGGTGTCACGCCCCTTGATATGTGACGGTAATGAGACTAGAGGATTGTACCCAGTTTTTAGAATCGGAACAGGCAGCGATTGAGGATTATCTGTATTGAGCATCTGTAAAATCTAACTGTAACTTT
>CM063511.1:3251170-3298670 GCA_032207245.1 Pardosa pseudoannulata
TAAATACCAAATTTCTACTACTGCTTTAACCTCCTTTTCTATCTGATAGAAGCTATATTCTCATGTTAAGTGTAGTTTAAAGATGATGGTTATAAAATTAAAAAACAAAATTGCAAAATTAGTCTTTCGGAAATGAGGGAGATTTTTTAATTCAATTAGAAATCTTAATATACATTTCCATACGTACGTAAAAAAAAGTAAACTACATATAAATGTCAATTTTTCTATACATACGCACTAAACCTAATTTTTGTAAATATTCTTAATCCCCATTTATATTAGGATTACCTTTAAGAATATTTATACCGTACGATAAAACAAAAGACAAAGGTTTTCAACATTCCTAAATTTGTTTCTTTTGGTAATGAGAAATGTGATAGAAAACCTAAATACAAACAAATAGAAAAATAAACGCGTTTTCTATGGAAATTCAATTTCTAATTAAAGCTTTGTTTACAGTAAGAGTGTTTATTTAACAAATAATGAAATATTTCATTGATATTGAAAGTGAAAGTTAAGCTATTCAATTATTTGTTTACTCTTTTACATCTATATGCTTTAAAAGAACTGTGATGACTTTTAAATGATATACTGGGATGCATTAAAGAATTTCCTGTAAATTTTATATGTAGAAGTAAAAATTTCATTACTAATATATCAACTTATTTGTTTAATTCAGATTATATTTAAGTATACTTTACAATGTTCTTGGGTTGCCCTACGTCTTGGAGAAAGAATATCTGGTACTCTTTCCGAAAAGTGGTACAATAGCCAAAGCAGAGGGTAGATGAAATCTTGAACAGAGACTCGTGGAGTTAGAAGAGCATGAAACGGGAGGATGAGGTTTAGGTTTGGTTTGGTTTGGTTTGGAGTGCTACGGTCTACTTTTTGTAACACGAGGGCTCATGAAACCGGGACCTACAGCTTAAAACAGATTCCGAACGGCTACGGACATTCTTGCCATAGTAGGAAGATTAGTTGTAGTAAAGGATAGAATTTAAATCAATTGGGATAGAAGAGTCCATTTCGAAAATTGTGGTATAATCCAGATATTTCAGGAATGATTTCATTGTTTGGCAGACGAGATACTTGCTGCCAATTTGTATCTCCCAGATATTTAGGCCGTTAAGCTTCTGAAATTGTTTTGCTGACTCTTCTATCTCTAGATATTTTGTAGTACTTTTTAAATGGTATATTAAAATCAGATTAAAAGTTTATTGTAAAGTTCATATGAAGATGCATAATTTTAATGATTTATTTAATTAGTACCATATTTAAATGTAATGTAAATTACGTAAGATGCCCTAGGGCATGGAGGTAGAATATTAAGTTCTCTCCTCCAAAAGTGAGACAATATCCACTGGCTAACAGCAAATGATCTTGATTATTTAACAACCATCGAGCATAGAAATGGGTAGTGGAGTTTCCAAAGGGGTTAGAATCAGATTCAGCGTGTTGGAACATATGGTTTCGAAAATGTTTAGTAAATCCGCATATTTCAGAGACAAAAATTCATTTTCTAGGTTATTCTTTAATGGATATTTAACTTTATTTAACCCCTTCATGACCAGCACCTAAATGCTGTACGAATCGACCGTTGTGAAAATCATTACCGTTTAAAGCCATCTAGGAATTAAATTTAGCATTTAAAAATTTAAACAAAACGTTCCGTGTATATGTGTGTCTGTAGATTGCACATATTTAACCCCTTAACGCATTTGCCCGTGTCTGACACGGGCGAAATTCAAATTAAGCATGTAATAAAATCGTTTACACTTTGTTTGTATAACAATTTTTTATATACTTTTTACTCTTTCCAAGCTCCCTAGTCACCCCCAAAACTGAAATTGTAAAAAATAACTTACATTGTACCTATATATCCCTTTTCTGTGAAGAAAATATGTCATATTTTATAATTTTTTCTAAAATAAACTCGCGCTTTAAGGGGTTAATCTCTCCTTGTCCTGTGATATAGAAGCCTAATGTTTTATATGCATAGGTATCAGATGTGATACACAATAATCTACATTCGGAAAATAATTTAGTGTAGTGTTTTAAATCAAGTTATATTTTACAGTTAGACGTATGAACTACAAAAAGTATACAATAAGCCCGAGATTCAATTATCCTCTAAAATAGAAACACTAAAAGTTATAAACATTTTTCAAAAATTTAGAATGAACAATTTAATTCTAATAGAATTACTATTTCCATTTTCACATATATATATATTTTTTAAATGTGTTACACATAATTATAGGCTCTTTCCAAACCTAAACAATATAACCATATTTTGTCAAAAAAAAATTCCATATTTTAACACAATTCACGCTAACACGACAGATAGTGTCATTTCGATACCAACATATAATTATTTTGCAAAAGCAAAATATATTCACGCTTATATCTTTAATCTGTTATTCAGTCAGAAAATTTGATTTTATAATTAAACACTACTTTCTTGACTCCCAAATTAATATCCCTCATTTGAACTGTCGTTTCGAATAAGAGTAAATAAATATATTTCTATACGACTAAAGGATATTTGCAACGTATATAACACCTGTTCATTTGTTTCGTGTTCTTCAAATAGGGTTGCTCATTAAAATCAAACAATGATCCATTTTCGAGACTACAAATTACATCCGAAAAAAAAAATTCTGGTCTACAAAATGGTAGAATAAACTACGGAATAAATAAATAAATAATCTCATTCTAAGTGTGAAAGATGGATTTAGTGGAAGGTGCATGAAAATATTTCTTCGGTGTGATGCGGGTTGGAATTTTTAAGGAATATCATTCGAGGTATTCGCGTTTGTTTGCGGCAGTGAGATAGCGCCATTCCTTTAGCGTGGGATTCGAACTCAAAAACATAGAAAAGTGAATCATTTTTCATAAATTCTATTCAGAATCTCAAAAGTCCTGGTTGTTTTCCCTGAGGTATTGTGCAAGAACAACAATGATCAGGAGTGTCCAGCCTCTACACCGAGAAATATTTTCAACAGATTAGGAATATAAAATCAAGTTTTGCCAAAATTGAAAGAATATGGTATTTTTAGAGTTGTATATCTCTTTATGTTTTATTTAAATAAATGAACAGATAAATGAGTACATATATATGTCAGGTCTAAAAAAGTGGTACTTTGAAATTACGCATGAGTTAAAGACGATTTTAAAAAGGGAACTCTTTTATAATAATAAAATAAATGAAAAAGACCCGTGCTCGCGTAAGCTTTCAGGATCATCCGGTCAGGCGGAAACATTTTTGAAAAATTTGAGGAGATTGCAAACAGATAAGATCAGTCAACGTGGGGACATGGAGCTGTCAACACCATGCATAGCTCCAACACGAACAATGAAAATGGCGTAGGTTTTGCTTTAAGAAGAAACGATGATTTAATAAAAATAAGAAGACAGTTATCAAGAAAAATGTTTTTCATTTGCCTTAAATCTGTATCAAGACACGACATGACACACACACACATACAACATCAAGAAAGTGTATCATACATTTTAATTAGTACTAACTCCCCCTACAGATCCTGTTTTTCTACATACTATAGGGATATTCGGCGCATACAGCTGAAAGGTTACAGCTATCAATAGTATTTGCAGAAATAATTGGATTGAAGTAATTGAAAGAAAGGGAAGCAGACAGAGGCTGATGCAGAATGACACAATGAAACGTATAGTCCTGGATGAAAACTATATATCAATATCAAATGAAAAATCTTAAAAATAACAAATAATAAGCATTTACTTGTTTATTATTTATTAATAATCAAAGCTTTAAATCCCCCAAGTGTGCTTACCTTAAATTTACTGCCTACCAAATAGATGGTTTAGCATATCTATCTATCTATCTATCTATCTATCTATATATATATATATATATATATATATATATATATATATATATATATATATATATATATATATGTGTGCGTGTGTGGGTGTGTGTGTGCGTGCGTGTGTGTGTGTGAATAGTTTTATTATTATTATATAGATGAATTATTATTTTATGAGTTAGTGTTTTAGTTACAAGGAATATATTTAACAGGAATGTTTGTATACTCACTAAAAAACGTATTATTCATATATTACATCTTAACACACCTAAAATTTAAAAATTAATAAAGTTTAATTTGTATAAATATAATTCCAGATTATTATTGTAACTGTGATAAAAACGAATTATACGTAAGACGTGTACATTTTAGGCGTTGTGAGTGGGTGTTTAGGAATAAAGGAAAAATGAACAAAAGAAATGTGTAATATTTTTTGTGATTTCACCTACTTATCTACGTGTGCATTATATATATATATATATATATATATATATATATATATACACATTATAATTACACCTTATATAGGATTATTTGTACACAAAAACACTCAAAGAAAATACAGATTTCTTTTAAATCTCTTTTTATAGTTTTCTTAACTCACATTATAAATGATAAATATTTGATATTATAAAAGTAAAACTTTTGGCTTTTTTTAAGTTAAAAATAATATAAATATCATGTTAATATTTTTGTTCAAATTTACAAAATTTTCATCGAAAAAGAGTCCAATAGAAGAAATGTGTGTTATGAGTTTATTTTGAATATTAAGTATTAAATTGTCTTAAATTCGTAAATTAAAATTCTAATAGATAGGTGTTTTACAAATGTTGTATCCACTTTCCTGAGATGCAAAAAAATTTGAAACCAACTTCGGTCAGAAACAAGAAAAGGAAAATCTAAATATGAATGGCTGAACGACCCTCTAATCAACGGGCAAAAGCAGGTGCACAGGAGCGTGAATTGGAATTCTGTTTCTCGTCGACGCTTCCTATCTATCGCAGCTAAAAGACTGGAAACAAACCGACAGCCCATTTTACTTTCGACGTTTATATACGTTTGTTCATTATACTGTGTAACAATATTTTGGTATGAATGAAAAATATGAGGTAAACATTCAGACTTTTCTTAAGTTTTATACTTTGTTGTTTGGTTGAAGATTTTATAAAATGCAATAAAAAATGTCATATATAATAACAGTAAAAATTAATGATGGTCAAAATTCTAAACTATAAGAATAAAATGTTTTTATTTGGGGTTTTGGTTTGGGGTCTTTCGCGTGATATTTTTGGATTTCTTCTGTCTATGGGTTTTGCCGAACGATGGCCGAATGGTAGAGTGCTGCTCTTCGGAACCGGAGTTCGTGGGTTCGAATCCCGCTGCTGGCATGGATGTTTGTAGCCGTTCGGAATCGGCTTTAAACTGTAGGTCCCGGTCTCATTAGCCCTCGTGTGCAAAACAGTAGACCGTAGCGCTCCAAACCAAACCAATCTGTATATGGGTTTGGCAGAATCAGTCAGGCAGGTGGAGAACGTTGCGCCACCTGGTTGAAATACTTTTATATATCCAAGGTTTTCCAATAAGGGTGTCCAATGACTGCCGGTTTCGATGGTCACGTGAGAGGGCGAGATAAGTTATTACATTAGTTGATGGAATGTGTAGTTACTTTTATACGTGAGAATGTTTTAGATTCGACTCTGGTATGCTGTTGAAAATATGTAAGGCCAAAAGGCCTAAGAATGATGTAAGAATTTTTGAATGAAAATTAAAGATGATTGCCGGGTCTACCTTACTGTGTGTATCATGATTGATGAACAACATAATATGTTACACACACACACACACACACACACATATATATATATATATATATATATATATATATATATATATATATATATATATAATATATATATATATATATATATATATATATATATATATATATATATATATATATATATATATATATATATATATATATATATATATATATATATATATATATATATATATATAATGCTTTGATAATTAGTTCACAATGAATTAAGCCCCTATTGTATTTACCCATTGCTTGTTGGGGAAGGAGAAGCTTAATTAACTAGACTATTAAAGTAAGCAGTCGTAGCGCATTGAAGAGAACAGCGAGGCCTTAAAAGACCTTAAATATTATTTTAGAGCTATGAAAATGTCATGTTGATATATCAAAGGCAGAAGATGAAATGGTGGAACGAAGCACGTGCTGTACAGGGTTGACCTCATACAGAAACGCGGAGGCGAATTCTTTCCCAGAGGTTAATCAGCGATATTAACCGTAAAAAGTAACTTATATCAGTATAAAACGTGCGATATAGCTTTGAAATATACGTTCAGATATAGCTTTGAAAAATGAAATTAAAGAATTCAAGTAACGGACACACCTTTTAAATAAGATATTAAACAGATGAGAAAATAGATTGAAAAGAATAAGAAAAAAATGATAATAAGATGATTCTAATATTATAATATGTTTGTTTCGTACATAGAATTTACATTACCTATATTTACATTTATTTATATCTGCATATGAAGATGTATCATTTAATTTAATTATTACTACACGATAATATATATCTTGAAATTATATATACTATTAGATTATTCTGCACTCAAAGCTGGAAATTTATAGCTATTGATATCATTTTTACAGTTTCTGAAAGAAGCAATTTAAATTAACTCATAGATTTAAAATCAGAGCGAAGCCAATGTAGAATTGCCGAAAAAACATATGACTTTTTTTTCTATCAAGTCTTAACAGTAGCGAATAATAAAAAATATTTTATTCATTATTTAATAATAATCAAAGCTTTAAATTCTCATTATGTGTTTATAACCTTAAAATTTATAGTCTACCTAATAAAAGGCTTAATATTTCTAAGAAAAATCGCCTATATACTGGAAATTAAATATTTCCAGTATATATAGGTGTGTCTTGTATAAATATACAATATTTTTATTGCTAAATTATGGTTCCAGGAATTAGATCTTTAGAATTTATTTCTTTGGAATATATTTATTTACAATGCTGGAAACCTCACTAATTATTGAATATATATGATAATGTCTGGTCGTCTTTATTCCAGTCTTTTAACAGCGATAGATAGCAAATGACGACACACAACATACTAGAAATTCGAACTTCTGTACATAAACATCTGTGTAAAAATATTTTGAGATGAAAGGAAAGTACGAAGTACACAATCAGACTTTCTCAAAATTCAATCTTCAATATGTAGCGGCCAAACGATGGTCGACTGGTTAGGGTGCTGGATTTCGGTACCAGAGTTCTTGGGTTCGAATCCCATAATGGCATGGATGTTAGGAATCGGCTTTAAGCTGTAAGTCCCGGTCTCATTAGCCCTCGTGTTCCAAAAAGTAGACCGTGGCACTCCAAACCAAACCAAACTTATCAATATATAGTGAGAGATTTAATAAAATATAATAATATAATTTTAAAATCGTAGAATATTTTTATGTATACTATTAGACTCCATTATTGGAAATGACAAGTCACTAAATACTTCTTCGTTATTTAAAAGAGTATGCGATATCCCAACCGTAAGAAAACTGTTTAATTTATTGAAATTTATAACTCATTAGATGATAATAAAATGTATACCTTATTATTTGTTAAGTATAAAAAAGACCTTGCATTTAAATTTTTCAAAATTAATATTTTACTTTTTACTATATTGCTTTTACTATAGTTTACGAAATCAAAATTCTGTTTTTTAGTCAAAAAGTACTCTTCCCACAAGCGAGGAATGCTGGGGGACTATCGTATTTTAGACTATTGAATTATATTTTATATTTTATTATTATATATTTTATTTTAGATTATTAAGATGCAAAACGTGCCAGAATGAGAGGCAGGACGATTGAAATTATTTGACTGGTGGCTGCTAGTAGAAAACTTGTTTATTACCTGATGATTGAGCCCGTTTGATATACGTCATTTTAGAAATTTAAGAATTTAAAATCTTTATTTGGAAGCTTTTAAACTATCTTCAATTTTATTAGTATCTTAACTTGACAGCACACACAAACACACATATACATATGTGTGTGTTTGAGTATATGCGTGAACATTAGAGAGGAAAACAAATTCTTCCATTCGTTTTTAACGTAATGTGTTCTATTGTTTACTCTCTTTTTCGGTCTTATTGGAGTGCAAAAATAATTGACTCCTACGCCAAACAGAAACGGCTGAGTGGCCAACTAATCAACGGCAAAGGCAGGCGTAGAGGAGCGTGAAGTGGAATGCTGTTTCTTCCTATCTATCGCAATTAAAC
Source organism: Pardosa pseudoannulata (assembly GCA_032207245.1). NCBI lineage: Eukaryota > Metazoa > Arthropoda > Arachnida > Araneae > Lycosidae > Pardosa > Pardosa pseudoannulata. Next base: position 3,259,350 of record CM063511.1, read on the forward strand.
GAGTGGAAAGAAAGCGACTGGAAACAAACAGACAGAGCATCCATCCTGTGGGGAAGTATTTCGTGTGTTCCAGTTAACACATCCGAAACATTGAGTAATTAAATTATGTAGAATTTTTTTCTCTATTTCAAATTTAAGTGGCACCTCTCTTAATATATCCTTTAAATAAAAGATTTAATTATTTGTGTTTATAAAAATTTATATGTATAAATAAATACATTACACGGAAAACCGAACTTGGTTACACGTTCAAAGTATGCCTAACCCAGCGACGTTTATCCATATTTTCAACCATAAAATCATTACACGATGGGTTAAAAACTGTAAATAAAACCCAAACAGTGATAAAATTATATTTAAAATCTTTCCTTATACTAATTAATATTAATTACTTTTTCGAAAATTCATTGCCATGTATTCCATACCTATTTTGGAATCACATTTTCGCGGGTATATTTAGGTTTTCGGTATTAGACACATCTTTCATGCACATTCGTTTAGACATTTTAGTAGGTTATATTAATGAATTTTATTAAATTAACTAACATTTCAGTATATATTAAATTTATTTAGTAAATTCCAAATTCCAAATGATAAGTAGCACTATACAAATTCTTTTATTTTCTGCGAACTTTACAACGATATTTTTTTATTAGGAATGCTGTTATATTATTCACCATCATCATTTAAAATATCTTACTTCGCAGAAATATCATGAAGTAAAATTCATAAATGCTTCTTTTCCTCAATATAACTATAGTAATATGCCACGAAGATAAACTATATTTAAAATGTTCTATCCTAGACAAAACTGTAACACAAATTCACGAACGGTATGTCATACTCTGTGACTTTTAGAAATATATAAACAATTTCCTTACCGATATTTACGACTTACGGTTATGATCTTAACTGTTCTTTGCATGACGATGTAAATCCCTATCATTATATTTAATACATTATATTTTAATACTAGATATTTTAAGAATTTTTCTTTTAATCTGGGGCATGGTCACTCTGATTTATTTCATAAAAACGAAAATGTGCAAAGAAGGGTTAAAGATGGATAATCGTCTGCTACCGAAAATAAAACAAAAATGAACTAATTTTGTATTAAGCAAATACATGGGTAACCTGGGTAGCATTCCCGGATTAACAGGAACGAAACGATGAACGAATGTTGGGGGAATGCTTTCCGGTACCAGAGTTTATATGGATTAATCGAATCGAGATTTTGAGTCCCGATTCTATCATGGATGTCTGTCATGGAATCAGCTTTAAGCAGCAGGTTCCAGAGTGATTAGCCCTCATGATACAAAAATGCAGACCAAAGTGCAAAAAAAATACGGGATGTTTTTTTTCTATTCCTATCATTAAAAAACATATGTGACAACCAACACTTACTAAAATTGTTTTTTTTTCAATTTATTCCTTCTATATTATTTTAAAATATTTATTTAAAAACAAAAGATTCATAAACAAATTTGTTAAAACATAAATGTGAGGGGAACTATTTCATATCTGGAACACTGTCGATATAGCTTAGATATGGTAAAAATCAAAGCAAATAAACCTATTACTCTTGAAATATAACTATTGAATAATGTGAGGAAATAATATACAGTATTCAATGAATTAACTCGAATGATCTTTGGTAATGGATTAGACTACCATATCTTGAAACGATATTCATACATCTCTTTCAAAATTAAATGTAAGCAGACATTGAATTCTACAATGCGGGTAATATACATAAGACATGTGTAAACGGTATGTAAGCTTCTTTTGAGCAAATTATTTCACATAAACTGGTGGTAACAGGATTGTGTGGGTTCAAATCCTACGAAAGGCTCGTATATCAATTGTGAAGTTCCTTCTTAAGAATATTGGTGGCCTAGCTACATACTCAACAAAATCCTCAGGTTTTCTGAAAGTGATATACTGATTATAAAGGCAAGTGCACTCGCATTGAAAAATACAAAATGGATAAGAATAAAGATTTTCAATTTTATGGTTATTTGATCTACTATTAAATAACTTAGCATAAATTTTAGAATAATCAAAGTATAGTTTTTTTTGCAACAATTCGGTATTTAAAATGAATTTACATTTACTCCACTGTCATTGTTTAATATCTTTACGACCAAGAAAAATACATCATGTAATTTCTAGAAAAATACCTACGAAATATGAAATTATAAATCCGAAGACTTTTTCAGATCTGAAGTCATAATCAAGGCAAATAAATTATTTTCAAAATAATTTATTATATCTTTTACACATTTCTAATAATATTGTTATAGAATCCTAAATACAAAAAAAAGTGTTATGTTTAATAAAAAGGACTCACTAGAAAAAAAAATTGCATTGTAAGAAAAAATCTGAGGGTATCCATGCAAATTCAATTTTAAAATTTATTTACGCATTATTTAAGATATTTATAAACAAAATTTAATTAAGTTATGCCTTTTTCAAACCTAGATGCAATATGTGAATGGAAAACAGTCTTTCTTGATAATAATAAATTTATTAAATCATCGTTTCAGTTAAAAGCAAAATTTAGCCATTTTCATTTGTTCGTGGCGGAACTAAGCTTGAAAAAGTGTTGACAGCTCCATGTCCACGCTCTAACTAACGCATACCGGTTCTCTTAATCATCAAATACTTCAAATATCTTTCCGCTTGACCGGATTACTCCAAAAAGTTACACAAGCGTGGGTCTTTTTCATTTATTTTATTATTATAAAAGAGTTCCATTTTTAAAATCGCTTTTAACTCAAGTAATTCCCAACTACACCTTTTCTAGACCTGACATATATATATATATATATATATATATATATATATATATATATATATATATATATATATATATATATATATATATATATATGCCCAATATTTTAGATACATTCTAGTAGACTCATTAGGTAGTATAGAAGACAAGTTTCATTTTAAAGATTTATTTTATGCTTAAAACTGCAACAGGAATAAGCTGTGAGCATGTACTTTATATAAAGATTTATACTTTTTATTTGTATTTTCATATCAGAATCTAAGTCGTATTAATGGTAGCTGACATTTCAGTCATGACAGTATGATTTACAGGAGTTAAAGATAACATATTTTACGTTCTGAAAAATAATATCTCATGAAACTGGGAATTCATTTTCCACTGTTATTTAATACACTTCCCGTTTTTGCGAAGATCTGAAAAGTTCGAAGTTGCATTTGATAAATGTATGTGAAGAAAAGAGTCACGCAATACCGCATTATATCTTTTCCTCTTGAAACAAGCAAACTCGTCTTAATGGTAAAGGTAAAGTAGTTTCGAAACAAAATCTTCATTTCGGGTAAAGTGTAGTAATTGAATAAGTTCTTTTCCAAGCCCATTATTCATCCCGCAAAAAGGATTTGATTTATTGAGTGCATCCAATTGGAGAGACACTAACGAATATTGATATAATAAAATGTTACGATGTAAAATCTGTCATAGATGAATATTGCATTCATAAATATTGTGTCACACACACACGTACACCGATTCATAAAATTTCAGGAAATCAGTGCATACTGCAAATGAATTTGTTTTAACGTATTAAAATTTTCTAGACGCATAAGAGGATATAGAATCTCCCGAGACATGATATTCATTATAATAGAAGTCATTTTTCTATTCATCGTAATTCCATTATAAATGAAGGCTTTACAGCCATTTTAATAATGTTCTAATTGTAAATAAGAAATAAAAAGGTTTACTTTCTAAAATATACTGTCCAGTGTATATGAATGAAAGAACGAAAAATACCTCGAATTACAGAGGTGTAATGCATTTTATTGAATGCTTAACAATTGGTTGAGTGATATGAGAGCTTACTGACAAAGTGAACTATCTGCTCTTTTATATTTTAATGGAATGGTCTGAAATGCCGTTCCTGTAAGACAAAGAATACCTCAGTAATTTCTTGAACCAATTAAAAAATGATAACATATATATTAAATTAAATTAAAATTACCGCAAAAATTGTGCGGAATTTTAAATAAGTGACCTTTCACTTTGAAGTCTGACCAATAGCGACTATGTTATTAACACAAGATTGCCCAAGGCAGTCATTTTGACTGTTTTTTAATTTCAATTAGAAAAACAATTATGAAATATAATGACACAATTTCTTAGAATTTGGTGACTTTTTCTATAACATATAAATGGGTTTATGAATAATTGTAGTTACTTCCGCCCTCCTTTATTATATAATATTTAAAAATTAATTTTAAACAAATTTCTTTACATATTTATTATTTTTTCACAATGCAGTCATTTTGACTGTTTTTGGGCAATATAGGTATACAAGAAATCTCGGGCAATCTAGTGTTAAGAATTAGGAAAAAGATTAGAATATGAAAAAGCTTTAAACGTCAATATGATTTTTTTAATATTATAGAATATATATGTTGTAAAGTACTTACACATACACCAGTGTTCGTTCTTCAAAGGGGAAACAATAAAATATACTCGACACAATTAAAAGTAAACACCTTATTTAAACTAAAACATTTATTATATACATTATTCTTGATTGATATGTATATGACATTCATTATTGTGTTTCGATATTCATCTATATACACTAATCATAACAATTTTCCTTTTTAAAAAAGAATGGTATTGCGTAATCAAAATATTATGAGACCCAGGTAACAATCATGGATATGTTAAGTCGGTTTACCTCCAGGTTTTTTAAAGGGAGGCTGGACGGGACTCTAGGCAGGCTGAAAGTCGGTACTGGAGTAAAGGTCGTCACTTTGTGGGATGCGGGATCGGGTTATATTACTTCTGCAGATCCGGGCTATCTGGATTTCTCATGGGATCTGGATGTACCCAGCAACTCTTGACTCCCAACCTCGACTCCTTTTCTAACATTTTTTTTCACAGCTTACACCTTGGTTCAAAGCCCCTTTTTTTCTCTCTTCAAATCAATTGTTAGTGAAATTTTCCCCCATCTTCATCCCCTTCGGGCGTGCAGGTGGGCTCGTTAAAATGGCCTCTTCTGAGAAAATTAACATTATTGCCTAGCCTTTGCCCCATATCTTGCTACATCCCTGCCTGGACTCGACCGTTACAACTGTGTCACTCCATCACCTATAACTAATCCGCAGGGGTCCGCCATTAAAACACGAATAAAGTCTACCGTTGCGTCTATATTCTTCTTAGAAATTTAGTCCACAGCTGTATGTGCACAAACTGTCCATCGTAGGAAAGTACATTAGAGCGATATAGACTCTAAAAAAGAAAATCACCTCCTTGCAAGTTTTTCTGCAATAAATCAATATTTATCTATTGCAATTAGATGATTATATTTAACCATCATCGATCGTAAATGTATTTTCATTCTTCAACTTCCACACAACAATCTGCACGTATTTTTACTTCTAGAGTTTTAGCATTCAGCAGAAAACACAATATATTTTTGTTTTATTTAGCTTCAAATCATGTTTTACAATTTTTCCCGAAGCCCTGTAAAAGTATTGTTAAGAATTTATTTGGTGAACCTTGAGTTTAGCATGGGACTCTATCGGTATCTCTGCTCGAGATATCGGCTAATTGACGACAGTTTTGGCAACTTATTTGTGTCGCCAAATGTTGCTAAGTGGGGCGTCACGGACAAGGACTTTTCTGGAGTGTTCCTGCAGTTTCTTCTGGCCTATATAAGGCAGACAGAGTCCCATGCCAACTCAATTTCATAGTTTCCAACATCAATTTAAATAGTATTCCAGCACTAGAGGGCTTGGCCCAGGAAGTGCTGTAGCCAACTCTTTCTGTGAGCTTCTGTGATGCAGGGAGAGTCGTTAAGAGGATCTCTCGGTCTACGGAGTACGCACGGTGTGTTCTGCTAGAGGCGGAAATTGGTAAGTGAGCCGACGGCATTGTGCTCAAATTGTTCCGCGGTGATTTTGTCGGTGTGTTGTATCTTTTCCAACTGATTGCGAATAAAGTATTTGTCTTCGTGCTGCAGTCTTGCTTGCTTAAAGTCCACTCAATCCCCCGAACCCAGTTTTCGAAGATCGTAAGAGTATTTAAATATTTATCGTTAGCTCAATAGAGGGTTTGATTTCCTTTGAAAATGGAGATCAAAATTTTTATATAATTGCAGGTTTATGCCCCTTTGTTGGGAATGCAGTTTTTTTAAACAGCTGAATAAACTTTTTTTCATTGCTTTCACTTTCTCTTAATTTTGCCCCTTATTTCAACTTGTAAAGTAGTGAATCCATGCTATCAACATCTTTTTTAACAGAAAAAGATATTTTTTCTTGGAAAAATACAGAAATAGAGCACTTGACTCATTCCTTCTAGGGAGATTTGGAAACACAGCATATTTTTAACGCTGCAAACGATGTATAAACTCTTATAAAATTTGGTGCCCTTCGGTTTTTACGCAAGATTTTAAGTTTAAATTTATGTAAAAGTCTAAATTATTACAAGAATGTGTAAAATCACTTTGTATTTGATATTATTCATTTCTTAATTTAATACTCCATACTTATAGATGATAATATTTCTCAATTAGACTGGATAAATAACATGTATAACAACATAAAAAGAAATAGGAAACATAAAATGTCCCTACTTTTAGGGCTTCATATAGTGGTTAGTAATAGAAATATTTATAAGCATCATTAATAGAGAAAAACGAGTGTATAAATTATATATATATATATATATATATATATATATATATAATATATATATATATATATATACATATATATATACATATATACATACATATATACACATATATATACATATATATATATATATATATATATATATATATATATATATATATATATATATATATATATATATATATATATATATATATATATATATATATATATATATATATATATATATATATATATATATATATATATATATATATATATATATGGGATTTTAGTGCAGCGCATTCTCACAAGGTCGGGCCCTCATCACTGATTGGGGTAAGTAAGGAACGACAGAGGTACATTCGAGTCGTAGTCGAGAAGGAGTGACCAGGTCGAGTTAAGGACCCGTGGCACTTGAGCTCCCTCAATTTATTAAATACCGAGTAGGGTGTATTTTCTATGTTAAGCACCGAGTAGAGTGTCTTACCTATGTTAAGCTTCGAGTAGGAAGTCTTGTCAATACCGCATCGTTACTGTGATCTACTATCTGTCTTTATGCTTAAGTGTTATTTGTGTTGTTACATCATTAAATATTTGTTATTGTTAAAATAGTTTGTCATCAAATTTGTCTAACGACACCCCTAGACACCGAACCCTACACACACACACACACATATTATATATATATATATATATATATATATATATATATATATATATATATATATATATATATATATATATATATATATATATATATATATACAGAGAGAGAGAGAGAGAGAGTGAAATAAAACATACTGTAAAGAAAGTAAATTATACATTTTCCCCGTTTAAAATGTATTATTTAATTTCATATCTTAAAAGTGCAGAGTTCGTGGTTGATAAATGCGTTTCTCGAGTGAAGAAAAGAATCACGCAATACCGCATTCTATCTTTTTTTCCTTTCCGACTCTTTAAAACTCGTCTTTAATGTTGAAAGTAACGTAGCTGACGAACAAAATCCTAATTTTGGGAAAAGTGTCGTAATTGAATAAGTTCTTATTCCAAAGACATTCTTCATCCTGCAGGAGGCATTGATTTATCGAGTGAGTCGCAAAAAAGGAATGCGGGACACTAATAAATGAAGAGAAATAAAGTGTCTCATACAGTGATTTGCTCTGTGACATTTTAATACTTTTGTTGCGTATTTATTAGATCAAAAGATATAGTTTGTTTTAGAAATGCGGATTACTATATTGTAGAAAATTTTCTTTTAATGTTCTTAATGTAATAGAGGAATTTTTAAACTGAAAGTTAATAATTTGCAATAAATTATTAAAAATAATTTAATAAATGTGGAATTAAGTTTTAATTACACATTCGCTATATTTTCTGTAATCTCAGATTTCATCGTTTATTCAATCTTTTCTTTTCAATGGGTCAAATAAACTTTAGATCCAAAATGTTTTGATTTTCTGTATTTGAAAGAAGTACTTTCCGAGAGACACTATTTATCTTGCATTATTGTTTGCATTATTGACATTGATTTAGAGAGTATGTCCCTGTAAAAATGATTGGAGAAACAACGAAAAATATGAAAACATAATTGAATATTGGTAGAATGTTTCCTTGGAAAAAGCTTCATTAGAAATTATCGCATTTAAAAGTTAAAAGTTGAAATAAAATTTGAAAACCATAAAATTATAAAAATGTAATCAAAAACTGAAGCTTAAAAAATTGACAATTGGAAAAATAATATTGAAGTTGTAGATAGAAAATTAAAAATTATAACATTGAATATTGAAATCGAGAATTAAAATTACAAAATTATAAAAATAAAAATTAAACTTGAACGTTAAAAATTTATATTAAAAATACACTTAAAAAATTTAAAATTAAAAGTATGTGAATTAGAATAAACTGATTATTGAATTTAAATATTTAAATTTAATTTTAATAATATGAAATTTTAAACTAATTGATTATTGTATTTAAAAATTAATAGTTGAAAATGATAAAATGATAAATTTATTGAGATGAAAAATTGGACATATCAACAGCAGTATAGGCACAATTTAGAGCAGATGTTCCTTAACAGTTCGGAAAGGCCATCACTGGCCGTCCACCAGGTACACTGCGATGGCCACCATACGAAGATTACTGGCAAATGCAAGAAGCAACCTTTTAAATACCAGTTCAACGGCGGCTTAACGTCCTTCCATGACATGAGCACATGCATGACGTGATATGCGAATGTTTTAAACATTACCGTCTAGAAAGATATACAAATAGTGTTGTTCATATGTCCAACAAAGTGTTTTTTCTTGCACCGAAAGTGACGTCATGCTTTTTTTCTCGTATTTTTATCGTAAACTCTGGAACGTACACGAACGCTATTTTGGCCAGCTTTTCTGTACACCCATCGAGGAATCTCGCTGTGCAGAGTTTATGGGGTAGTTTTGGACAATATAGATGGTTATTCTAAGTTTAAATTATTTTGAAAGTGTTCCACGCAAGTCAAGGCAGTGGTAGAAAATGCAAAATTTTGGAAAATAAAAATGTTTAAGTTTACTGAAAAAGGCCATATGTGGAGCTATGTTACCAAATCGTTTTGGATTTTCTTATATTGTGAACAATCGGACTGTTAAGATCAGTCACATGATGAGGCTTAAGAGGAACTAAGTTACATTTAAGATTTATATAAGATGAGTACCGCTAATCAGAATAAACATCGGTATTTGCAGTTGATATGTAAATGATTATTGTGATGGTACATCAAATAAGCAAAATAGCAAATTAAATTACTTTAATATCCATTCACAATTCCAACTCTACAACTTCATAATTCTTTTTAGAAATGATAAAAATACAGAATGATTTCCTTATAATGTTTTGAATTATTTGTTTACGGCTACAACCTTATGTGTAATATATAATATATTTCCATACTATACCTTGCTAATCATTTGTAGAATTGTAAATTTCAAAAATAATTTGAAAGTAATTTTTCTTTCAAATTTAATTTAATTTTTCGTTTGATACTCATTTAATAAATTAAATTCATACTGTAATTTAACTGGTTATTTTCATGTAAGTATCTTGTACTTTAATCTATTTTAACAGTCTACAGAATGTACACCCGATCTGTCCTCCTTACGTGGATAATCGACGTTTATCAAATCCCTTAATTAGCTGTTTCTGGCGCTACACATCCAATTAAAATGCATTTCGCCTTTTACAACATATAATTGTTGTTTAGGCGGGGCACTAAAATTAGAATGTTTCCACTTAACACATTAGGTGAGACCTGCACTGTTATTAGCTTCAAATGGGAAATTTCGAAAAATATTTATCTCGTACTCAAAATTCGTAAAATAATAAGGAATTCAATGTTTTTAAACAACAAGCTTATTTTTTCAATGATCAGGAATGTCTGAGATTTTAGATGTAATGTTATTTTAATTAAACTAACCACCGTAATTATTATTATATTCTGAAATAATACATTCGTAAATCTATAACTAAATTTATGACGTATGGCTAAATTCCTTAATTGTGATAGCATTCGATGACCTCTATAAAACCAAGATAATTTCTGCTTATCTAACTTATATAAGTAATTTAGTTTAGGTTGTTAGTCGTCCCCACGGGTTATACTTTTGATACATCCTACTGGTTGGCTTCACTGCGCCCTCATGGCACTATATAAAATAATGTACAACATACTGAGGCAACAGAGCAGCCAAATATGTATTATTTGAACTAAATATGTATAAACTGTACGATATTATTTTCAAATTTTGCTATTTTTTCGCATGGCCTAAAGCTTTTTCTTTATGTACCTTGTAATTCGAAGTTTACAGTGGTTAAAAACGACCATTAAACACACACTCACGTACATGCATATTATATATATATATATATATATATATATATATATATATATATATATATATATATATATATATATATATATATATATATATATATATATATATATATATATACAGGGTGGTCAAAAAGAAATTTTGCCAACAATTGTATTTCTACCTTTGTTCCAGTTAGCCGATCGAGATGAGATTAGATATATAGTTATTCTGGGGTATGCACTCGAGATTATGTGAATGACAACACAATGGTGCTCATGGTTACGGTTATAGTTATAGAAACTCGAAAACGTCCAATGACAACCAACTCCGGGGCTTACTCTGGACGTTGCGAGTCGGGTCGAACGTTCGTTGTGACGTCACTTTGATGTCAGCTTGATCATTTGCTCGCATAATGCCCGCAAGCTGGAGTCGAAATGACGTCACAACGAAGGTTCGAAACGAACTGAATCGTTCAGAGTAAGACCCTCCCACCTTTTCTTGTCGCAAAATGTTCAGCTCTTGGAAAAATTCTAAATAGCGTTGGACGGTATTGATATGCCCTAAAATGGACGTGTTATGCATACACAATAAATATTTCTGAAAACCGGCCAATAAGACACGATCTGAGCACAGGCAGAAATTTTGCATTTGACAGGCGCAAGATACCAATCACAGAAAGCCGTTCGCCAGATAATCAGCGTAGGAAACCAATAAAATACCAGGCGGGTATACTAACCAGTCATTCAGGAACACACACGTGACGCCCAAATGACTCTCCCGGTGAAAGTTCATGGTGAATTGATAGAACTGTGTTATCAAAATCGGATGAATTCAGCGGAAACCTTGCGTGTATATTGCCCAAAGCATCTTCAACGACGTGGCTCATTTACTCAACAAACTCTGCGTGATTTAGTGCACAAATTTGATGATATGGACTGCACCTTTGGATGAACCGTTCTCCGGACGTCCAAGAGTTTCTAAGGGCGTTGTCATGGAAGTGCATCCAACAGTGACTGCAGGACACAGGGTAACCACAAGAGGCACAGCGCGTATGTTAAACATTCCGAAAACAACGGTCCTCGAGCTACTGCTTTCGGTACTCTCCCTACCGATTCCTTTCTTTTATAGATTTTAATGTCTGATCAACAGAAATTGAAGTATGCTTTAATCCTCGTACTTTAAAACTATCGATATGTAGTAAAATTAATGGTTACATTAATAGAACTCCTTAAGTGGGTTCCATTGTGTATATAATATATAGTCATTGTATGTGTGTCTAAGTATATATGTTCCACATCTCCTAAAGTAAGTCTGATTCTGAGATAAAGCTGTGTAAATATGCTTTATATAAATGCAAACAATACAAAACTTTAAAGCGTTCGAAATCCATTCCATCCCCTCACCTGTTCCAGCAATTTATGCTATTATTTCAAGCACTAGTTTCGTCCGTTAAGTTCAATGTATTAATTAGATGAAAATAAAATTTAAAATAAATAAATTATCGGAAGGGGTTGGAGGTAATAAAACTTTTTGGGAGAGATCTTTTTTATTAGTTAAACCTTCCTAAATGGGGAAATGTATTATTATAGATACATGGATCAATTTGGGAACACAGAGGTAAATATTTAAAGCGGAAAATTCATTAAATATAAAATTCTTGAGCTGTTTTCACTGCATGATACATACATACATACATACATACATACATATAAGCCTAAACACTACACAACAATACTCTTAAGTGTTTCTTAAAATAATCCTAGTGCTTTTCTATCTGTTTAAAGCAAAACCTGGGTACTACCTTTTGTTTTTCCTTTGAGTTGGCAAGTTCGTATACAGCAAAATTAATTTCTGCTTCCATCAGAACTTCTTATATACCTCTTATTGTTTAGAGGCTGAAATATCTGTATAAGTTAGCTCCATTTCCAAACATGAAGAAGCCTGATTAACTGGATCACCTACCTATAAAAATCCATGTAAGGTTTTTCCAACCCAGAAGAGCATCGAAAAACTTGCTTGGTGAATATCTGATTCTTTTTTCAAAATTCTGCTTGTTGTTCTCTCGACTACCTTGCTTCCGACTGCATCCAAGCCAATGTGGATTCTCTTAAATGTTTTATGGGTTAAATCAGCCGTTAGATATATACAATAATACACGTGAGTGTATTAACATATGAAGAAAATTTCTGTTTTAAAAATTAAATCCCTTATTTTTTTGTGATTACTTTAAAATATTTAAAAAATATGTTTCATAATAAAAACAAGCTCAAAAAGGCTACAAAGAATATAAAATCCAAAACTAAGATAACATTTCAAACATTCTTGTTTTAAAACTCTCTGGGCTAATTTAATCTTTCGAGTTTTCTGATTTTGCGGAAACCAAGAAAATGAAGTGTCACCCACTTCTAATTGCACTCGTGCTCCAGGAGAGAATAATTGAGAATTTATCGCTGGCGGGTGCGCCTCGGGTGAAATATCGATTATTCCATAATGAATCGAATAATCCCTTTTAAAATCCTGCTGCTTCAGAACTAACTTCTTAGTCAAAGAGCTACCTTAAACGAAACTAGAGAAGCATAAAATGCTTCTTTAAAGACTTTTCATTTAATCAGCATTCATTTTAACACATTTTTTCTCATACTTTTATAAAAAATTAACGTGGTTTATGAGAAGAAAAATCAAGAAATCATAACCTACAGTTTACCTACAGGATAACCTACAGTGTTATCCCAAAGGATCATTTGGGATAATACTATAGGTTTTATCCCACTGTAGGTAAAAATGTAACGTGGTTTATTAGAAGAAAAATCAAGAAATCATAACGATACACAATAACACTGTAGGTTTGAGATATATAAGATATTTTCTGATTAAAAACGATATGATATTACCCAATTATATTTGTAGGTTTTATTTCCAATGTTATTAAGATAAGATTTCCGTCTGTTATGAACTTTTATAGAGGTAGTATTTTTTGCCATTGTAAATTAACTGCAGTGATGATAAATACGCCTAAGCAACTTAAAATATAGGCTATATATTTCCTCTCGTAATCGTTAAAGTGGTCAAACTTTAACTGGCGACATTACACAAATAAAACACACAAACACACATATAAATATATACACATCAGGTTGTTATATATAAACTTCCGCTATAAAATGCATTCTACATAGCAAACGGATGACCGGATTGCAACGAAATTCTATACACTTACTTTCAAAAGTGAAGCACAAAAATGTAAAATGCAAAAAAAATCAACCAATAATACTTTGATTCACACAAAATTCGGTAGGAAAGTAGCATATATATTTATGCATAAAACAAAATCAATAATTATATCCAGAAATGAAAATTAATTAATGTTAACTAACATATTTGCATACTTCCATCTACCTCCGAAGCGAATCGCATCCTCTTCAATTCTGATTGGCTTCCGGAAATTAGCATTTTCATCTTCGTGCTTAACTTTTGGAAGTGAGTGTATACACAAGATACATTATCGGAATGCATTTAGGGAATTTTGAAAATCAAAGTTCGAAAATGTTCACCAGATGGCTTCCTTTTCAGAAAGGAACATGAAAGTTAATAGAATAAACGACCAAACCAAATACAGATATAGTATTAACAATCCAGAACAAGAATTGGGAGTAATAAAATGCAAAACCAGAAAAATCTGTCGGTTTTAGGTTAAAAATGTCGAGAAATGTATGTTTGGGAAGAAGAGGAAGATTTATGCGAAACATATTAGGGTATAAAGCATTTGCAATTGTTGTCATGCTTAAGTAGATATTTTTGCCTGTACTAATGACGGTCTTTTTAGTTGAACGTGCGTTATTCGTGAGGCTGTTTTACGAAAACAATTCAAATGCTGTTGCTCATGAATTTCATCTTAGAAAATAACTACGGCGTTGTCCAATGTCTAATAAAGGCATCCTTGCCATGATTTAAAGATTTGAAGAGACGGAGGAATTTAGAGTTCCACTTGTAAGAGGCCTTAAAGGTGGTACACCAGTAGTTGTTGATGCCATTGAAGGTAGCTCTTGACGCACAGTCCCAAGTTTCAGAGTTGGGGGCAGTAAAGCGAGTCCAGTTTCTCAACAGACATGCTCTTCTTACAGCACTGTCTGAAAAGTCCTCAAAAACATAATGCACTAATTCCCATCCAATATCAGCTCAGACCTAACGTTTAGACCTATCACATATACCGGTACCATGACATGCTTAAGGCGTTTGTTGTGCCTCAAATAAAGAATAGGCGGATCCTTCAATCGACCATTTTCAAGCAGGATGGTACACCCTCACATATCCGTATGTCCTTGAAGACGTTGTTACTTCAACACTTTTCAGAATAGCGTGTTATTAGTCGCACCTTTCCTATTCCATGCCTATCATTTTCGGCACATCCAACTCCGTGTGATTTATAGTTATTGGACTATTAAAAAGTCTAGTGTATCATGGAGATGTTGCGACGTTGAACGACTTAAAGAATCCCATAAAGTTTCATATACGAAGCCTCAAAATTGATCAGTTATGATCAGCCCACTGTCCAACCACTGTTCAACCCACTGTCCATTGACATGCAATTCTGAAGGTGAAAGAGAGTGATCACGTTAAACACATTTCAATCCAGCGTCCGGGACACAATTAACAACTCCTTCTCTTCTACAATTTAATACTAATCTGTTCTTCTTTCTGCAAACTGAACTGTTTTTGTTTCTGATTATACCTTTAATTAATGTGCTTCGATGTCAAGGTGATCAGAAACTTGTTAATAAAATAAATGTTAATATCGTTGCTGTATTCCGTTTTGCTGGTTTATTGTGTTAAATTTCATGTGTTGAAGAAAAGGACGGTCTCTGATGAAAAGTAAGTATATATATATATATATATATATATATATATATATATATATATATATATATATATATATATATATAATCCTTATATTATAACATTGCTGGACAAGGAGAGAGTTAAACAGCTAGCAATAATAAAATTGCAGTCTGCCGACATTGAAGTGAACGGCACAAGTCAAATTAAAACTTTATTTCAGACCTGCTAAAAAGGACATCTTTACTCAACGGCAGATAAAGGAAAGACACAAAAATCACTCTGATCGAAGAAAGGTGCACTCGAGAGCGAAGACAGAAAATATTTTCCAACTTACTCAGCAAATTTAAGTGCAAGATCAGGAAAAACGTAGATCCATTGGCCGGCGACAGCTGAGAAACGTGTTTAATAGACAGAAAATTTGCATCTTTAGAGTACAAAGCTTTAGGAAGAATTTTAATTCGAAGACACTCCTTTCATTATGACATTTAGAGGCTGGGAAAAAGATTTTAAGGAATTAGAATGGGAGAGATTAGGTTTTTAAGGAAATATTAAACTCAAATAATTTTAATATATTATATATATATATATATATATATATATATTATATATGTGTGTGTGTGTGTGTGTGTGTGTGTACATACATATAAGTGTGTGTTTGTGTAGCATAGATATACGTATTTCTAGGTGCATTTCTTTTGTATATATTACACACAGAAAGGTATGAAATTATAAATAAGGCTATTTAATATTAGATTTGCTAAATACATATATTGATATCTCAATAAATTGATAAGAAAGTTCGTAACCTATATATTAATGTTCATATTTTTATCACTTTTCTAATAGTATATTTTTTTTACATTATTTTTCAAAATTATAATGTAAAATTATGTAGTTTCCTATAATAAACTCTTTAAAAACTAAGGCTACAACACCTTTTCTCTTAATACTTTATTATCTTATTTTATAATTAATATTTCCGAGTTTTTAACGCGAATAAACCCTAAAACTGAAGCCTCGTCCATTCGTAATTGCTCTGGGGCTTGAGGCGGGAATAATTGAGAATTTATCGCCTGCAGATACGCGCTTGATATCGATTATTCCATAATGAGCCAAATTATCTCTTTCAAGTTCCTGCTAAGTGTGTGATCAAAACTCTTTCTCTTAGTTACTCATTTAGAGGAAAACGGGCTTCGAAATTTAAAGTTCTGCTAAAAAAAATCATTTTCATCGCTTAAAATATATCCGTATATAGGAAGGAAAGGGCACTGCATGCATTTTTTAAATTAAGAATTTTGCATGTTCATGTATAACTTGTTCTCTTCTTTCATTGGATAAAGATACTTTATTCATTTCGGAAATTTGGAAAATTTATAGAATTTGATTAAAAGTATACACTAATAGGCTATCAAAGTAAACTCCCAATTCCAGAACACGCATCTCTGCATTTATACGGCAAATTTAGTTGTTAATGCAGTTTTCCTTCATATTGTAGCTGACACCTCTGTAGGTCATTTCTTTTTTATTTTATTTTCCATTCAACTCTTCCCCACATAATGGAATGTGCAAATGAGAATTCAAACAAGGTGTTCTATTATAAACGCGCTGTTGTACTACCAGATTGATTGTTTGTAAAATATACGGCATGTATGTGATCTGGGTGGAGTGCAATTCGGAAAACTATTTTTTCTCGCATTTGTTTAGTAATTTTGTGTTTATAATTGACATGTTTTACTTTAATTAATATAAAAGATAACCTATAATATTTTATTGAAATTCATGTGAACATTATATAGAATTAACTGAATTTTTCTGCATTCTCTAACAATTCTATTGTGAAGGAGAGAAACAGAAATATTAAATAAATTTGAAGGCAATAAGTATTTGATTAAATATTTCTATCCTACAGTTTTCTTTTATTTTTCTTTAAAAAACAAAGGAAATATTTAAATTTAAATCAGTTTGAAACTATCAAAATTTGTAATCAGTCATTTATTTTCTTGAAATGTGTCCAGTTCAGGAAATCCGTTCTGCAGCAGAGACTGGTTTGAAGCGTTCCAGCATGTATAAAATACGGCGAATGTTCAACTGCATCAGCTGTGCGTCAACGGCTTGACTTTGCGAATCGGATGCTCAATATGAATAACAATGACGGATTAGATGTTGATTGCATTCTTTTCACCGTTGAAACCCCCTCAATTTCCACTTTAATGGATTCGTCAATAAACAAGATATAAGAGGATGTGGAGGAAGCAGAGGCATTAGTACTTCATGGTCTCAAACTTACTGATTGGGTAGATTGATTATCGGCCCTTTTTTCATTGGTTGAACTATCCCTAGTGAACGTTGCCTTGCAGTTTTACAACAATTTGTAGCCACACAAAGAGCATTTGAGGATCCTCTGACAGTTAGTGATTCGTGAGAAATGGTACCAGACTACACCACACCCAACAAGTATTTTTCTTTCTTCCTTTATACTTGAGGGTAAAAGTCATTAAGTTGGATTATCCAACATTTACTGATTTAGGCATGGATTGGCCTCCATATTTGAATCTCACTCCTTGTGACTTATTTTTGTGAAGTGCATTGAAAGACATTTTCTACAGGAACAATCCATTCACTTTAAACGAACTTGAACAGTTGTTCTCTGAAGCCACTGATTCCATTTCCATTCAAACACTCCAGGATGTGAGTACAAATTTCGTGGCCCGTTTACAGTATCTTTCTAGTGTGATTGGTGGTTATTTTGATTACATTGAACATGTAATGAAAATTTTTCATGCCCCTTCATTACATATTTCCCTTGTGGGGTATATATATTTTAACCTACATTTTGCTCCTTTTTTTTTCACATACTGCCCCTTGCACGTGCAGGTCTAACTGTTTTCTCATGATTGCAGCCTGTCTTTTCAAACACAGCCGCCCCCGATCTGGGATTAAGTTTCGGACCGAGAGTCCTATTCTGGCCACCTGCATCTGCAACCCTTAAACCTTTTGACCATAATTTGCACCAATCGGCTCCTGACAGCTTCTGTTGTCATAAGTTTTGGTTTGAGATAACAGCCTCTCCTTTGAAAGGTGCTGCGTTGTGGTGTGTTGCCAAGTTCCGCTACACATCGTTTTTGGCAAATGTTCACCACCGGAGTTCCGCCTCACTGCGATTGGGTTTTTGTTCTCCGCGCGCCTTGTCTCGACCTTTCATTTGTCATAGCCGGGAGAATCCGTCAGTCTCCTCGAGAGCGCAGGGTTTTCTTGGTGCCTGGCAACCCTCTTGCTGGCTGGTTTTCGGCACTTTTGGCGTGAGCGCAACCCAGGAGTTTTTGATAATGTTGCGAGAGATATATATATATTTTTTAACACCTTTTGCGGATGGTTTTTGGCCCGGACACCTTTTCCGTTGGAGCCCAACTTTTGGCCCCAATACTGCGACGGTCCTGTAGTTATCTTTTCCATCTGCACATTAATCGTCGTAATATTTTTAAAAACAACGCAACAAAATGAACCTCCAGTAACCACCAAAGAACCAGGGCAGAAGTGGACTATAATATTTGCAATTTAGAATAATAAAAAATAAATGGCTGGAACCCAAGTCTGATTCTTTTCTGTCTAATTTCACTCAACTTAACACTTTACTACTGGTCCTGACATCCTACGTACAGCTCCCTTTCTATGCACCAACTCTTCAGTATAGTAATGCAATTGCATAGACTGCTTGTCAGATACGATTGTAGTTATCCTTGTTTATTTATGCTTGTTTATTTGCCCTTTTTATAGCCATGTATTGGCAACTTTTTAAAATTAACTATATTTTCAAACTTCTGTATACAATTCATTTTCCTATAATATTTACGAAAATTCGCGTTTATAAAATAAAATGACTGCAATAATATGTATAAAATGCATTAAGACAATAACAGAGTACATTTAAAGAAATGCAAGTTATTTAATAATATATCGTCAAAAATAATAGGAAATCGAATAAGTAGATTTTAGATGGCAGCAGATAAAATAATGGTTATTAGAGTGCAATATGTTATTACTAAATCGAATACATGTTATACATTTTAGGAAACAAAGTAAAATGCCTCTAGAAAATTATCTGTTAATCTTTTTGGAAGTATGAAATTTATGTTATGTAACTTATTTCAGAAGAAGGCTATATTAGAGAAATCAATATTTAGTTAAGTAATCTGACAAAAAATCCACATTAAAAGACATGATATCCGAACATAAATATGCAATTTTGAAACTGTAGAAAATAAAAGAAATGATTTCAAAACATTTTATAACAATGTATATTCATTACGTTCTGCAATAACTATATTTTTCTTAATCATTTAAGGGGATGCTACATGTTACAAATATCATTTTTAGATAATATTAACTTTGAATTAAAAAATATTCTTTAAAGTGTGCAATGGACATTTTTTCTTTTAAATCAAACTGTGGTCCAAAAAAGCAAATACGAGGAAATACAAGGTAAATAAACACAGTAATATCCTTAAAAACCAAACTCTTTCAAGAAAATGAAAATGATTTATTATATTGAATAATTTAGAAATGGATAAAAATAAAAATCCTTATCATATTTTTACGAACTTTGTCAAAATGGTGCATACCATGTTGCATTCTTTTTCACACACACGACAATTCTTAAATTTTCAATTAATTTAACTATTTGTAATGATAAAAAAATGTCCATTCGAAGAAATTAATGCACATTATTCAAACTGTACATGCATTAAATATTGGTATATCACTGAAAGTCCGGCATTGAAATCTTTTAGTCTTGAATTTTATTTCATATTTTTGGTTAAAATATATCATTTCGAAATATCTTTATTCTCCTAAAGAAATAACTAGGACAAATTAAAATTGATAAAGATAAAAATAAGGATAACTTTGGAAGCAAAAACAAATATTTTTTTAAAAATTAAAGCAATATGCTTATATTGTTTCATAACTCAAATTTACTTATTTAAATAACAATTCGAAATTAAAGAAAAAGCATCTTAGCATATGACGTAAACAAGTTTCTTATCCTACTACGAATTTTAGAGAAAGTCTTAATAATCAAGGGAAACGATTTTTTTATTTCAATCAAAACTCTTGTACAGTTAATTTACAATTTTATAAAATATCTGGAAAAATATTTTAAAATCCTCAATGTGTTTATGTCAGTGTCGTGGATTTAATTCAGGAGCAATGACTTTTTTATGCTTAATAAATGCTTCAAATATTGCATAATACCATGTATAAAAATGAGAGAATGGATAGTAAATGACATTTTGACAAACTTGTTAGTGAGACAAAAGAAAAGAAGTAAGCTACGAACTGAAAATTTTGCCTTAAAAGGAAAATAATATAATTGTTAACAAAATTTCTCAAAAGAAAAAGCAATATATGTATAATGTTTCATAACTTAGAGTTAATAATTTATATAACAATTTGTAAATAAAGAAAAATTGTTAATATATGTACAATGATTTGTATCTCAAAGATAATAATTTAGATATCACTTTGTAAATAAAGAAAAATTGTTAATATATATGTGGAATGTTTTACATCTCAGAGTTCGTAATTTATTAGAATTTAAAAGAAAGGAAAATAGTCAGAACAAAAGATGAGAGAATCATGGGGTTTTATAATGAGGAATGAATGTTTTGTATCTGAAAGATAATAAATTAAATATCACTTTGTAAATAAAGAAAAAATTGTAATGTATACACAATGTTTTGCATCTCAGAGTTCATAATTTTGATGACACTTTGTAATTTAATGAAAGGAAAATAGTCAGAACAAAAGATGAGAGAAGCATGGGGTTTTATAATGATGAATGAATGTTTTGTATCTCAAACATAATAATTTAGATATCACTTTGTAAATAAAGAAAAAAATGTTAATGTATGTGCAATGTTTTACATCTCAGTGTTCGTAATTCTTATGACACTTTGTAATTTAAAGAAAGGATAATAGCCAGAACAAAAAGATGAGAGAATCATGGGGTTTTATAATGATTAATGAATATTTTGTATCTCAAAGATTACACTTTAGACATCACTTTGTAAATAAAGAAAAGATTGTTAATGTATATACAATGTTTTGCATCTCAGAGTTCGTAATGTTTATGACACTTTTAAAGAAAGGAAAATAGTCAGAACAAAAGGATGAGAGAATCATGGGGTTTTATAAAGATGAATGAATGTTTTGAATCTCAAAGATAATAATTTAGATATCACTTTGTAAATAAAGAAAAATTGTTAATGTGTGTGCAATGTTTTGCATCTCAGTGTTCGTAATTTGGATGTCACTTTGTAATTTAAAGAAAGGAAAAAAGTCAGAACAAGAGGTTTGATATTAATCATTAGAAATATATATAATTCCTATTGAAATAATCTAGTAAAATAATTTCTTCCAATACTTAATAAATGAAAGAAATAAATATGTGTATATTGTTTGCGATAAATTATTACAAATATATATAATTCCCATTAAAATAATCTAGTAAAATTATTTCTTCCAATACTTAATAAATAAAAGAAAGAAATATGTGTATAATGTTTGCGATAAATCATTAGAAATATATATAATTCCCATTAAAATAATCTAATAAAATTATTTCTTCCAATACTTAATAAATAAAAGAAATAAGTATGTCTATGTTATGTAACTCAAATTTACTTAGATAAGATTCAGCAAATAAAGAAAAATTGTCAGAACAAATAAGGGGAAGCTTATGATGCTTTATAATAAAGGAAAATGTACACATATTCCTCACTATAATGAACTATTAAAATAATATGTTGTAGTAGGAGTCGTATAGGTAGGTATTGTGATGCATTTCTAATAGAATTACAGAACTTGACATTTCACAGCTCTAGTCCTTGACGCAAGAGGTATTAAATGGTGTATTGTCCATACTTTGACATCTTCAGTAAATTAATTGGGAGAAGAGCGCAGGTGTTCAATAATCTAGATGTTAGTTTGTTATTGATTTAATTGCAACGTGGTGTTCACTTAAACTAGATAAATGTTTCCCAAAACCCGATTACCTAAATCCCCGCAGGGAGTGGACAAGAATTGATTAAAGAGACTTAATTAAATGTTTTGAATGCTGCACTTTAAAATAGCAAGTGTTTAAGCGATTACTACATTATAATTGCAGACTACTTAGTCATTGGCCCGACTTTTGTGCAATTTCTTATGCGTCAATCGAGAGATAATGTTCGGAGAGTTATACCCGAGAATGAATCCGAGAATAATTTTGTAAGTTTAGCACTAAAGAAGTAATTAGCTCTTATAAAGGAATTCAAAAATATTAATCGAATGCAAATTTCTTGCGTGGACCCGACAACATACTTAGACTTGGAACTAAAAATCTCTTTTAGGAGCGACAGGAATTATTTTCGAATACATTCAATTTAAATATGTCTCGGAGAGATTTCTGCCCCGGAAAATAAGTCGCGTACGTTTCAGGAATAGATTCGGAGAGTGATAAGGAAAGTATTCTTATCAGAATAGAATTATTTATTTATGTTAATCTCTTACACCTGGATAAATGTGAGATAATAGGATGACACACGGAGAAACTTTCAGATCTTATCATTTGACGTAAATATAGTAATTAACAGAAATTTGGAATTACTCGACAAGAACATGTACCCTTCACACTTTCTTTGACTTGTGCATTAGAATATTTATTAGAATGTAACACGTATTAAGGCAGAATTTACCCATGAATATTACTGATAAATTTACTTAGATTTTAAATGTATTTATAATAACATCTAAGCTGCAATATGACACAGTTTAAATAATAGTATCTTTCAAAAATGACTTTTCACTTATTAAAAGAGAAATATTTTTTGAAAAACTTTGGCCTTCCAACAGTTACATTTGTAATTGCAATGAATATTAATAAATTACCCGTAATTGTACCTTAAATTACTGTTAACATAGAATGGCATCTAGAAATGCATGTAATTTGCAATATAACTAAAAAAATATTTATATTACTATAGTCGTACTTATAACATACTTAACTTTTAAGTGAAACATATACTAAAACGTACTTAACTTTTACTTAAAGCTTATACTAAAACCTACTTAACTTTTACTTAAAACACATATTAAAACGAATTTAACTTTTACTTAAAATATATAACACAAAAAAGGTAACAAAATATACGCTTCAAAAATATTATACTTCGTATATTATGAGTCAACTAATGCTTAAAAAATTACGGATTAGTTTTTTAACTTACACTAATCATGTTTTTTATTAGCAAAATTATCCTAATTAGGCAAAATATTTCATTTCTCAGTTTTAAAGATTCTTGATATGCCTTTATTGGGTTAATCTATTGAAAACATTACGTAAAGGAAAATATATTTTCCTTTACGTAATGATACATATTTATAATCAAGCAAAGGGTTTTAGTAAAAGGATACAACTAAAATATTTCAGTAAAATATTTCTGAATTTTTTTAATTTAACCCAGGAATATTCGTGTATTGGTCGAATGTCCACAATTTTACCACTAACACATTACCCCTGAAAGTAGAATACGGAAATTTCTTTTTACTGGACTTCGTTACTGAACTGAATAAGAGGTAAAACAGAGGTAAAACATTCGTTTTACCTCTTATTCAATACAGTGAAAAGACATTCTGAACATTTTTCAGCACTTCAATGATTTTTACTTAAGAAAATGTTGTTTTAGATTGTAGCACCAGTCGATATCTTTGCTAATTTCTTTCATTATTTCCATGATGTCTCTTTTAACCAAAATTTAAAAAAAAAATTTCAATTAATACATTATAATAACTTACATTTAATTCATTATAATAACTTAATAATAATAAATTTTAAAATATAATCAATTCTCTCCGTTTACTTATGATAATTGTTGGTGGCAAATATACAAGATATCTGCTGGAGGACAACATTAGAATATGTAGGAAAGGAGTGGATGATACCCAACGAGGGTTTATTAAAGCTTTTATTAAGTACTTAATTAAATTGAAGATGCTTAATATTTCATCAAATATAAGTTCTTTACTCAGTTTCAAGTAAGGGAGGATTTATATAAAAATAAAATCCAAGATAGAAAATCCGGTGCAGGACGCTATTTTTCACCAATACCAGCATGCGAAAAGAATGATTATAGCATAGCATAATGTCTTTATTATTTGGACGTGGTAGGTGTGTAACGCATCCTGGTGTAGTACGCGGATATTGGTGGATTCACATCTTTCTAATTTTTGTGTGATTTTGGTGATTTATTGGCAAGTTCTGCTACGTTGCACGTAGCTCAACATTATCTACAACACGGGAGCGTATAGTGCGGGTTTGAATTACTTGTTGAATTGTGCTTGTTGAATTACTACTTACTTGCAAAGTTCCTGCGTCCGGCAATTTGCAATGAAATGGACTAAACATACACCTACTCCTTAAAGCCGTTTTTAAAACCCATAAACATTAAGGACAACAGTGGGATTCTAACACACGAACTCTGGTACCGAAGAACATCAAACAATCTATTTGCTCATTTTCAGCTAACATATATTTCAGAAAACGGTTAAGATACATCCGCACTTTAGCTCCCTCTTTGCTATCCGCGACACCATTATAATACGCGCACGTAATGAATTTCAGCCATTTTTGATTTAATAAATCAGTTCATTATAACTCCTGTACTGTTCTTATCTGAAATTACTTCGTTTCGTTTTCCAAACAACTATAAGCTTATGAACATTGCCCACTAAAAGTTCACCATTTGCATATCTAACTACAAGCTCCTGTATATTTTTGACACATTATGATTAGTTTATCAAATTTACTTTCACACATGCTGTATACAAAGAAAAGCCCCAGTACAACTTCATGTACACAGTCTCGCTGAAAGAGTACAGTTTAAGTTAATTGTGAAATGCTGGGAAATGCGTCCTGGAGAAACTAAACAGAAGCTGTTTTCCTCTGTGGATAAAATTAGGATAAAGGCCTGGTAAATCCGAACTTAAAAAACAGAAAGACAACTTAAAAAACATGAATTTACTTATTCACATCGTGCAAAAATGCACTTGTAAAAAATATATACAGCGCGTGAGTTATAGGAAGGATGCCATAGAGATAGAATTACAATTGAAAGAAAGATGTGAATTGTTCCATCCCTTACCCACAAATTTAGCATATTTTGTATTTATAACATAAATGCATCCCATCATGTTATAAACGCACTAATTTTTTCCTTTTAGTATCTTTTTAAGTAGGCGTTAAGTATATTGTAATTTCTGATATATTATGTTAAGGGTAGTTCAAACTTCTCTACCACCAAAGACCATTTTTAACTATACACAAGCATATAGACAAACACACACATATATATACAAGTTTCTGTATATATATATATATATATATATATATATATTAATTTATATATATATATGTAAGGGTAGTTATATAACTATATATAAATACATATATATATATATATATATACATATATATATATATATATATATATATATATATATATATAAATATATTTATATATATATATATATATAGATTTATATATACATATATATATATATGTATATGTAAGAAAATATATATATACATATATTATATATATATCATATATATATAAATATATTAATATATATATATATATATATATATAAAAATATAATATAATACACTATATATACATATATATATAAGAATAAATATATATATATATAGATAATATATATACATATATAAATATATATATATATATATATATATATGAGGATGTTAAAAATGTGTAAATGTCCTAGACATTTCCATTAAATATCTAGATAACAGTTACTCTTATCAGGATTTAATATGTAGATATAAAAAAATTTACATAAAAATTTTGTTAATATAAAAATATATAACATTAATGTAAAAATGTATAATATCTCGTTTATAAAAATAAAAAAATCTACATATTTTGTAATATAACATCACTTTTGCTAAAACAATAGTTATAAAATAACATATGCTTTTACATAAAAATGCTTTCTACATAAATAAATATATACAGTTTAATTTGTACTTTAAATGTATAAAAATATATTTAAATTCTTAATAAATATCTACATATAACGTTGTATTAAAAACACAGCCATTATTACAGAGAAATAATTGGACATTGAAAAAAAGTATTCTGTAAAATGTATTTAAAGTGAATAAGTATGATATAAAAAAATTATGCATGATTATTACAGAGAAAATAAAATTTCGAAGTAAACTAAATTATCAATTTTAACGAAAAATGTTTTTTTTTATTTCAACCAAAATTTTGTATTACTGGATGTAACATTATATATATATATTTGGAAATATTTTTGAAAATTCTCTTTATTTAAAAGAGAAATCATGGGGAGTAATATGATTTTTAAAAAACAGCATTATTATAACACCAAACATAGAATTTTGAACTTAGAATCCTGTATTTTAAATCATGTGAAGTAATATGGATTTTATAAAACAGCATTATAATAACACCAAACTTAGATTTTTGAACTTAGAATCATGCATTTTAAATCATGTGGAGTAATATGGATTTTATGAAACAGCATTATTATAACACCAAACTTAGAATTTTGAACTTAGAATCATGTATTTTAAATCATGTGGAGTAATATGGATTTTATAAAACAGCATTATAATAACACCAAACTTAGATTTTTGAACTTAGAATCATGCATTTTAAATCATGTGGAGTAATGTGGATTTTATGAAACAGCATTATTATAACACCAAACTTAGAATTTTTAACTTAGAATCATGTATTTTAAATCAAGTGGAGTAAGATGGATTTTATGACATAGCATTGTGTAGCATTGTTTCTACTCCTATAGTTAATATATAGTAAATTTAAGCATATATGTTTAAATGTGATATGCAAAATTGACGATAAGTGTCATTTTAGCAACTACGAAAGCAATACATCCATAGCAAGCTACAGACAAAAAAAAGTTTTTTATAAATTGAAGAAATTAAAGAACCTTCAGGAGAAACAAACCAAAAAAATAATCCTTTCATGTATTCTAAGTAAAAATATGATGATTACTTCTGAATAAATACTGAATATTCTACAGATAATTCAAACCATCATCAAGATGGTTTTAATGATCTTGGTCTTCAGAATGAGATCATTGTAATTATTCTTTTTATGACGTAAATTATAATTGTAAAAACAGTAATCAACAATTATTCCAGTTGTCCAAAATATATCATGAATTAAATGAAAACTAAGTGTAATATACTTTTCATCCAACGCTAAATTTCAAAAATCATAATATAATTAGGTTAGGTTTGGTTTGGTTTGGTTTGGAGTGGTACGATCTACTCTTTGCAACACGAGATCTAATGAGACCGGAATCTACAGTCTAAAGACGATTCCGAACGGCTACGAACATCCATGCCACTGTGAGATTTGAACTCCGGTACCGAACGCCCTAACCATTCGGCTATCGTTCGGCATAATATAATTAAATCATAAATCTATTTTATTTTCTTTTAACCTTCAATATATTTCATATAAAAAACTTTCACATGAGCAGTAATAGCTCAGCCTGCAAAGGCATCGATCTCGTATTCAGGAGGTTGAAAGTTTGAGGCTTTAACGAAACAAATCCACTGTGTTAAAGGTGTATTGAGCATATAAAACATCTACCGTCAAAATATCTACCGAGTTCTATAAAGATACTTTTGAGGTACATATATGCCCTTGCTCTGAGACCACTAGGAAAGCATTAGGGACTTCTACTTGATCCCTGCTTCTAAATTTGAAGGACCTAGTGGGGGCAATCGCATCTCTAGCATTCCTTTACAAAAAATTGCTCCCCGGGTAGTGATAAATGAGAAACAGCTTCACCAGCGAAATTGTTATATATATATATATATATATATATATATATATATATATATATATATATATATAATTATATATATATATATATAATATAAATATATATATATATATATATATATATAATATAATATATATATAATAAAGTTATATATTAATATTTATTTTTAAAATATCTCTCTTCTAATACATTTTTTTTCTTATTATATTATATTATTTTTTTTTTAAAAAAACATTTTTTTTTTTTTTTTATCTATGTCTAAAAAAAAAAAAAAAATTATTTTTTTTTTTCTAAAATCTTTTTCTATTCTAAATGTAACAAATTGTCTTCATCAAAATATCTTTAGTTTCTATTAAATATATTCTCTCTATATAATATGTCAACAAAAATGGCTCTGTTTTTTCCTGATCTTGGTCTTAAATTCGCAGAGTAAGTGGGAAAATACTTTCTATCTTCGCTCTCGGGTGCACCTCTGTTCGAGCAGAGGGATTTTTGTGCCTTTCTTTTGTATGTCGTTGAGTAGAAAAGATGTCCGTTTTAGCAGCTCTGAAATAAAGTTTTAATTTGACTTGTGTCGTTATCTTCAACGTGGGCCGACTGCATTTTTATTACTGCTAGCTGTTTAGTTTTCTACTTGTCCAGCAGTTTAAAATTATTGGATTATATATATATATATATATATATATATATATATATATATATATATATATATATATATATATATATATATTTTTTTATATATAATATATATAAAAAAAAAAAAAATTATAAAATTATCTGAACTAAAAAGAGTTCACCAAACTGTTTATAATAACTCTGAATTAATTATTTTAATTGAATCTGTTTTAAATATATGTTATAAAATGGCAAAATTCAAGACATATTTTAGAGTTCGCATCGATAAATGTCATGTACTCATATTAAAAAAATAGTAAGTAAGCCTGCAAAATATACTTATAATATCTCCTTTTTTTTTTCTTTTTAGACACGCAACTAGTTCTAGAGTTCAATGTAAATCAAAGGATTTTCATTGAAAGGTAAAACACGATATTCTGAGTGGAAATGGCTCGGAAGTTGTAGAACGAGCTAATAAAGTGTTCACATTTTTAAATAAAAACAGAGATGCACAAACACTGTAAATCTAGAACTTAACTGAGAGAAAGAAACGCCCGTGGGCGTTTACCGTAAGCAGGGAGAAATTAATTGTTTCGAGGAAACACTACAATTAAAGGCTGACGAAAATGAGGGGAGAATCGTAAAAATAATTACCAGATTTATTTTGGTGTCACAACATGCGAATATCGGACTGAAATGACACACGTGTTCACATTTTTTGGTGAAAACTTTGAAGTAGTGTATGCAAATACTTAGCAGGAATAACTAACAAAAAGAAAGAGAAGTTTCAATATATTAGATTAAAAAAGTATCATTCTAAAAAACGTTCTACAAGTACTTGATATTAAATATATAAATTATTTTACATAATAAAGTTATATAATTATATAGATAAAATTATATAATTACTATACCGTTTATAGGTTTGAAATGACCACATAAGAAGTCGTTAAGATTTTAAATAGAAAAAAATATAATAGGCCAGAAAATAAAATATTTTCCAAAACAAAAGCAAAAAATCTAATGCGATCAACACATGGCTTTATGCACGAAACTTTAATTCTTTAGTAAAGTTGATTTTTATATATTTGCTAAAGTATTATCTTTTAATAATATGAAAAATATATACAATGTTATTTATACAATTTGTAGAATTATCGTACTGAATAATAAGCGATATATCATAGTTCAGCAATTATTTCAATACTGTTATTCGAAGATCAATAAGAATGATAGCTTATAAAGTCCAAGTAGTTAGGTTGTACAGGGCTCCTTGATTGACGCTCGTATCTCCTGTGGTGAGCAAATGATACAGTCATACAGATGTGCGTCATTAGGTTAACAGTAATATAAGGGTGAAAATACGTAAATTTTAGGTACAATTATAAAAATTAAAAAACAAATAATTCCCTGTTCTCAATAATATATATATATATATATATATATATATATATATATATATATATATTAATTTTTAGGAAGAAAAGAAGAAATAATTAAAAGGAGTCAAGGATTTAAGTTAAGTTATACAATAATACTAATGGAGATAATAAGAAATTTAAAGTTAATAGAGAAATTAGTAAGATATTACTACATTAAATTTTAAGAGGAGGAGACATAAGAGTGAGATTTTAATTTATTATAAAGCGTATTCCGTTAAAAAGATTGTGGTGCCCAGCCAAATTTTACATTTCTGCCTACAAAATTTTCGTATAATCTTCCTAACCGTTTTTGAGCTATATTAGATATTCAAGTAAGTTTTGTGAAGAATTATCAAGAAATTATATCAAGGTGATCTTAATGGACAGAGTTTATAATTATTATTTTAGCTAATTTTACAATCTAAAGCTGAAAATAGTCAAAATGAATTAATACTTGACGAATGTGTCTATTTAAATGTGAACATACAAATTTCTCGAGGTTATAGTACTCCTTTTTATTACGAACTAGAAATAAATCTTCCATATTTAAATAGAAAAAGTATAAATAATTCCTTTTGAAACGTCATTATTTAAAATCACTTTTTTGATTTAATTTTATAGTTTTCAAGTTACATAGAAATTCATTTAATATTTTGAAAATTTAAAGAAAACACGAGGTGTCAAAAATAACTTAAATTGTTATTATTTAAATTTTATACATTCATTAAAAGTGAATATAAATATGTAGTTTTCTTTTGCAGCTTTAAATTATTTAGTGGAAATATTACTGTCTGAAATAAAGCACTCAAATAAAAGTTGTCAGCATATAGTTATTTGGAATCATTTTAAAAAAGGCTTACATTGCAGAAAGGTAAATAAATATCATGAAAAGTATACAAAAAGTGATAACAATGTATAACTTATATTTAAATTCATTACCGTAACGAAATTCCCTTATTTCCGAAGACTCATTATCCATTTTTAAAAAGACAGAGTAGCATACTCCAGTTACTAAATATAATGTTTCATTTTTTGAAAGAAATATTTATATTCTTAAAAGTTCCATTGACTTCTTTTTGAACATCTCGAAACGGCAGATTTTTTACGTCCACGACTAATTATATTTTCCACTTTATGAATTAAGTATATTTACTAAATAAATTTTTCGCGGCATATTTTATCAGAAATAACTCTTAAGTTGTGGCGGCATTGTTACTTCTAGGAAGTGTTAATTTAATTTTAAGCGTTTGTTGACTAAAAAGGGAAACAAAAGAATAAAAAGCCTAAGATTAGGAAGAAAATAACTGCGAAATAAGGATACATTTTATTTTCCCACGCAGACAATTTACTTCGCTTTAAATAAAATAAACTGATGTATATTTTTACGCAGTCAGCGTAAAATTTTAGGAAAATTTGAATTGCCTCTCCAAGATTTAAATTAAATGTGTTAAATAATTTTTGTTATCGGACTACCTTTCGTTATGATATAAAACAAATCTTATATTCCAAACACACATACGAAGAATTAACGTTCATATCAAGATAAAATTAATTTTATTCCAATATAACTCAAGATAAAGAAATATATATTTATCCCATATACGGCTTTAAAGCTGTTAGCACAACCCGCAGAGACGTGTAGCTTAAATAATGTTACTAATTAAAGTATTCGTCTAAGTTGTAAACGTCATTTTTGCCAAAAATCAATATTTTTTCATTCCTTTATTGTACAATTTCAACTTTTAGGCTTCTAAATATATTTCTGTTTTGTCTGTACGACAATTTAAACATAAGGGATAGCTGTCAAAACAAAACGGAATTACCGACTTCCGAACAGGAAGTTGTGAATTTAAAGCCTTTTAAAGAGACAAAACATTTTAAATTTTCATGAAGATTAGTTTAAACATTTTCCTAGTAATTTTAATATATAGCAACTGGGCAATTGGAAAGTTTTCAAGCAAGAAAGTGTGGGGAGTTTTAAACAAGTATTTTAATTTTTTAATAGTTAAAGTTGCTTTCATAAACTTCAAATGCGTTTTTCTCAGAACGGTATTTTTAATAAAATGTCGAAACTTAAAATGTGATTTCTAAAAAAGTTCTTAAAATATTTTGTTGAAAATTATTATGAATGCTTTTGGTCGTATTTACTAGTGAATGCCCTGAGAGCTTTAAATTTGGATCATTTTTAATGATGTTACACTCACAGTTAGATATAAAGGTAATGAAAATTCTTTAAAAATTCTATGTGTAAGATTTTGAATTACCAAAACTTTTTACCAAATGTAAATGAAGCAAAGACTTAAGGTGATGCACTAGTCCAGGGTATAAGAAATGTGTTGCATCAAAAAATATTGAAATAATTTATTAAAAAAATTAGACCTTTTGAAAAAATCCGATTTTGTTTACTAAATTTTCTTCATTTATTAGAAATTTTATAAAAACTTCTCGAGGAATAAATTTTTTAAGTGCAATTCTCTACAATAATAAAAAAAATAAATCTAAAAATGTAAAAACATGAACTAGTTTCTACGTTTAAAGAAAAAAGTTCTTCGAACGTAGACGGATACCTTAAATAATTTTCTTTTATAATAGCATAAATTTATCTGAGATTCTAGGCTTCTATTCCAAAATCAACCAAAACCAAATGGGAAACAACTAAATGAAGAATGTCTTCAAATAAATCCAAAACCAAAGACCCATTAAGTGTTGAGAATAGAGGAATACACTTTTATATTGTTTAAGTTTATGGATAAAAAAGTGGGTTACTAATTTAATTATCACTATTTATTTCAATTTACTAAAAACGGAAAATGGGTATAATTATTCTACTTTATTTTAATTTTTTTCACCTTTACATAAGTTTTAAACGTACATCTTAAATGAATTTCTTTATTATCGGATTATATATATATATATATATATATATATATATATATATATATATATATATATATATATATATATATATATATATATATATATATATATATATATATATATATATATATATATATATAATATATATATATATATATATATATATATATATATATATATATATATATATATAAATAATGCCTGCGTGTGTATCGTTAGGGAAATTTAATTTTTCAAACCGTTTAAATAGAAGGCAGAATAAATCGAGCAATAATAGGTTTAAAGTCATTTTACATTCCCACAAATAAAACTTGCAAATCCCAAAACAATTTTAATCAACGAACATACGAATATTAATAGATTCACACCCTAATTCTAACACGCTATGTATATTTTGGTATTTGTAAAATTCAAATTAAAAGTGTAAATACAAAGATCAATAGTTGTGTTTTCATTGAAATATAGTAAAATAAATATTTAACAGGCAGAAATATATATATATATATATATATATATATATATATATATATATATATATATATATATATATATATATATAGTGTGTGTGTGTGTGTGTGTGTGTGTGTGTGTGTTATTTCAAAATTTATTTTTTATACTTACTATATGACAGTTTTGAGGTATTATTCTAAAATGAAATACAAAAATATGCATATAACATTGAAAAATAATTTTGAAATCTAAATGTTTATTGAGAGTTAGGCACATTTTAGAGACTAATCAGCAAACAATTCTTTTAAATTAAAAACAAGGAGAAAGATGTTGAATATTTATGTTTAAACGCAAACAAAAATTAAAAAACAATACGAAGTTAGGCCTTTATTTACATTAATTTTCATAAGAGAATTCGCTGTCTTCGAAAGAACGTTATGTGTTTTGGATAGGTTGAGTAGCATTTTTCATTTACTAAATAGAACTTTTTTTCTTTTTACAAGTAGCGGCTAAATTATTAAAAATTGTTTTGTTTAAGGTTTTAAATTGTACTCAGTACCGAATTTACATAAACCGTTTTAACTTTTGTCAACTTTGAAAAAAAACAACATTATCGGTTAAAATTTTAGTTATTAAATTATGAATTATAAACACATTTTTCAAGCATTTTCAATGTCAAAGACGGTAATTTAATTCAAAAAATATGTTGGCGAAAAATTAAATGTGAAATATTCTGTTCAAAATTACTTTATCTTACTTATGCATTTTACTTTGTCTTGAAAAGCATTTCTATTATTTTTTTCTAAATTGAATGTAAATAAAATTGTATGACACATTAAAAATAACATTTCTAAACTTCACAAATTGAATTTATTTTTTAAATATACTGTCAAACCTCGATATTGCATCACTAACGGTTCTGATGCTAGTTTGGCGTTATATTGATTTTTTGGTTTGGTTTTGGAGTGCTACGGTCTACTTTTTGCAACATGAGGGCTAATAAGACCCGGACCTACTGCTTAAAGCCGATTCCGAACGGCTACGAACATCCATGCCATTGTGGGATTCGAACCCGAATCCGAAGATCAGCACCGTAACCAATCGACCATCGTTCGTCGTGGCATTATATCGAATTTAAACGTATATCGAATAATAAATATCCCAACATCCATTGTTTAAATTCCAAAATTTTACTCTTTATATTGAAGAAAAGGAAAAATTTCATAATTCCATTCTACATAACATTAGTATTCATCAAATTTCATTTAATTTTTAATATAAATCTTGCACAATTGTGATGGACCTTATTTTCTTTCTGAAAGAAGTTTTTTATTGTATTATTTTACTCTAATCTGATAATTTTTAAAAATATATACGAATAACAATGAAAAAGTAAGTAAATGGAAAGAAAAGATAAATATTAAAAATGATGATAAAGCAAGAAAGAATAAGTAAGCCTATTCAATCATGTGTAAAGGTGAAAAAAATTAATTGATTGTAACAATCGAGGTAGGACAAACAAAAGTATAACTGTTATTAAAGGTAAAGCATCATATCTGATTAGAAAGAATTTATTATAGGATCCAAATAACTTGTTAAAAACTACTATTTTTGAGATAGATGATGTATTAGGTATGCAACATAGCTTTTTAAAAACTGATCGAGGGCATAGGGTAGAATTAGTATATATTATTAAGGACAAAAATATTTGAAATAATAAGAGAAGCAAAGAGAAAGTAGAAGAAAATTTTTTTAAGTGTCACGCTTTCCACCCTTGGCTGTAAATATGTCTTACCTGAGCCTACTGTGTGTGTATATTTATGTCTTAGATAATACCAGATGGTCGGGTAGAATTAATTTCTATAGTGTTAAAGTTGAAGAGCTTATAAAAGTCACATTAAAATACGGAAATAATTGCAAGTTACATTCACAAATAGAGATTCACGAATAATCGTGCTCTCTAGATTAGATACTTTTTCAAAAAGATGTGACATTCAATCGGAAAAAAAATAATTTAGTTTTACACGAGCTCTTATGTTATGTCTAAGTTATGATACATTAATATTATTGAATTTAAGTTCCAATTATAATCTGTAATAACATTTCGTAGTTTTTGTCCATTTCAAGTACAGTCTTTCACCATCATTTGGCGAAATATACTTTCAGAGATTCTTGCGGCAGTAGACCAGTCCATTCCAACTAGCCGCTGCTATAGGTGTTCTGGGACTTCCACATCGTTGGAAACGGGTTATACACAATGCTGACGACTATATGGCAAGACTGTAAAACATGGGGACAAGAATCCCTTTTGTATTCCATATAAAGTAATAGTTGCCACTATTAAAGTTCCAACCTTATAAAAACTGGCTTCGTCCATCAATAAGGAACGTAAAGAGTGTGTTGTTTTTATATATATATTATATATATATATATATGCGTGTGTGCGTGTGTGTGTGTGTGTGTGTGTGTGTGTGTGTATGTGAGGTCTAAAAATTAAAAAAGGTGGTGGTTGGAAATTATGTAAGTTAAAATCGATTTTACAAAGGGAAATCCTTTATAATAATAAAATAAATGAAGAAGACCCACGCTCGCGTAAGCTTTCAGGGTAATCCGATCAGGCGAAAGCATTTCTCAGCGATCTGATGAAATTGCAAACAGATAAGTTTTCAATTGGTGCGTGGACATGGTTAACACCTTCACGCATACGGTTACATTTACAGTTAACACTTTCACGCATAGCTCCACCACGAACAATGAAATTGGCGCATGTTGCTTTTCTTAAGAAAGATGAGTTAATAACCCTTATTATTATCAAGAAGACTGTTTTCTATTCGCCTTAACTCTGCACTACGACATGTCATATATATATATATATATATATATATATATATATATATATATATATATATATATATATATATATATATATATATATATTGAATTTTATATTTATATAAACAACTATTAGAATGCACAGAAGTAATATAATTAATTAAATATAATAATTCTCTGTAATTAGTAATTTAAAAGTATTTCAATTTTTCCTTTACTGAAAACATATTAAATTCTTACATTTAAATCTAAATGTAGAAAAAACAAAAATAATTTCAGCGTTTAACTCATAATTAAATTCGGTACAACAATGAAATAAAATCACTTTTAAATATCGTTGCGTTTAGTAAAAATGTTAAGTATTACTTTTCAGTTACCAAACAGAACAATCCTCAAACTTAAGCTGAAGCAATCTTAAAAATTCTTTTGATTTCTTTTTAAAGAAAATTTAAACGATAGAATTTTTCTTATTCACATTTAATTATATTTTCCTCAAGCCTATAAAAGAACATTTACGGTAATATTTTTACTTAATGCATTTTAACATTTATTATACTTATTTCGTTTACTTATTATGGCACTTTACTTCTCGAAATTGTTAATTTGATTTTAAGCATTTGTTAGCTAAAATGGGAACAAATTTTTTTAAAAATGCAAGATTAGGTTCAAAATAACTTCATTCTAACAATACATTTTATTTTATTTTGAACATAAATTTCTCTGCACAGAAAATGTAAATAGAATCGTAATAAAATGTTTCTATGGCGTTAACATTTTTACATGCATTTCAATAATAAGGAAAGTAACTCTATGGGCTGGGGATGTACACAAATGAGGATTGTACAAAACGCTTTGCATAACAATAATAAATAATGACTAAAAAAAAATTCTCACAAAAACTACGATTTTGTATATAATACTAATATTTAAAAATATAATTCTTTATTTAATTTTACATGCTTAAGTTATTTGTTTTATTATAGCTTTATTATAGCTATGTGTGAATATAAATATACTTTTCTAAAGCAGCTATCGGAATTGTGAAACTGTTGTCATGACATCCTGTCATGAGACACCGTCTGGCTACCTTTGCCCTATCCTAAAAGGAATCACCTTGATAACTCCTTATTGTCTAAGCAAACTCCCATAGAATCATTTACTCGTGGTGGAAACTACACTAAAATGTTCTTGTTATAATGCTACTTTCATCATTGGTTATACATTAAATTCTTCTACACTTTTTTTAAATATATATTAACAATCGACAATCGATTAAATCGTTAAAAGATTTTTCTTATAATTTAACCCCTTTAAAATTGTTCAATATAAATTGTATTTAACGCAGAAAATATTCGATATCAAATTTATTGTGTTTTTATCTTTACATGAATTCTATACCTATAGAACACTTCAATGTGCTGGAAGGCATGCAAGTGACTTGGAATGATTTGATGTTGAACGGCTCAAATTTTAAGAAAATATTTAGTACTTTAAACAAAAATTCTATCCTTGTACAGTTTTATGCCATATATATTAAATAAGGTTTTAATATAAATAATTCTTTAGTTATTGCAGTAATAGGTTATAAAACAAAGAAAAATATGAAAATAAACATATATACATATATATTGTTCTAAAATTTATCAAAAATAGAAAAAAAAACAAGCATTTTTTGACTTTACACAAACACTTCTACCTAAAAAAGTACGCAAAACATATCACTTTTACTTGGATAAATGTAGACATATATCCATTAAGTATGCATTGAACATGCAGAATGAAAATATTCTAAAGTATAAAAGAGTTATAGCCAATCAAGTAATTTAGAGCAAAAATTCAAGAAAAAAATAATGAAGTTCTTAACATAAATGCCCATAACTCATCTGAAAATAAATATATTTATAATCCTGAGGTTCAATGCATACATAACATCATTAAAATATACAGTTAAGTTCTAATTAAATTCTGAAAATTATTTTCGAAGTTATGGCTGTTGAGGTGTGGTGGTTTAGCAAATCGCAGTTTTCTAAAAATTCAATTTAAAGATTTTATTGGATAAATTAAGTATTTTATAATTTGATATACATTCAGAAATATACTGGAGTCATTTATTTATTTATTTAGAAGCTATAATACGCTATTTACGACGGTTTTCATGCTAACACTCAAATTCAAGCCCTTCAACTTCTCACTTCCGGTATCTTTTCGACACTTCCGTTGATCATTAACCCATTTTATCCCATTGTCCTATTTAGAGGACAGCTGAAAAATATCACGTGGAAATCACCATTTGTTTGTTGCAAATACTTTGTTAGCTGGAACATGTAAGGGTATATTATTAGCTTCGGCTAGCATGAGTTACGGCTCTCGCACCCTCCTCCTTCCCCTGGACATTTTGTATATTCATCGCATTAGTGGGCGTGGTTTGTACGATCTCTTTTCAGTTGCATAATTCTTTTTTTAGTTTACTTTGGACATTTCTCTAGACATTTTTTATGCAATAATACTCTTACGCTATCATCTTGGTGGTAAAGTAGAGTTATATTACTCTTAGGTATGTTCTAGCTCATTATTTTTAAACTGTCCTTTAAATAGGACAGTGGGACGATACACATGCAATTGACGCATTCTTCCACCCTTTCTAAATAAGAGTAAAAAAATAGTTTAACGAAAAGAGTAAAAATAACGAAATGTTATAATGGAAAATCTCACCATTATGCAAAGAGGGGTGAAGGCTATGATAACATCTAGTTGATTTTCGCAATTGATCCTAACTTGAACATTATAAAGCGAAATTTTTAAATAAGAAATATGAACATGTCGACATACGTTTAAAAAACTTTTTGCGTAAAATGTTTAAA
>CM063511.1:3303670-3316170 GCA_032207245.1 Pardosa pseudoannulata
TCAAATATACCACGTCTAGAACAAAAAATATTTGTTGCAGCTAAATACACAGAGACACACTTTTAAAATTATATACGTAGGAAAATAAATGTCTTTATTTCCTTCTTTTCATTCACAATAAACTGATTCACTGTGAAAAAAAAAACATACTAAAATCCTATCATCTCTTAATGGTGAATTCTGAAAAATGCTTGAAAACATAGCAGCAACACGAATCTAGAAAAATATATTACACGTATCTTCTTTAAAACTATTTATAACAACTAAAACGTATTCTTTTGGAAAATTATGACAAAACATTATATATAAAATACATTAACAACCGATGTTTGAAACCAGAAAATATTTAATGCGTATTTGCTTCTCTAAAAATGCATTAATCATGGATAATTTCTCTATCTTACTTGACGTTATTTCAAAGTTTAGAATAAAGCATAGCATTTTTTTTCCATTTATATCCATTTTGAGTTGCATTTTTAATTCCACAATACTTTTTACACCATTCAGAATGAAAAATAATCGAAGTTTAGAGAGGAAGTGTACATTATTTATAAAACAACTATTTTTTTTCCTTTAATGAAATTAGCTTTATATTTTAAAACACTGTTAGCAGATTTACGAAGATTAGAATAAAAAACATCAACTCGTTTAGTTAAATTACTTCAGATAAAATTTTATGGAGCATTATTTCAGATAATGAAACGGAATATTCTATGATATATTATCTGAATGTTTTACTTTTTTTCCCCACATGCTTTGGTAATCTGCCTCATTATCGTTTTTAATTATGCTTCGATGTTAACATAAATTAGAATTAGATAAAAACCCTAAACCCCAAAAATATTCAAGAAAAGATTAGTTTTGTCACTATTATCTATTTCAGATTTTTTTTATCGTTCTTTTCTTAGTTACGACATAATTGGTTATCTGTTTTCATTCTGGAGTTACATTAAACCTATAATTCTAGCGCCGTATTAAAGTGACGCTAATTAAAGAGAAGTTTCCGAAGTATTAAAAAGATTCTACCTAAGTTTTAATTATGTCCTTTAGCGAAATTAAAAGAAAGAACGTATTTTCGAATTTTTTTATAACTATTTTATTAACTTGCATAACATAAGATTTCATAATTAGAATATCACTATACATAGTATTAGCTTAATCATTATGGTTTACCTTTTTTATTGTTATTAAGAATTTTTGGAGCATTAGATATGAAATTGGTAAATCTATACGCTTTAATTATGAAATAATGAAATAAAGGATTCAAACAACTAATTATGATGTGCTTGGATCGTTGCAGTTTATTGATATATCGTGTTAGAAAAGGTATTCCTATTTCTTTGTTGGATGCGATAGTGGGTTATTTTCTTGTCTGATTTTATATACACGTAAGGGTAGATTTATTATAGCTACATTAAACAACAGGAAAATAAAAAAGAATTAGAAAGTGAAACATGATTTCAAATTAAAGAGATGAAAGTATAAAATTTTTTGCAATGACTACAGTCAGTTATTTTGAATGAGTACTACATTTAAATTAAATACATATAAAGATGGAATTATTTTATTTATACATGAGGATAGAAAAAGAAAAAAAAGAAACTGAAAAGAAAAAGAAAGATCAAAACATAGGAAAAAATGTAAGAATTTTGGAGTGTTTAAAATATTTCGTCATATATGCATGTTAACCTTAATTCATTCATTATATACATATATGTAAAAATTTAACACTTTAACAATAAACTAAAATTACTAACTCCTCTATTAAAAAACCACCAAATCCGCAATTTCGTCTTCTTTTCAGCCTCTCGGCGTTAAACCTTTTTGTTTCCTTCCTGTTGTCGAGATCAACTCGCCAACCTACTTTGCTGGTTAAGATCATATCTAATTTGCTGATTAAACAAATTCCTTTCTCACACTGTTGGTGTTCCCAAGATTATAAAAGGCTATGCGACCATCCTTTGCTGGGTTTTTGCTGAGGATTTTGTAAAATAAAAATGATGTTCAAATGTTCCTGAAAAATCGTATTCTTTTTTGACCACGCTACATCCTTGAAGCATATCAGACCACGCTTTGTTTCATATATATATATATATATATATATATATATATATATATATATATAAACTATTATAATTAATAGATATTGATTGTTTATAAATGTAAACAATAACAATGTCTCCTTGGACTTACCTTAAGTTTATTCTTCTATGCATAATACAAGTGACTTATGCTGAGGAAACTTGAAAATTAACACGAATAAGATTTGAATGACTTGTTTCAGAAACAGAAGAGCTAAAATGCTGTGAATCCGGTTTTAAAATTGCAAAATGTATTACACAAAATTTATATAATTAATAAATATTGAGTACTGATAAATGTAAATAAAAAATATCAACTCTTTATATTGAGGGTAAGTTATTTTCTACTGTTTTTACTTATTATGCATAATTTCTGATTTTTAATATTTTGATTAATAAAAAAAAACAAATATTTTAGTTTTGTCATAGGAATTATTATAACTTCTAACAGTGTCTTCGACTGAAACTGTTAAAAGAGTAATAGGGCTGTGAAAGGGATTTTTAAAAATTTCAAAATATACTATAAAGTTTATATTACTAAATATTACCAATCATCAATATAAATGTAAATAATAAAGAAATGAACGTCAACCCCTTAACCACTGCATAATTTCGAGAAAAATGGTCATAAAAGAGCTTATTTTATATTAAAAAAAGTTATATAAAACTATGTGTTTGTATTATATATGCATTCATTTTTAACTTTTGGGTTCGTTTTGGAGCTTAAAATAAATAAAATTAATCTTTTCGGAAAAGGAAACATTTAGATTTATTATGGCTGAATATTAGTTATCCAGGAAGTAGAAAATATAAAATATATATTTTAAACATTGAAGATAATTTAGTTATATTTACTTATATAAATAAATATTTGCAATTTTTTCTTGTGTGATAAATTACAAACTATGATATTCAAATTCCAACATCACAATCTGGAAATTAGTACCGAGTTTTCATCCTGCATCTCTTAATATTTTCGTCACTTTGAGAACAAAAAAACTTTAATTTCTCTGGATGGTTGTCGTTTCTTACCATTAGGTTTGGTTGGTTTGGTTGGGAGTGTTACGGTCTAATCTTTTACAGCAAGAGGGCTAAGTTTCTCATTAGGAAATGCCAGTTTCCTAAAGTGCATTTCAATCAAATGGTTGGGATTATTATCTAAGCTTAACCAGTCTATGTTTACAATAGTATCTGATGTTGTATGTTCATCTACTACAGATAAATGGAACATCAAATAGGGGAGGTGCATCACATTTTTGTGTAAAAATGGTGCGAGCTCAAAATAGTTAAGCACACTATAAATAAAGAGATCTAAAATACTACAAATCGTATGGTACATGAATCTATCTGGTTTGGTTTGGAGTGCTACGGTCTACTTTTTGTAACACGAGGACTAATGAGACCGGAACCTACAACTTAAAGCCGATTTCGAACGGCTACAACCATCCATGCCACTGTGGGTTTCAAACCCACGAACTCCGAGACCGAAAGCCAAAACCCTAAACAATCGGCCATCGTTCAGCGCCATTTATCTGGAGTATACATTGAGAAATAAGCATAAAAATTTCCAGGCATAAAAAATAGATTATTTCATTGGTTTGGCACGTTACTTTTGAACACTCCAGCCTGGAAATAGCCAGTGCACTAAAAATCGAAGGTGAAACTTCACCCCGTCATTTTGATTTAAGCTAGAAAGAATTGTTTAAAAATATGAAATAAAAGGTAAAACTTATAAAAATATTTTGGTTTGTTTGTGGATTTCTACTGTTTTCTTGTTGATGTACATATTTCCTGTGTTTTTTAAATATTGTCATTTTTATATAACAAAACTAAACATTTATAACATTAGGATATCGTTAATTATGTAACAAATATTTCATTCGATGAAGAAGAAGGATTTTAATTTTATATTAAATGAAAATAGACTGTGAAATGTTTTCATGTTGAACGGCCTTAAAACCCAAAAATACATATCTATTTTAGGAATCTATTTTAGG
Organism: Pardosa pseudoannulata; assembly: GCA_032207245.1. Taxonomy (NCBI): domain Eukaryota; kingdom Metazoa; phylum Arthropoda; class Arachnida; order Araneae; family Lycosidae; genus Pardosa; species Pardosa pseudoannulata. The sequence goes on from CM063511.1 coordinate 3,307,749, forward strand.
CATTTATAAAACAAACTTAAGAAAATCAAGTTAAATTAATGTATCCGTCTACGTTCGTTGAAATTTTTTTCTTTATACGTAGAAACTAGTTCATGTTTTTACATTTTTAGATTTATTTTTTCATTACCATAGAGAATTGCACTTAAAAATTTTATTCATGGAGAAGTTTTTATAAAATGTCTAATAAATGAAGAAAATTTAGTAAAAAAATTGGGTTCTTTTTAAACCTCTAATTTTTTTAATAAATTAAATTATTTCAATATTTTTTGCACCTACACATTTCTTATACACTGGAGTAGCGAATCACCTAAAATCTTTGGTTAATTTACTTTTGGTAAATTTTGGTTCCTTCAAAATCATACACACTGAATTTTAAAAGAATTTTCATTACCTTTATTATATCTAACTATAAGTGTAACATCATTAAACATTATTCAAATTTGAAGTTTTTAAGTCATTCACTAGTAAATACTATCGAAAGAATTCATAATAATTTTCAACAAAATATTTTAAGAACTTTTTGAGGAATCTCATTTCAAGTTTCAACATTTTATTAAAAATACCGTTCTGAGAAAAACGCATTTGAAGTTTATGAAAGCTTTAACTATTAAAAAATTAAAATACATGTTTAAAATTCCCCACACTTTCTTGCTTCAAAACTTTCTAATTTCAAAGTTGCTAATTTTTAAAAATACTAAAAAAATTTTTAAACTAACCTTCATGAAATTTAAAAAGTTTTGTCCAAACAATGCTCTTTAAAAGGCTTTAAATTCACAACTTCCGGTTCCGAAGTCGCTATTTCTGTTTTGTTTTGACAGCTGTCACTCATGTTTAAACAGCTGTAACTTTTCTTTAAAATTCCGTAGAGATAAAACAAAAACAGATTTAGAAGCCTAAAAGTTGGAATTTTAAAATAGAGAAATAAAATAAAATTATGATTTTGGGCAAAAAATGACGTTTTTATCTTAGTACTTTAACTGACATCATTTAGTCTGTATTGTACTTTGAATGGTTTAAAAATCTATAATTAAATAATTAGTTGAAAATTACAAAAAAAAATTATTTCATAAATATGTTGAGTGAATATGTGAGAATGTATGCAAGAAAATGAATCGATATCCATATATTTTATAAATATATGAGACTTTTTATAAAACTAAACTATTTAAATAAAGAGGAACAATTCTGTACTTAAATCCCACGATTATCCAATACTTACAAACACATTTCTTTTTTCACAAATAATTAAACAAACTTGTTACAATATCGAATCCATTTCCACCTAAAAGCGTTCAGCCATTACCTTCTCACTTAATCAGTTAAGAAATTTTCCAAGTGGTTTATTAAAAAGCATTATTTTCTCAATTTGTAGTAAATAGGCCGCATGCATTTGCTCATTTAATTCTCGTAAATCTAGGAGGGGCAGCATTTCTTTTGCATACTAATTACCCTTCTTTGTTTCCATTAATGTAGTAATTACCTGTTTCCTCAGAACATTCCAAAAGGAACTTAAATTAAATATATGTGTCATTTCAGCTCTCTGGTTTTTACGTCTAGTAATTATTTTCAAAAGCTATCATTACGAAAAAAAACTATGTTGCAGAATTGCAAAATAAATAAATAAATTAAGTTTATTTACAATTAAATTTAACAAATATTTTCAGTCTAACCTCTATTTAACATTCTACGAATTTCATTGTAAAATAACTTTGAAATAGCAAAGTGCATTCTCCATTTAACGTACTCATTTGAACTAACATTTTATTGGTATAAAAAATGACTATTAAAAACTTTTCGTTCCCACAAAAGCCTTCGATAGCCAAGGATCCCAGAATAGCAAAAGCCATCTGTGAAAATTTCTTCCACCTTCCCCTCCCCCTCCACTAGACCGCAAGACTATTCATAATCGCGTTTAAGGCTATGGTAGACTTCCAAACTAGCTAAAATCGACTGAAAATTCGAATTTTCGATTTTAATGAGTAGTGAATTAATATATCATTAGGAATACTGAGCCAAAATAATTTTTTCATTCTCATCGTTTTATCATTACTTATGGGTATAATAAGCTTATCATTACTCCTGGGTATAGCAATAATAACTTCATATGCTGTTGACTCAGAGGTAAAATTTCCATGTATTACAAAAGTTTAAAGTACTCCAGACGCATTGTAAATAGATCGTTGTCTCTGAAATTCCGGTATTATTTACATTAGAGGTTATAAAATAAAGTCTTGTTGAAACGAGTATGTTTTGAAGCATATAATATGTTAGTTATGAGTTTTAATTAACCGCTACAGCTGTTTATTCTGCAAAATACGGGTATCATCATCATCATCAGTATTTTTTTCTCTTTATATTTTCTATGAATGTTTATGGAAACAATTATATTTTTTGTAAAGTCTATAAGGTATACTTTATACAAAAATAAGGTATATTTTATGCAAAATTGAGGCACCAGAAGCATTTTCAATTACGTTAAGTATGAAACAATTATTAATTCATAACTCCAAAACTACTTAATATTTTGCCTACAAATTTTTAAAACTTTTATATATCATTAGTACTAACAACATAGTCAATCTTCAAGTAAATTCCCTTGTCGTGTAGTCCTCGATAATATTTGAGTATTAACCTGTGATCAAATGTATGGTGGTATTTATTTTGATTGCGTTGTGTAGATGTATTTTAGTGCTAAATTTAACCACAGGTTCTGAGAAAATACAGAAATAAGATATGAAAATAAACTAAAAGTTAAATTAAAAGTATCTGAAACCAGCTTAAAATAAAAAAGTAAATTTATTATAATGATATATAAACATCTATGTACATACAAACTGATTCTATCTTCATAAAATTTGCTTTAACCACACCTTCAAATTAGGTACCACTCTAATTCAGTACATACAATAGCTTTTCATCACTTAAATAAACATGTAAATATAAGAGAGAGGACCGAATCCAAATTTCAAAATATATGTAAAAGGGCGTACCTCTGTGAGTTAAAATGGTGTGCCTGGAACACTGCTGGTTGATGGGTATCTATGGCTGATCAGGATTGGGTATGTCTGGATCTTCCGTTGGTCTGGTCAGAGGCTTCCTGATGGTTTTTGGGTTGCGGCCGTAATATTTGATACAGGAACACTTCCCATCGGACTTGACTGGACTCCCGAACACCTTCCCTCTCTCTTAGATTTTTCTTATTTTATTAATTTCATCTTTGTTCCCTCTTCCTTCTTATCATCCAATCGGGATAGTTGTAAGAATCTCATTGGTCTGCTTAAACCCCGCCTTGAGTCCGCCAACGTGGAAAACCTTATCCCTTTTAATTGGGCAGTATCCCATAGGGACTCATAAATAACTCCGGACGTACGGAAAAAAAGTACGGAGTGTCAAGTACGGAGAAGAGAATCTAATCTGGGACTTTGATCAGAACCCCTCCCGAGACTACCGTATAAGACAACAATACCGTTGAGTATAATTTTATGGTCCTCTGTCTTTTTACAAATATGTGTTGAGGTCAGATTTAGATCCCGAGCATTTTACTTCTTGTATGAATGAATCAATTATATTACTTTCTAAATCGCCTCATCACATCACTTAAAAGAAAATAAGTTTGCTCTAAAGGTCCAACATTCCCTTAATTGTGATAGCGGTGAACGGAGGACTCATTATAAACATCCAACTTTTTCTGGTCTTTACAACGCGTTGAAGAAAACTATATGTCGTTAAATAGCACAAAACATTTCACTGCTATTCTATTTAGTTTTCAACTTGTTGTATTAATTGGCAGGTTTAAAAAATACACTGGGGGGAAGATAAAAATTCAAACTTTGAGCTCCTATGCTGGGAAAAAGGAGGGCAATTGAAATTCTACTATGCGGGTCTTAAACAGTTAAAAATTTCCAACTTATTCCTTTTAAACACATTTGCCTATTGTAATAAATACGATAATGCCATTAGACTTCATTAAAACATTTTATTAAAAATTAAGTGAAAATTAAATAAGACCATGTGATTCCGCAGAATATTTTGCTTTATTCTAGTAATTCCAAGCAGATGTATTATTGCTAGAACTAAATTTAACAGTAATTAACCCACGGGGTCGGGCGCTACCAGCAGTTACGCGAGACGGATGTCTGAGCCTCGGTGCAAACATTCTCAGGCAAATACCAACAAAATTGCGTTTGCCGATAAAATAAACTTTCTATTAGAAAATAATGCTTTATTAAAAGTTTAAAATACATTTCGAATTATTTGCAATATTATTTTTAAGTGTATTTTGAACTGTAGATCCTTTTTATTAGAATTCCGAAAGGACAAAATAAAAAAGACACACCCAAGTTAAGCGCTTAAATAATATCTTTATATTTCATCATTTTAATCAAATACCGATGAATGTTTCACGTCATCTCTCCTCCGACCACACATACTAAATAAAAAGGCGAAAGTTTATGCACGTGCACTCTCTCTGGAGCCCGAATGAATTAAAAGTATCACTTTCAAAGAATAATATTCAGAGAAAAAAGCGGAAATGCATGTTATTGTGCTCTAGAAGACCTATCACTTACTCAACACCTACTAAAAATTGGAAAAGTTTATTTCTATTGTATGATTTGGTGTGGAATGCTTTTAGACATTTCGGGTCTCAGACGACAGGCTTGCGTCCTGGCGAAATTAAATATGAATTTAAACAAAAATATTTATTGTACCTCGATTTTCTAAGCTTTTTCTACGAACCCAAATTATTTTCCGAATTTATTTTTTAAACAACCCCCGAATAGTCAAATACACTTTCTATTTATTTAACTATTTCCAGTGATCTACATTCTATCTGAGTTATTCAGGATATTTTTAAACACCACAAATGTCATTATTACATTATATTTATTTCGTAAGCAAATATTTTTCTTTTAAAATATTTGCTTGAAAAATAACTATAGTAATAAAATTAAATATACATAAGTTCTATAACGTTTTGAAAATTCAATCTGCCTTGTATTACCGGACAACATTTTCTTTCATTCTTCTTTTCCTTAAATATTTTTATGCGCAAAATAAGCAGAACAAATATATATATTAATTGGTTCAAATTTAAATACCTTTGAAATTAAATCTGTTTTAAATATGCGAATCACACTCTAATGATATCGTCATAAAAAAACCTTCATTAGGGATTTAGTAACTCCGAGAAAAAAAAAGTCAGACGACATATATATATATATATATATATATATATATATATATATATATGTGTGTGTGTGTGTGTGTGTGTGTGTGTGTGTGTGTGTGTGTGTGTGTGTATGTGTGTGCGTGCGTGCTTGTGTTCGTATATAAGTCCTTATGTAGTTGAAAATAATAAATAAATCCAAAAAGAGATATTCCAAAAAATACTTAAGCCTATTTGACAAGAAAAATCAACTAAATATTTACTCTTAAGTAAAACAAACGACATGTCTTTTATACAGCATATTAAGACAATAGTTAAAGCATTCACTTAAAAACAAAATATTTCATTAAACTAAGTGACCACTCAATTTATTGATGGATTTTACATATTTTTTTCTAACTCAAGCGACTTTAGTGCACAACACTTCTTTGATAAAACACATCATACTATTATGTTTTACTTTTCATTTATATTGCGTGAGATTTTGTTATTGAAAAAGAGGTTTGCCAAACTTTTAAGTAAAACTAAATATTATTTTGTATTCAGGAATGGGGCATATAAGCATTTTTTTTTAGTAAAATCGGAAAAAAATATTTTTAAATGAAGGTATGAAAAAATGAAATATAAATTTGATATTTTGTTAAAAAGTTCAAATTTTCTTATAAAAGTCATCTTATATACATAAAAACTAAAATTACTAAAACTGTAAGTTAATTATTCCATGTATCAGAAAGTAATACCCGTAAATTTTCAAAATATTTGAAGGAATAAGGCAAAATCCCAATGCGGAATGGAAATATTTAAGCATTTTAATTAGTAAAACAATATTATGAATTTTTACATCGATAAAAGTACATAATATAAGACGTTTCGAGAACATTCGATTGGGTAGGCTAACAATATTACGTGAAATACAGGAGAGAAGATCTAGATGATGCTCGTTAGTTCCGTAGGAGTTCGACATGAATTGAAAAGGTATCTACTATCCAAATTTCAAGATTATGTAACATTCTTATGTAAGGGTATCAGAGAAACAATTGGGGATAATATTCTCAGCTTTCCCGTACCCCCAACAAAAGATAAGGAACTTTATAAACTAACACAAATTTGAAATTTCTCTTAAAATTTGTTCTCATTAACAATTAAAAATCTCCATTTTATTGAATGGTAAAATGAATTCATATTGTATTGTTTATGTGTGACACTTAAAGCTGAATTACGTCACTAACTCCCAGCTCGTATGAGTGGGTTTGGTTTGGAGTACTACGGTCTACAGTTTTGCAACACGAGGATTATTGAAACCGGGACCTACTGCTTAAAGTCCATTCCGAACCTCGTATTAATGGGATAGAGTTATGTATTGACGAGTGTCTTAGTCCGATGACAACTTAGGGCTTTCCAACACGAAGGTATTTCTTGGATTATTTTGCTACCCTCTGGCACCAGGATATTCTTTTAATAGCTAGAGGAATTGGAAAAAATTCATCAAAAGTAGTTCTCATTTTGCTTTAAGCTATTTTAACCTTGGGCAAACGATTTTTTCGATTAATCCGTACAAGTCTCAAAAATACGGTACGTTGTTTAAATATATTACAATTATTACTTTTCCCCACTGTTCACTATAAACTTTTTTAAGAGATGGGTCAGAGATTTTGTTATCAATAGCAACATCTGTCGAAGTTTATTTTTTTACCCTACTCTACATATATCTTTATTTCGACACTCACATTTTTATTTTGAAGATTGTTTGACAGCATGATTACGGCCGTATATATTGACCAAGAAAGTAATAAAATATATTCGTGTAAAATAAATTTTGTAACAAAGTCCCAAATATTAATTTGATAAATAAAAGCACTGTCAGAAGAAAGTCTTTATCTCATTTGTACATCAAGCCAATTGACCTTAAAATCAATTTTTCTGAAAAAGCAAGGGTTAATTGATTCGCGTTTCTATTTTGTGTGATTGTGTTTTACGTCTTTAAACTAACTTTTCGGCAACTTAGTATTGTACCATGCAATGTTCTTATAATTTTCCAGTTCCGAATCAAACCTAACAAATAAATTGTAGATCTAAAGAAATTATATATGATCGAAAATATGATTACCTCACCGTCTGTGCATTTGTTTTCTCAGTAGGATGTAGTCTACATAATTTAAGCTTTAAAGTTTCTAACAGCATATACAAAATTCCTATACTAAATTTTGCCATATACGACTACAATAACAATTCTAATAAAAAGCGTACCATATGCATTTTAGCCAGAATTGACGAGCACTTTTTTACACGAGTTCCAAAATTTTATACGTCAACGACTGACACTAGGAGTTTAAGAACTTTTAACTGATTACCTAACAAAAACTTCTTTTGATCGAGATACATTTTAATCCCTCTAGGGTTCTTTGAAATTTCTTTGAATTTTTATTCCAATCCATGCAGAAATATGTGATCAAACATCGTAGAATATCTAGTGCCTTCATAGTCTAAAAGATTTCGTTTGAAATTAGGCTAACCTGTTACTATTAACTAAATTATTATTAGCTTAATAAGCCGAAGAGCTTATCACGAAAACCAAAAAAATTGCAAAAATCTTTTGCGTATATATATATATATATATATATATATATATATATATATATATATATATATATATATATATATATATATATATATATATATATATATATATATATATATATATATATATATATATATATATATATATATATATATATATATATATATATATATATATATCAATAAAGCAAAATGTCGGTTAAGTGTATAATAATACATGGAAAAAACCCCAGTCCTTATATGTATTGTGCAAAATATATGAATTTTTTGTTTCCTCTATAAATGTATTCCTCTTACGGCATTCCAAATATGTATTCTCCTTCTTAAATAGTTTTTGCAATTCAATGAGATAAATAAATGTGATCTTTAGTGAGCAGAATTCTTGGTTTGGTTTGTTCTGAAGCGCTACGCTCTTTGCTCACGAGGGATAATTAGACCGGAATTTAAGCTTAAAGTAGTTTCTGAGTGGCTACGAATAACCATGTCCGAAGTGGGATTCGAGCCCATGAACTCAGTTACTGATGAACAGTGCTCTACCATTCGACCATCTTTCGGCAAGTAGAATGTTTCCTGAAATAGTTTAAAATCGGTGTGAAATTTGCCACCACAAAAATAGTTCGATATTGGAACAATGACTGCAGTTGTGTAAAAAATGGTGCAAATACGATGAATCATCAT